>JAQNCA010000006.1:21999602-22023305 GCA_029783725.1 Acanthurus tractus | reverse complement strand
TTAAATGTTATGTGTGAAAAATCAGTTTTTCTGCCCAAAATTAGTTTATATGTGTTTGCATGGAAAGTTAAGGAACATTTAGTCTCAGGAACAATTTTTCAAGGAAAAGGTTCCTTTTTATTTTCTGCTTCTGGGCAAATTAGTCTGCTGACTTTTTTAAAAAACAGAGTTCGACATTGGTCCATCTGTCATGTGCCTTCTTCTGAAAGTCAGTGTTGATGTTTCAAACACAAGGAACAAACAACAAGCTGCAGATTTTTTAAGCTGTGGCTGAAATAAAACTCTGCACATACTTGACCAGTGAGAAATGAGAAACTCTGACCCCTGAGCAAAGTTTGTTTATCCATGAAGCTTCCAACGGTCCGCTGCCCTCCTCCGCTCCTCTGTTGCATCTGAAAAACAAGCTGTGAGGATGAGTTCTAGCAGAATTCGAGGCTTAACTTCCTCTCAAACTTCTTCACAGCGTTTTTGTCACCTACTTGTGATCCGGTTGTGTTTAGAACAAATAAGCAGAACCCTTCAGTGATCTGAGTCCTGCCTTCTCCCAGGTACCACATCCTCGTTTCCAAGTATGGCGAGCTGGCCCCGCTGGCGGAGGTGGACCTGAGGCCCCGCACCACCAAGGTGGATGTTCGTTACGGCGAGAGGGTGGAGACCGTCAGCCTCCGTCTGGAGCAGACGGTGGTCGACCTGAGGAAACACCTCAAAGGTCTGCTGCAGCTGCCCACCAACGGGATCCGGCTCTTCTACATCGACCGGGAGATGTGCTCGGTCACGGGACCCGAGGAGCTGAAGTGCGGCTCGCGGGCGCTTCATTCCTACAGCATCCGAGACGGCGACGAGATCCTGGTCGTCCCCAAAGTCAAGAGCCGCTGCAGCTCCTCGGATCTTAAAAAGGACGGGATCGGAAGTCTGGATAATGAAAACTGACTGGATACGAAGCTTTGACTTGAGCCTTTTTTTTAAAAATCTAAAAAAAATAATTAAGATGGTGATATTTATCAGCCATGAATGTAAAGACGTTTGCTGTCCGTATCATATAGAACAAACATATAGTACAATAGTTTATTTGCACATAGAAGTTCCACATTCACAAAGATTTTATCCGCAGCGGCACATTTTCTGTGCTTTAGTTTGCTCGTGATCGGACTGCAGTTTACATCTCGTTCATGGAAAAAAAAAAGATTTATGCAAGTCCAGATGTGGTGCAGATAATCCTCTGAAAGAGAAAAACAGCTGCCGTCGTTCCCCATTAAATGCACAAATTGCACATCGAATTAAAAACTAAAAGTATTTTATAATTGGAGTGTTTGTCTGATTAGATCTGAGATTGTAGCTCGAAAAACTTCCCCCCTTGTTTGCCCGACGTGCAGGTGTCACAGCTGCACCACCTGTGGCATTTATTAGTATTTATTTTAATCGTGAAAAATGCTGAATTAGATGACAAAAGCTGACATGGAAATAAGATTTTTAAGACACCAGCTGCTGTTCGTAAGTTCTGTCGTGTTTAAAGCCTCGACCGGCTTTTCTGCACCAAAATCAGCAGCTTTTTTAGGTTTTTTGTCTCTTATTTTTGTTCATTTCCTGCTAATCTGTGAACAGTGCAGCTTTTTCTTCTTTTTTGCCTGGGAGTGTACAGTTTTGGGTGAAAATCTTCTTCTTTACAAGCCAACTTGATGGCAAACAGTGAACCTGACTCATGCAGCCTTACAGTTTCTGCATGTTTATAGTGTTTGTAAACTGGGTCCAGTCTACATTTGCATCGCATACGAGGACAAAACAAAGGTTTACTTTTTATGAACATTTTCGTGATCACAACAGACTCAAAGAAGCTTTGTTTCATCTAATTTTGATTTAGGCGAGAGTAGATTTTCTATTAATAATGTCCTTCTTCAGCAACAGGAGTGTGTGCATGACAATAACACCAATCTTTCCCTGTTTCCTCCTGAAACTCGGATCACTCTCCTCCCACGTGACTTTTTAATACATCTGAAATATCCTTGGATACCCTCTGAGCTGAAATCACAAACGCATTATGTTGGGAATAACAGAGAGCACATGGCTGCCGCTCAGTCAGGACGCCCCGGGCAGAAAGACGAGACATGTCTGAGGTGAGCTGGGGTCCGGAGCAGAGAAAAGGAGTGCTGATGCTCAGGTTTCCACTGCTCTTCTGGACGTCCAGCAGCCTTCCCCCCGCCCCTGAATGAAGCAGCTCAGAGACAGCTGAGAAACGCTGAGGCCCAGTCCGTCTGGTAACCACACACCAGCCACTGTGTCACGGACACTTCCGCTGTATTTAGGTTAGAACGGGTTCACGCAGCCGGCTCTCGTACGTCACCCCGTTAACCTCCGTCTCTCCTTTACATCCGTCTCAAAACCCGACACTTCTTCTGTCTGCTCTCTCACAGGATTTGTGACCGTGAACTTTACCGTTGGCATTGATTGTTTTAAAATGTTTAAGCAGAAGACAGAGCAACACAGCGTGTTCTCTTCAGGTATTAACAGCCTTTAACTCTGAGCTGGTCATAACCTGAACTTTGAAGAAACCTGTGAGGATCAAGTACCGGGTTTTACCTTGTATTTCCCTGCGTAACTCTAAGACTCACAGGCTCACAGCTGAGGAGTGTGTTTCAGCCAGGATCTGTACAGTTTTAGAAGAAACTGCCACAGGAAAGTGTCTTAACAAGCCAGAGTAGTTTGTTCCGACCCTAAGAAAGCAGAAAACAGTGGAAGAGGATGGAAAATGAGATGCAGGTCCACGCACCGCTAATGGAAGACTTTACAAACTGTCTCACTTATTTTTTCCCGTCTCTCTCTGGCTGTGCCATGTCTTCCTGTTTCAGCCAGATGCTGAAAAATCTGCTCCCCTTGATTTGCCTCCTCATAACAAATACTGATGAGAGCTGTGTCTGCCCTGGTCATCAGAGACACATCGAGAAAATGATAGTTACTGCCGTTATTTGTGTTGTCGTCCTCGTTGTAATGTGATGATTAGGGATGTTATGATACCTTTCTCTTCTTCCTGAAACATATTCTGACACCTAAACGTTTTATATCTGCAGATTCAATAGCAGTTCCAGAGATAAATATATACAACTAACGCTGTACAGATGTTGTGTTATGGATGCCGTTTACTGATATTGGCTTCTTGTGCAGTAAAAGTCTGTTATGTTGTTATGGGACGTTGCTGGGAATTAACAGGGACCTGTTTCTAATCAAACAGTATTGTTGGAATCTAATTGTTTTAAAGGTTTGCGGATGCCGAATGCTGAGTTTTTGGCAGTATCAGAGGCATTTCTGATGCTGGTATTGGTATTCGAACAACCTATGATGATGCATCTTTGACGCCACCCATCAATGATCGCTTCCTCCTCAAGATCAGAACAGTAAAATCTGGCCATGGCTGCATGTTGTGTTCTGTTTCGTGAAGGTCCTGCAGTGGAAAGGGACGCCAGAGTTTTAAATTAACTGATGTCCATGTCTTTAGACACTCAGAAGATCCCACTCAGACATTAAAAACTCACAAACAATCCTCAGTGAAATCCTGGCCGCTAAACATGAGCTCTCTTTTAGGACATGGAGCAGATTTCCCTCATAAACTGACACATCTTGAGAAGTTTTGTGTTTGGTGGCCAAAAAGTTGTAAATACTGACCACCGAGAGCCTTTCCGAGAGATTTTTTTACAGCTTCATACAAAGAGGGACTTGGGTTTCCTCCCTGCTCGTATTGAAATGTGTCATTGATGTTTCTCCACCTTTTGCTCAAAGGGATTGACCGTGCACAGCTTAAGTGTTTAATCAATAGCTCTGAATCACAGAAGTTACCTTATAATATGCATGTTGCAAATATAGAGTGCACATCGAAAGCAAATGAATCTTAAAATATGCAGAAAATCTTGCACAAGCTGTTTCTTTTTTTTAATGCAGAGGAGTTTGTTTGAAATCATGTCGCTTTCAGTGATCTGCCAGGATGAAAAATGTGTTTCCTTGAACAAATTTATACCAAATCAGTTTAAGCCTTGTGCCATCTGATCACTTTTCTGACATAATCTCACTTTGCGTAGTAGATAACTGGAGATGTTTTTTCTTTTTTCTGGGGGATTGTTTCTGACTCACATACTTTCTATATATATTATGACTGAGTGCTTACATGGGAAGTTGAGGGACGAGCGTGGAGCGTTTTTGTTTCTTGTGTGGATTCTTGTAAGTTGGTGATTTGCATGTTTGTATCAGATTTCTTGATCTGTTTGATTTTAAAATGTGTGTGAGCTGTGTCATTTCAGGGAAACCGTGTTTCTTTATGGGCATTTGTAAAAATTGACACTTTTGAAATATTATCACCTTCACTTTAACCCTCTCAGTAAAACCAAATACAAAGATTATTTACAGATTCTTAAAAAAATATATAAAAGATAGTTTCTAATCTGTGATACAGTTTGCATTGTGCTGTTTAGTAAATGGTGTTTAATTTATGTCACGTTTTCTTTCTGTAGATTATTAAATGTATCATAATGTTTTCACTGATAAATTCTTATTTTTTCTCCTGAGCTCATGATGCCGTTTCTCCACCTGTGCTGTATGATGGTGCTTTTACTTCTCTTAAGGAAATAAATTTAACTATTTCAACTTATTTCTGTGTATAATTTACTACCTAAAACCTTTAAGCTGGTCAGACAGAAAACTCGCTGCTGTTCATAAAACATTTTATATGCAACCTTGTTTGTCAGCAGTTGGTTTGTGTCATTCAAGGACGACGTTGTGAAAGAAATAATTGTTAAAAGCTTCTTTTGCAATAATCTTGAGGTTGTTATTTTGCTGCATGACCGTTAAGTTTGAGTTTGTCAAATGCTACTAAAACACACTTCAAGAGAGAAGCTGAAGTTTTCCATTTTGTGTTGTTTAGCAGTAATTCTTCATTTAAATAGCTTCTGCTGCACTCATTCAAGCAACGTTTTGTTGTTTTTATATGCATTTGATTTGTTCAGTCAGTATCAAATGAAGCAGGCCTGGTAGATGAAGTCAAATAAGTAGAAAATATACTCTTTAGCAAATTCTTTCACTCTTATCTGTCTCTTTTTGGTGTTTAAATCAGTGCAAAACCAACCGACCAAGTGCATCATCATGTTACGTTTAAATGATGCTCAACCTGCTTCTGCTTCTCACATTCTAACCACTGTGAACCGTTTCAAAGTCCAGACTAAAAGACAAGATATGAAGTCCGTTCATCGCTCACGTTACAGGCCGAACGCACACATGCTCGCCGTGCACTGCTCTGTTTCACCGACTGAATACTTGGCCGTGCAGAAGACGGCGTTCTGCAGATCTTCTCTCTTTCTGGCAGGTGTATTTTGGTCTGAGCTGCAAAGAGTCCATTCCATACGTGTCAGGCGGTGTTGTGTTTCTGGGCATTCCCTCGTTTTTCCCTCTCCTCCTCCTCCTCCTCCTCGTCTTCCAGCAGCGTGGCTCTAATCCTGTGTGGGATATCTATGCCACACGCGGCCACCCACCCCTCAACACGCCGTCCCTCACCAGGACCCCCTTCTCAAGGTCCTGGAGCTGAGGAGGCACAAAGGTGCTCTTAGAAATGTGAACATGAAGGTTGATACACAGCTCAGGAAAACAGTATATTCTGTTATAACGTGGGTACTCTCCTGGTCTGGAAGGCGAAATCCCCTTCAAGGTTAATCTGTGTTTCAGTAGGTTTTAATGAGTTCATCTCTTGTTTGTATCAATATTTGTGAATGCTTTAAATATCACTGCTGAAATCAATGAATTCCTGACTTCAGACTTTCTTTTCTGATCCCATGATTCACTGAAATGTCTTTACAAATAGTAAATTAACAGTCAAAGAATTCCACAATACCCTGATGATCAGTTAAATATCTCAATTATCTCATTGGACAGATAGAGATCCCTTAAAAAGGGACCTAACTTTGTGTGTTTAATTAGCTCTGCAGAATAAATCACAGTGACTTTGGGAACATCTGAATTTTCTTTCGGCACCATTATGAGGTTTAACATTCAGTGTCCTGAGCAATGTATCACAACAGCTAATCCAGTGACTCTCAGCTAGCTATACCAGCTGGTTAGCATTAGCAGCATTTATTTACAACTTTAACCATAAAATTTTGTCCAGATATAAGATGTTCCAAACAAAAATGAAGGTTCTCACCCTGAATATGTCTATAACGCCATTACTGGCTCAAAAATTTAACTTGTCCTTTAACCAAATACCTGTAAAACTATGGACATACCCATATGTTAGCTAACGCTAACTCCTAAACCTCAGAGGTCGATGAAGTTGTAGTTTCATCGTAGTTACGCTCTTGGCCCAGAGATCCTTCGGCCGTATCAGATCTTGTCAGTTAACTTGCTCAAATGTAAATATAATGATCATTTTTGGACCCGTCAAAATAGACTTTTATTTTGCACCTTTAGAAAAATTCTGTGGATGTATTAGTTTAAAAAGATTATTTGCTTTCATGCAACTGTTGCCTATCTGGCTTTATCTTCCAAATGATACATCACTGTGACATAAATGTGATTAAACTGTTGTCATTGAGCTTGAGACGGTCACTAAGGCCGGTCTAAGGTCAGAAGATAGATGCGTTGGCTTTGTATCTATCACACCTCGCACCTTGTTGTGTAAACAGACCTGGCTGTGCAGCGGGTATCCTGATCTGCCCCATTGCATTATGAAGTGGGATTGAGGGCAGCGGGGCTGAACAGGGGCTTTTGTGCGCTGGGGTGAAGGAGTCATAGGGGTAAGAAGGTTTGGGTTACTGGAAGGAGGTCTGCACTGTCAATGGAGAGGAAGGCGAGGAGGGCAGGGCAGAGCCAACCGCTGGGCATAAGGGTTGAATTAGAGTGGCCCACTCCTCGGATTAGGTGACAGCCCAACAGAGCTCAGCGGGTATCCAGTCCAGTCGCGTCTTTGTGAAGGTCAGGCTTGATGGATTCTCCTGAACTTGTGATGCTGGATACTTTGACCCTGTTCCCACACAAGAACCCTCATGCTGCACAGAAACCTTTGATGCCATTTCTGTCCCTGTCCTTTGGAAAGCAATTTGATGGGAGGTGTGAAAAGGAATTTTATTGCCCGTCACGATGAGTGATTGATTAATAATGATTCCTGGCTTTAAATACAGAACTCCATCACCTGGCATGTCAAAATACACTGATACTCCCAAACAAACCTGTTTCTCATAAAGAATTTTAACGCTTTTGAGAAAGTGGCACTGCAACACTTATGTATCTACAAAAACAAATGCTTTTGACTGACTGGTTATGACTGTTTCTCACCTTACAAGGCAGCTGGATGTGAATTCTTCTTGCCAGGTTTCAAGCTATGCATCTGTTAACAAAGATGCTGCAAAAGCATCGGTAATGTCAGAACTGAAGCGCATAAGTTTGTGTTTCTTCTCTGAAAGGAGAGCAAAGAACAGCACTGATGGGGTTTTGATGGAAAAGATGTTTTCACCCTTCTCCTGGCTGGTTTCAACATAAATTTGATTTATCAACTGGTTCCACTAGTAGCTCTCTACTGCATCATATTGTTTTTTCTTATAATTGGTTATGGTTATTGGTAACATTATAAGTGCTAGCATGTTAGCAAACATTTTATCTTTACATATTCAGAATTCAGAGATTAACCTTCATTTGAGGCCATTTTTTTGGCTTCTCAACAAATGTCAGGCCAGCATTTCCTCCTTTGAGCTTTATTTTGGTCTCCACCAGCTGCTTAATAGCACATTTTCTTCGTTGGTAGTTGCTAACTTAAAGTCTGACAGGAAGCTAATAGAAGGGTTTTACGAATTTCTTAGAAGACAGCTGCTGGAATGGAGTTAATAACATATTAAGACTAAACCAAACAGAGTTAAAGGGCATAAAACCGAAACTATCATCAGCTCAAAGACACTAAAAGAGTCTGTTGCTGCAGAATCGGGCTGATTATTTAACTTGAGTTTGTCAGTATGAGCAACCTCTTACATAACACTTCATGATCTGGTGTGTTTAACAAACACATTGATTAGCTCAGATTTAACTTGACCCACCAAGTAAAGAGAAGAAAGGAAGAGTCTTATCTTTCCCATCATGTTTTCTGTTCCTAACTAAGTGTTTGTTACAAGCAATCAGGTGTATCAGCTCATCTGTCCCACTTTTACATCTTAAAACATTTCCCAAAAACACATCCCAGCTCTCGAAGCTCTCCTCGGCCCAGTCGGTCAACCGCAACTGTCGATTTTTCTCATCAGTCTTTGTGCGTCGCTCTCTTTCACCGGTCAGGTTAACGGTATGTGTACATTTACACAACAAGACGTGGGAGGTATAAAAGACGGCTCCACAGAGAGCCTCGGTGCTGCTTAATGGGAGCCCGGGGTTCTGCCCTCAGTCCTGGAGCCTTTCACACGTCTTGCTCCCTGCCTCTCCAATTACTTCCACTGTCCTCCTGCAACAAAGACCCAACTGACTGCCCTCTCCTTCCCAGAGCCTATCAGTGTGGATCCACCTGAGATTTCCCCTCGCTATCTCTCCAGCATCTATGGAAATGAAGCGTCTTGTATAACCTCGTAAATAAGGCTGTTCCTAATTAAAAAAAAGGGGGCATACAGACTGTCCAAAGTGACTCATGTTAATTCTGTAACTCTACCTACCACAGGCTTGAAAAGCAAGGTTTTCAGAGTGTGTGTGTGTGTGTTTGCCGGGGTTTTTTTTGTCCATAAATGCCCCAGAGTGAGACTGTACCACTTTGGTGGGTTTGTGTACTCAGTTGCCCCGAGCTTTAACTGTACCGAGTGAACCCTGACAAAGTCTTTAACACGACTGAGGCCCAAATCCAAAAGAAGGAGCCGAAAGTCAACCTTATTTTACACCTGCGAAGGACATGTGGGAGAAAAATGCTCCATCTGTTACGATAAAATACCACTGAAGAATGTTTTTTTAAATGCAGCTTAAAGGTTTTTAGTATTTAAACGTCGTTGTTCGCCGAGGATAGAGGCCGCAGTGTTTTCTCCAAATGTTCCTTCGAAGACACATTTTATCATCATTTGGCACTTTGCAGGTGTAAATGACAGATCCTGCCCCAAAGGCTTGACACTCATCCTGCATGAGAGCCTCTCTTTGTCCAAAACATTCCTCCTCTCCTGCATTTAAAACACGACCAGAAGCTTCAGTTCTCTTCGAGTTTTTTTTAAACCCTTTTTTCCTCCATCATTTCCACATCTCCGACCTCCCCTCTTCCCCATTCTTACATATCCCTCCATCTCCCCTCCCTCTTTCTCCCTCAGATTCCTATGCTGTCCCTCCCCCCTCTCCTCCCCCCCACCTACCCCCTTCCCCAAACACTGATCTCAGATTAAGTTGAACAGTATCCCGGGTAAAGTTTGCACCTGCTTCTTTAGGGCAGCTTCAACAGGTGCTTTTCAATGTCGATTATTCTCTTCTGAGGAAATCAGCGTTTTAACACCCGACTCAAACCTCTGGATTGTTTCTGCCGGTCGTCCCGTGGAGCTGGAATCAGGTGAGGGGTGCTCATCTTCCATCTGGACATCCGGCTCCTCTTCTCTCTTCATCACATCAGCAAGAACACCTCCATCACCTCCCTCTCTGGATGGTGTTGTGCTGGATGAGGCGCTGCTGTGTGGAGGTCACCAGGTTAGACTACTGAGGTGCTGGATGTCCATCTTCTGAAGGCAGGTGAGTGTTATTTCCTCCTCTGCACCACCTTTCTTCTCACTAATTGTTTCTTTTTTTGTTGATCTGATTGTGTTAAAAGTAACATAACATCCTTCATTCCGCCTGTCACTTTTTTTGATGATGTAAACACAGTTGATATGTCGGATATTTGGGGACCTTTTGAGAAACTTTATCAACAGTTTTTCTGCTGTTAGTGATGTCACTGTTGCTCCATGGTCTTATAAAGTTGCTAATGCTCTAATGATGATCTAACGCAGGTGTTCCCGGCCTGTTTTTGCCCTATTTTAAGGGCTCACAAACCGATTAAAAAGAATATTTCGACCCCCATCAAATGTTACAGATAAGTGTCCATATGAGCTTTTTCTCACAAAATTTAAATCCGTTTTTAACAGAAAAATATTGAAAAAAATAAAATTTTCGAAAAGTCATCGAGATAAGCATAACTTGCTGCAAAAAAAGATCTCTTTTTCCTTTAATCATCTTTTAACACTTTAGATGTGTTTTGTGTCCAAACCACAGCCAGTGGTCAACATCTGCCAACAGGAGCATTTCCACTGTTACAGACTTTAAAACAAATAATTCAAACATGTTCATTCCTAACCTAACTTTTAATACTATGATCGTAACTATTTCACCTCAACAGGATTTTGAATTCACTGTCTGATACTGGTCTGATTTTGCATCATTATCAAACCTCCAATGCAAAAAAAAGAAAGAAACAAAGAAAGACACTGAATAAATGCACTTTTATGAGGCAATTAATTTATGATAAAACATGTAGCTGAATGACACAACAAGATATGTCTATCTCTGTTGGTGACCTGGAGATAAACATGTCAAAGATCATCTTTTAAGTCCCGGGCTCTTTATCTTAACTGCCCATCTCAAATGCATGAAGTTATCAGCAGTCGGTTATGATGTTGAGCTGCAGGAGTCAAACAGGGCAATTGTGGTTATCTCACTGTTGAAACTGGATGATGAGAGGCCGATGACATGAGAGCAGACTTCTCTCAGCAGAGCTCACTAACGTTGGCACACCTGAACACAATTTACCATCAAACTGAATAGAATTCACACATTAGAGAGATCAGAGAGAAGTTTTCAAATGGCCTCACATATCTTATATACATATCAACAGGCACACACCAACAGTGCTGCCTTCAGGTTCAGACTGTGAGTATTTATATGTGGATATATTTATATAAATATGAACCTTGACTTTGCCTTCTTTGAAACTGGTTTGATGAGCAACAAATATTTGGTTTGCCTCCAAAACTTAAGTTTATCCTCCTAAATGTTCAAAACTCTGCAGAGACATTATGTCATCCAGTAAATCACCAAAGGGCTTGCTGAGATATCGCATGACATGAAGCTAGCAGGCCAGCTAGCCGGTCCTCCTTACATCTTCAAAATGTTGGAACAAAAAGTCAAATCGGCATTATTTGATAATTCTATCATGAATAATTAACTTAAATGGTAGTTTCTAGCTTTAAAATCAGCTAACTTAATTGGTGACAAACAAAAAGTTACAACAGCTGTTTGGGCCCAAGACATCCACCATTTGCATTGTTGGATACTGATTTGGGACCTAAGAAACGCAATAAATATGAGTATTAAGATTGAAAATGGCAGATGGGACCAACTTTAACTCATGGATGAAGTCAGAAGTTATGTATAGACACATGGAGGAATGTACAAACAATACCAATTACGTCATTAAAAGTTGAGTATAAAAACTTTATGGTGATTGTAAAACCTACAAACTTGGCCGTACTCTTTACTTTGCCAATGGGAGTCGAGTCAAGCCAGGTACTGAACAGCCCCAGAGGGCCACTGGAAGGACCTTGGCAACTCAAACCTGCTCACTTAAAGCCATTAGTGCCCCAGTGTTGATGCTCCTCTCCCTCCAGCCAACAAGGCATGGATTGCTCCCAAACAGGAGTGGTAATGAGGTCCTAAGCAGCCTCAAGGCTTCAGACATAGAGACGTTGGAGGAGTGCAGGCCAGTTCGGTCGGCTGCAGGGAACCAAGGCACAGTAAGAGGCCCATAAGTCCACTGTTGCCGCCTCACATGGGACCGTAAGGCAAATGTGATCCTGACACATTGTTCAGGCATGCATAATGGAGCCTTTTCAGGAATCCTCGGGGGAAACCTGGGAGCCTGATCTTAAAGAAGTAACGTGACGTTGGTCCTGATGGCTCACCCTCCTCTCTTACTTTGTCTAACGGCCTTGTTTATGAGAAGTTTGTCCTATGACTCAGGGAAAAAGGGCAGTTTAAATCATGAGAAAGTGGTAACATAATGAGCTAATTAATCACATGACTTGATTCAATCTCTCATCCTATTCTCTCTGGTTTTTAGGATGATCAGACCAGGCTGTCCAGTTGTTCTGCTCCACCTCTTTAGCATCTTTGTACAGGCAGAAGGTACGACAACATGTCATCTTCATCATCATTTCTTCAGCTTAGAGATAATAAAACTCCATCCAATTGACTTTTATGCTTTATTCTCCTTTTAGCAATCACTCAGGATATTATGTATCCGTATGGATCCGCCCATAGGGATCTAGAGACCCCAAAGATGGATGATGGGAGTTCTCCTGAAATTACTTTGCTCATTCACTTCATTTTCTTCAATATTCCCTACCGTACCATCTATGTAAGCCTTGATTAAAGCTCTCAGACTCTTACTATTGAACAGAAAGCTTTAAAACGTTTTATTGCGATGTTTAAAGTCTTAATAACCTCCATGTTTTGTTCACAGGTCAACAACAACGGTGTGATCTCCTTCAACGTGCAGGTTAGCCAGTTCACACCAGAGGCTTTTCCTCTGAGCGACAGCAGATCATTCATTGCTCCACTCTGGGCAGATGTGCACAACGGCATCCGTGGAGATGTTTACTACCGAGAGACCACCGACCCGGAAATACTGGAGAGGGCGACTCAAGATGTTCGGAAATACTTCAAAAACATGCCGTCCTTCACAGCTACCTGGGTCTTTATTGCAACGTGGCATCAAGTCACCTTCTACGGAGGAAGCCAGACAACTCCGGTGAAGTCTGAACTCTGCTGTTCACATACAAGGCAAAGCAGGTTCATGCTTAAGGAACAGCATCTTTATTTTTCTCTGTATGTTTGATTTAAAGGTTAACACATTCCAAACTGTGCTGATCTCCGATGGTGTTGCATGCTTCAGCATGTTCAACTATGGAGAAATCACATGGAGCACTGGAACAGCCAGCGGTGGAGATCCTTTAACAGGTCTGGGTGGAACAACAGCTCAGGTAAACTCAACAAAGTCCCAAAGATCCTTCTGTTATGTCTGATAATCCTTTTTCTTTGTTATAAAATATGATATTATAACATTTCACATCACGTTCCTCACACTTTTCCCCCTTTCCAGGCAGGTTTTAATGGCGGAGACATTGGTCACTTCTTCAACCTGCCAGGTTCACGTTCAAATGATGTGGTGAACATTGAACAGACAACCAATGTGAACACCCCCGGACGCTGGTTCTTCCGCGTGGACACTGAACTCATCGATCCCGCCAATGGCTGCAGCTACAACGGCAAGTTCAAACATTAAAACTAACAATTAAGTCCATGCAGGTTTCTCATTCATCTTTTTTATTTCAGAAAACATTAGGGATCCTAAATTAAATACAAATCTGATTTTTTTTGTAACGTGGCTTCAGCATTTACAATCATATCAGACTTTCCTGGGACTTTAAGGTTGCTGAACCCTCACATGAACTCAGTGCCTTGCTGCAAGAGTTTGTGGAGAAAGGCTGACAGATGTGGATTATATGTGTTCTGGTGAAAACATAAACATCACAATTACACGGCTCCTGCATCCATAAACACTTCCCTGCAGAGGTAGCAATCACTGCTCCACATAGAGCTGTAATTATAAAATGTGGCTCTCTTTTCTCCCTTTTATCCTGTCTGTTCCTGTCATTGCATATGAAAATGTAATAAAATAAGTAAGATGCATGTGACATTGTATGATGTATTATTGTTTGTGAAGAGTCTCACTTCAGGATTGTGAAGAGGTTTTTGTTTATATCTGATGTGAGCCACATTGAAAGAAATTATGTGAGCAGCTAAACAAAAATCATCTGAGCAAGAAATTATCTGCAGCATTAACGAAGCTTAAGAGCAGTCAGTGATGTGTTGCAATAAAATCCTTCCTCCTTCAGCTTAAAAAACCTCCTCTGTCTCGTCTCCAGGACGTTTTTACAGACGAGGGGAAATCTTCTGGCTGTCTGACCAGTGCTCACAGCGATGCCGCTGCCTTGACATCAACAATGACGTGCAGTGCCAAGAGGCTCCATGTGGGCAGCTGGAGACTTGCGAGCAGCAGGAAGGAGCTTTCTACTGCCAACCGACCCGGACTAGCACCTGCGTGGTCTTCGGCGACCCCCATTACCACACCTTCGATGGCTTCCTTTATCACTTCCAGGGAACCTGCTCCTACCTGCTGGCTCGGCCCTGCTGGGAGGTTGCAGGGTTGCCTTTCTTCAGCGTGGAGGCTAAAAATGAGAACCGTGGGGTCACCACTGTTTCATGGCTCAGAGACGTCACAGTGGAGGTGTATGGTCACCGAGTCTTGTTACCTAAAGGTACTTTAGGAACAGTACAGGTGAGAATCAGTGGATTGCCAAATATTTGAGTTAAAGCCAATGTTGCATTTTGAGAGTTTTGTCAAATGCATCATAATAAGAAAAACAAATCAGAAACTTTCCTTTTCTGATTTGTCCTCTCCTCCTCTCTTAAGGTGGATGGCTTGATGAAGACTTTACCTGTCCAGCTGCAGCTTGGTGCCATCAGAGTCTATCAGTCTGGGGTTGCTGTTGCTTTAGAAACAGACTTTGGCCTCTTGGTGACGTATGACGGCCAACACTATGCATCCATCTCCCTCCCCAGCTCCTACTTCAACAACACATGCGGCCTTTGTGGCAACTATAATGACGACCCTGCTGATGACCCAGTGCTCCCTGACGGCTCTCTGGCAGAAAGCGTGGTGGAGTTGGGGGGCAGCTGGCGAGCGGAGGACACGGATTGGCGATGCACTGATGGCTGCGCCCAGAACTGCAGCGTTTGTGACCCTCTTACAGAAGCTTTCTATTTCCGCTCAGACTACTGCGGCCTCATCAACAAAACAGATGGACCTTTCAGGGACTGCAGAGCCGTCGTTGACCCCACAGCCTTTGTGTATAGCTGTGTGTACGACATGTGCAGCAACAGGGATAATATCACCACGCTTTGCCAGGCCATCCAGGCCTACGCTTTGGCCTGTCAGGCCCTTGGCGTCACCATACGACCCTGGAGGTCTCGCACCTTCTGTGGTGAGATTTAGTTTGGTTCAGTCTACAAAAATGACACTAATCATCTAACAATAATATATTTTTAACGCCTGAAATCTCCTCTTTTCTCCTACTGGCTTTCAGCTTTGTCATGTCCAGAGTTCAGCCATTACCAGGTGTGCACGAGCGCCTGCCCTGCCTCCTGCTCAGACCTCACCGCCCCGCTGTACTGCGCTCATCCTTGCACTGAGGGCTGTCAGTGTGACCAAGGTTATGTCCTCAGCGGCAGCCGTTGTGTGCAGCGTGAGGACTGTGGCTGTGAGCACAACGGCCTTTATTACCCTCTAAACAACACCTTCTGGGCAGGCCAAGGTGGTGAGGAGGGTGAATGTACCCTCCGCTGCAGCTGTGGGCTCGCCGGGGAGGTTTCCTGCTTTAACGAGTCCTGTAAGGAGGGTGAGGTGTGCGTGGCGGAGGTGGGTTTGCTGGGTTGCTACCCACGGAGGGAAGGAGTGTGCTCAATCACCCAGAACTCAGTGACGTCTACCTTTGATGGCACCTTCCTGCTGTTCCCTGATGACAGCTCATACTACCTGCTGAGGCTGTGTGGAGCAGTGCCAGCTAACGGCTCCATAGTGGAGGTGAAGATGGGCAGGCGGCTGGTAAACAAAGGCCCCTCTTGGAAAAGACCTGTGGTGGTCACAGTGGCTAATGTGGAAGCTCAGATGGGAGGGACAGATTTTGATATAGTGAAGGTTAGTAATTTATTTACAGCACAAAAATCTTTCTGTTATTTAAGTTTAGCCACTGAATTCGTGTGGATTTGACACCTGTTTGTCCTCCAGGTGAACGGTGAACCAGTGAGGCTCCCATATGTCCATCCGATGGAGACAGTGATGATCTACAGAGCGCCGGGTAATGCTACAGTGGTGGAGTCTCGTGGTCTGATTCGTGTCCATTACACACGCCAGGGATTCCTCAACATCTCCCTCTCCACCCTTTTCTACAACGTCACCTGTGGTTTATGTGGCGTCTTCAATAGCAATGCAACTGATGACCTTCGTCTTCCAAATGGACGCCTGGCGGAGTCCACCGAACAGTTCACAGATGGCTGGCGGTCCATTGCTGATGATCTCACTTGTAACGGCGACTGCGATGACCTGTATCGAATGTGCACGGACCTGCGTCTCTACCAGAGTCCTTGGATGTGCGGCAACATCAACGACCCCGGAAACAGTTCTTTTCTGGCGTGTCACGCGGTGGTCAACCCCTCACCGTTCTTCAGGAACTGTTTGTACAACATGTGTGTGAAGGAAGGGAATCGTTCGGCCTTGTGCTCGTCACTGCAGGCGTACGCTACTGCCTGTCAGGATGCACAAGTAGGCCTCGCTTCCTGGAGGAGCGCCACCAACTGCCGTGAGTGGAAATCTGTGCTTTAAAGGAGCAAACTGACACTTTCTTTGGCATCAAAAAACAGAATAGGACAAACAGACGTGTCTGTTAGCATGCAGGCTTGTCTACAGCAGGAGAAGTCAAAAGGTTTTCTATTTATTAGTGTGCAATTTAATGTAATCTGTTTTTGTGTGACAAGGGGTAACAACTCAACATTATAAGTCTTGTTTAAGCAAAAACAAGATATAAGAAAGCATAGTGAATATATATGTGGTCAGGAGTTGCAGGATGTGTCTGAGAACATAATTTTCACATTTATTTTGCCCTAATCTTGGTCTTCAGTGGAAGTAATTGTGACTGTTGTGAGTCAAAGCTGTATAATTACTGACTGTTAAAGAAAAAAAACATGACAGCTCCTAAAAAATGAAGCCTTAACATCTCAATGGCCCCGTGGTGTCTTGCTGCATTATAGGCCATATCCGGTCCCTTCATATTAACAGATATGACATAAGTCGAATTAAATCAAAGTTGGTTTCCATCGCATTAGGTAGTTTTTATTAACCTGGTTTATATAAAGGTGTTTGTTCAAAACCAAAAACATCAGGACTTCTGATGTAGAGAGCATCTCAGACTTTAACTGCACTTCCTGCCCAACAAACAAAATAAGACAAAACAATCTGACACATCAACTTCCCCTTACAAACATTTATTGTAATAAATAAACTTTTTAATTACGTAATTGATGCTGAAAGAAAAGAAGTGAAGGACAGCTTACAATATCCTGCAAACATGTTATTCAACATCCAGACCTCCATCTGTTTGTTATGACTGTGCAGACTGTGGCTCTAACTGATGTCACCAGAGCACGACAGATGTTTTGGTTTTATGTGTAGAAAAAGACAGTAGAGATGCAGCATCCAACTATTTTTAATCTAATTGGTCCTAATCTGATCCTACAGCAGCTAAATATTTGATAGATAAGACATAATTATCTTGTAAAATTGATTTTTCTGTTTTCTTTGCTTCTCTGCCTGCTGTCTCTTGTCCTTCAGCTCTTCCCTGTCCAGAGAACAGTCATTTTGATGAGTGCACCAGCGCCTGCCCTCTGACCTGCGCCAACTTGGATGAACCCGAGGAGCCGTGCCCTCTGCCCTGCCAGGAGGGGTGTCAGTGCGAGGAAGGCTTCGCGCTGCGTGATGGCCTGTGTGTGGCACGCAGTGATTGTGGCTGCATGAGTCACGGACGCCAGCTGGCCACCAATCAGACTTTCTGGACGGACTGGGAGTGCCAGGAACGCTGCTACTGCAATGGCTCTGACAACAGTGTATACTGTCAGCTCGCGCCCTGTCACCCTGAGGAGTACTGCCAGGAGAATGACGGCCTGTATTTCTGCCAGCCGCGCACGGAGGCCCTGTGTGTGGCCGCCGGTTATGGACACTTTCTGCCATTTGGCGGCGTACCGTTCGAGCTGCAGAGCTCTTGCACTCTCAGGATGGCCACTACCAACTGTGGGAGAGTGAGCAGGGACCCTGCAACCACCAGTGGAGCTTTACCTCAGTTTAAATTTGCAGCTCGTAATGAGGAAAGAGACACAGGCCAGGCGATTTGGGTCAGGGGGTTTGTACTGGAGGTCTATGAGTATGAGATTGAAGTGTCTCGGAGCTACAAAAGCACCGTCACAGTGAGTGCATTAAAAACCATGATGATAAATTACTTTTTTTTTACTTAATAGTTGAAATTCAGCTCATAGACAACAACATAATATCACTTTTATGCATCATCCACAAAGGTCAGAAATGTCAAATTTGCGAGGATGTGTTATTTCTAATCAAGCCGATAGAATAACCAGGCACAGGGCGAATTCCTTTTGATTGGCTTAAGGTGGATCTGATTTCAATGGGCATCTTTTATCGAGCTGGATTGGGCTCAGACGAAACCCCGACCCTGAGCGACATTTGGACCAGGTTCACAAACCGACTGAAAGATCTGAGGAGGAACACAAATGACACACATAACCCAAACACACCCACCTACGCACACACACATACACTTATACATGAACACACTCATTATTTCTCTGATTCCATCCTTCTTTTGCAATTAGATAATATGAGAAAAGCATTGCAGGCCTGTCAGTGAGTCCCAGCGATATCCTTTTATTAGCCGGGTTTCCCCAAATATTTGAAAACATGCCGGTTATTTTGAGTAGAAACTATGCACAAGTGTCAAAATACTTCTGAAGGAATGTGTGTATTTGAGCTGCAATAACAGTTTAACCTGTTTATACTAGAGCTGGTGTTGTTGAACCTTTCTTCCCTCAGGTGAATAAGGAGCGTCTGTACCTTCCTCTGAAGCTCGGCCCGGGGAAGGTCAACATCTTCACCTTAGGCATGCAGCTCATTCTGGAGACAGATTTCGGCCTGAAGGTGGCCTTCGACTGGCACACTCTCCTCTCGCTGACCCTGCCTCGCGACCTCTACAACACCACCTGCGGCCTCTGTCAGGGCATGCCTCTAACCCCGCCCACCCTCACCACGACGGACTGGGGCATGGCCTGGGCAGAGAGGGACACCTTCTGCCAGGTGGGCTGTGGAGACTCGTGCCCACGCTGTGGCCTGGGGGAGAAAAGCGTGCTCAGTGACGCCCCCCTCATGGTGGCCGATGCCAACACAAACGTGGCCACCGACGACGGAGCGAATGAAGTGAACACAGGCATTCGTTTACACATCGGAGATGGACTGTATGTGTTTGTGGAGCCCGAGGCAGTGAGGCTGTGTGGGCTCATTGTGGACAGGGGAGGTGTGTTTGCACGTTGTCACAGTAAGGTGGCGCCAGTGTTCTTTTATCAAAGCTGCCTGCAGGACACTTGTTTGGACCAGGGAGCTCAGGATACAATCTGTAACTGGCTGCAGATTTACGCCGGCACCTGTCAGACCCAAGGGGCGCCCGTCACCGGCTGGAGGAGTGACACACCGTGTGGTGAGTGCAAGTCTGGACTCGACTCACTGACACCATTTACTTCATGTGTGCAATGATGCAAAGGTCTCCCCTTGTGTTGCAGTTACCTAATTTTTATTACCGCTAATGGTGTTTATTCATGCAGATAGCTGCAGTTTTATTTGCTTTCAGACATCTGTTTCTGAGATTTTGCCTCCACTCCTGCGTAATGGAATTGAACAAATTTTAATATGAGGCTGACACAAATCATAAGAAGCATGTCTTTCCAAAAAAACAGGGTCTATGTTACTGTAAATAATCTATTGAACATACTGTCAACCTTTAATTATGACTATTTTCTCCGTAGAAGTCATTAGATTGAGGTTTGTAGGTTATTATAACCATTGATGTGGTTATTATTTCACCTAAAATTGTCAAAAGTTTACCACAAATTACCACTGTTACATTTCTATTTGTGTATAGATAAACAAATGAGGTGTAACACATTAATTAGACATGTTGGTGAGAGTATTCTTGGTGTTACTGCTTCCACCTCTATGCTAAGCTAAACTAAGCTTGGTTGATTCTGATCTTCTCATCCCATAAAACATAAAGGGAATAAATGTTTTCCAAAATGTCCGACTGACCCTTGGTGCTGCTTGGCCACATTAGCTTTGACTCCAATTAACTCTTGTCCACAAATATTTACTCCCACACAATCAACACCTGCTGGAAAAAAAATGTGAGCAGGACAATCATTTGCTTATATCTTTGCCAACCTGCCTGCTCCCAGTCCAGAGCTGTCCACCAAACAGCCATTACTCCAGCTGCATGTCGGTTTGCCCGCCCCAGTGCGCCCCCGCCCGCGGCCAGAGGGACTGCAGCCAGGACTGTGTGGAGGGCTGCCAGTGCGACCAGGGCTACGTGCTGAACGGGAAGAGCTGCATCCTGCCTCAAAACTGTGGCTGCTACACTGACGGCAAGTACTATGAGGTCAGTCTGGCATCCAGCACCACATGGCTTAAACTCAACTACCAAGAACTGGCTGTGAATTCAGTGTCCTTTTTGAGCAGTTAATTACATATACATATGAAAGTGATTACATTTTTTAATTCAAATGACAGCCTTAAAAACACATTTATTCATGCAAAATTAAGATTTTTCTCAAATTTCATTCATTTTAATGTAAAACACAACTTGCATTAAATCAGTGGTTCTCAAACTTTCTCCGCAGGGTCCCCCTTTGGTACATAAGATTTTTTTTGGATATGTATGAGGGGGCCCATACATACACATATTTGGTTTTTAGACTACAGTTTATTTCACACATTGTAATTGATACAAACCTCAACTTTTTTTGGAAAAAATAAAAGTAAACTACCATAAACTACAGGTTGTAATAAACTACAACTTCTTTAGAATGAAAAATAAATAACAAAATAACAAACCGCCTTTACAGTGTAAATCATTTTAAGTGTAACTGTTTTCAAGCACCTTAACTGTGAAATTATGTTCAGTGTAACAGGTTTTTTAATATTCAACATTGCTATCCATAAGTTATCAATAAACAGTCTTTGTTACTGTCAGTGGCTCCATCAGATGCAACTTTAGTAAAGAGAGACTGTTGTGTGCGGCAGTTTATGAGTTTTTTTGTCTGAAAAACTCAACCGGCTTGTCTTTGTGCTCTGGATGTTTTGTCTTCAAGTGGCGTCTGAGCTTACGGAAGCGCATTACATTCACTGCATAAAAAAAAAATAGAAACCTTATCTCGTAATTACGAGATCATTTCTCATAACTACGAGAAAGGATCTCGTAAAGATCGACATGTTTTCTCGTAATTAGGATATCCTGATCTCGTAACTATGAGATAAGGCGTCTAACTCTTTTTTTATGCAGTGAATGCATGCACCTCTGTACTTAAGTGCGTTGCATTCACTGGAAAAAAAAAATCCGACACCTTATCTTGTAATTACGAGATCAGGATATCCTAATTACCAGATAATGTGTCTAATTTTTTTTTATCCAGTGTATGCAATGCGCTTCGGTATTAGCTTGTTTGGCTTGAAGCTGTCACAAGCTAGCACTTTGGGACAGACAACACACTGCGGTCTCTCCTCGTTACCCACCTTTGTTCAGGTGAAGCCAAAAGCAAGATATGTGTCATCATATTTTCTAGTCTTACCTTCGAAGGAAGTTGCTTTGGAAGCACATTTGGCGATGCTTCATCCTCTGTTTTGCGTTTACGCGGGAACCCCATCAAAAACATGTCAATGTTATGCTAGCAGTGTCATTTACTGATTGAATCATTCATTCAGCCCCCCCGCGCGCCCCTGCAATTACTTTGCACCCTCCCTAGGGGGCGCGCCCCCCACTATGGGAACCACTGTCCTAATAGATATATCTTTTGATTTTTTTTTTTAGTAGATTTTTTTCTTTTATGCTGTAAAATGTTAGAAAAGATGGGAAAATATAATTTTGGAAGCCAAGTAGATGTCTTTTAACAGTTTGTTTTCCGAGCTCAACAAGAAAGACAAAGAAAAGCAGCAAATCATCACCAGTTAAAAGCTAAAATTTTAAATTACCCATCATCAAAATGCACATTTATAAGCTAATCAATGAATCCACAAACTGTTTCAGCTCTGATTGTTACAAAAAAATATCTTTATTTCAGCCCAAACAGCTGTTTTGGAACAGTGACTGCACCAAACGCTGCCAGTGCATCGGACGAAACCTGATCCAGTGCGACCCGCGGCGCTGCAAGGCGGAGGAGGAGTGCACCCTGCGGTTCGGCGTGCGGGGCTGCTTTGCGCGGCGCTCACAGCACTGCGTGGCGTCTGGCGGCGGGGTTTTCCGGACCTTTGACGGGGCGTCGCTGCGCCTCCCGGCCTCCTGCTCCTTCGTCCTGTCCACAAACTGTCACAAACTGCCTGACCTCTCCTTCCAGCTCATCGCCAACTTTGATAAGTGGAGCACACCGAACCTCACCACCATCTCTCATGTCTACCTTTACATCAACGAGGAGAACATACTCATATCAGGCAGCACCGTCAAGGTGAGGAAATCCATCAGCTACTGTAAGTTTGTTAAAAGGTCAAGCCAGTGTTGGAAATTAATGATTAACCATGATGCAACTTCTTCATTTTGAGCTCCATTATGTTAAATTCTCCACATTGAAACACCATTCTTAAACCTGCTTAAACAACTGTGTATCAAGTTGTTCACCTGCATCTAAAATATAATTTCATTCATTGTTTAATTTCATTAATGTTGGTTTAATTTCTTCTCTGAAACAGTTTGTTTTTTCAAAGTCAAACTGCATTTTAGATCACACCCCTGACAAATCTTCAAGAGCACTAATCAACATTCCACATGAACAATAGATCAACTGATAACACGTTTAATGCTTAAAGTGTTTCTGGTCGAGAACAAACTAGGAGGAATTATCCCAGACTTTATAATCTGCTCTATAAAGTTTTTTTTTACCTCTTAAATTATTGGTTTGATATATGCCCCATAACCTTTTCTGTTTCAGTCACAAAATGTTCTTGTTAACCTCGTTTCAACCTGCAGCACGTGGCTGTTTTTCAGGAAAAATAACTCTGACAAACCTACTGTGTACTCTCTGTCAGTGCTAAAAAAAGATCACGGCAGGTGAAGAAGAGTCATAAAGAAAGCAAACTGACTCTACAATGTCAGTAACACTGCAACATCTAAAGCCTAGGTTTGCTAATATTTGTTTCCATTAGCTTCTGGTCACACCAGAGTAAGAAATACTGCAAATTTAAATTAACAGCATGTCCTGTAGAGTTGAGAATTTATTGTTTATTAATTCAAAATTTCCATTTAAAAAAGAAGTTTTGTGTTGATTCAATTAATTTACTTTCCCCTACTTGGCATCTGTAATCAAACTTTTACTTAAGAAACTTTACAAACAGGATCCGATTCAAGTCTCCTTCTTCTTGCCATAATACTTTAACAGTCCAATTTAACAATTACCAGTAATAGCCAGGTAGAGTTCCTCCAATTCAGGCTTTAGGCCTGAATCTACGATAAGTGCACTCACAGAGGTAGTTAATGACCTGCTGATTGCCTTTAACTTTGG
The DNA here is from genome assembly GCA_029783725.1 of Acanthurus tractus. Lineage (NCBI taxonomy): Eukaryota > Metazoa > Chordata > Actinopteri > Acanthuriformes > Acanthuridae > Acanthurus > Acanthurus tractus. Next base: position 21,999,872 of record JAQNCA010000006.1, on the reverse strand, counting down.
CTCTTGATTAGTCATAATACTGTTTGATTGGACGGAACAATTTTTCTAAACGCTTTAAGAACCATGTTGGCATCAGTTGTAATGCAGTGAAGTGGATCAGGTCAAATTGACCAGAGCCCAGAGTGAAAACAGCTCCATTTTAAACTGTGGCAATCTTTGCTATCGACTGTCTTCTCTCATTTCTGTGCTGCCCCTCAGTGTTTTCTGATGTAAATAAGATCAGTTTATGCAGATGATACTCAAATTTACATTGCTGCCCCCGACCAGGTG
>JAQNCA010000006.1:21974368-21991670 GCA_029783725.1 Acanthurus tractus | reverse complement strand
GTTATTTTAAAGGTAAATGTCCTCAGAGAAACTTGGAGAATTAAACGTAACTTAAAGAAAACAGACGTCAGAGTGCGGAGTTTTTGCTGTTCATCAGCCAATATTAACAGCACATTACTTTTAACGAACCTAATTGAATGTGAGGAGAGCTCAGATGGCCACGGACACGCCGTAGCTAGCTTATTACTTGTGTTCTGGGGGAGGTGCAGACCTGACAACAACATTGCGTTTTCTGTATGGAGGTGACAACGATCGAAAATGATCTTTCAGTTTTCTTTGCGTTTAATAATATGGGACTTCCCTTGGACAAGCTAAGTGGAATTACGACGGAGGGAGCTTCATCAGTGACCGACCAACTCCATGGGATGGCTGGTGAGACTGTTAAAATACACTCTATTATGGCCTTAAACTCTTTTATATTTTTCTAAATATGGCCCTCAATGAAAAAAAAGGTCACAGCTGCATTACACGAAAAATACAACCTGTTTTATGTTCTACATTTTAATTACGAACATTCGAAATAAGCCCAAACATACGTCTCCTTGCATTGTCAATTTAGATAATTGCAGCGGTCTCCCAGCAACGCAATGGCAATAAAATGATTTGTTTCATTCGCTCCACGCCTTGCAATTAAGTTCAGTGCCTTGAAATTTGCGAAATCCTTTTGAGTTCATTCTTTCATGATGAAACAAGTACTGACCGTGTGCCATGCCTTTGGGGCATCTAGGTACACTGTTGTCATCCATGAACTATCTGGCATTTAACAACAGCTAAACATGGAGTGACAGGGGTGGTGAGAGAAGATAGGTTGGGCTTCACTGATCAAACAGGATTCATAGAAAATACATGATTACTCAGAGCCATTATGTCATTTATTGCTGTGCCATCATTGCTTACGTAAACACACTGTCAGGAGGTGAAACAAAGGAAATGGCCCAGAATGTTTATTCAAAGGAGGACACTGCTAACTTAATAGTATACAACAAACTCAATTAAATCAACTACAAATGAGAAAACAGTGAGATTACATGAACAAAGGTTAGTGACAATGACACTGGAATCACAAGTAATGATCTTCTTCCATTTTTTTTTTGTTTCATGCTCCATGTCATGAAAAAACAATTCCACCAGTGAAAGACTGGACATTTTCAAGAGTTGTGTTGGCCTATTACTCTGAAATCCATATGGTCCAGGAAATTTTTTGACCCATCTAAAGTCCCTTTGATTGGCTAGGGTCAGAGTTAGATGATTAGAGTTAGGACTGATTAAAAAGAAGAGTTGGTCCAGGTTTTTGGGGTAAAAAAAGTAATAACATGATATAATAGGCTTTTTATAGGATTGTGTGGCGCCAAAGGATTTACATTATGTCCAAACAGTAAGAATCTAGTAGCCCAGACAAACACATAGATCCTATATAGTACTTTTACTTTTATAGGTCCTCCTATAATAATATAAAAGGAGTACAATATACAAGTGTTAACCCAGCAGCTAGCTACTTGGAATGTTAAATTAGCTTTAGCCTCAGACAGTAAGTAGAACCTTTGTGGACAATTTGTGTGCTAATCATAAAAACCAAATTCTACATCATACATCAACAATCACAAAATGGCTGTAATAAAAAGTGCAGATAAACACTGTGTGTTAGTCACTGATCTAAAAAAATGGTGGATGTAAAATGTCAGTTATTGCTGTGGGACTGTGCCTGTCAGTCGCTGCTAGCAACAGGATAATAAACTGAAACCAGCTGCCGGTGGCAGAATAATAACCCGATCTAATCTTTGTATTACATTTCAAAGAATTTGAAATTATTCCCAACAAAACCCAACACATTGAAATACAATACATGCACTGTAATACGAGCGTCACCATCAGTGCATCCATCACATGCAACTGTCGTGCACTGGCACACTGGTGGTGATGCATTTCTTGTCAACCAGCAATGATTGGTTTGCCAGAACTGATTAGAGAGCAAATAGTAACAATGTAGGGTACAGCAAAAAGGAGTATGGAGAAATGTATGGCATTATGAAGGTGTCAGACAAGGGACAGACAAAAGTTTCTTAGTCCATGTTAAGCTAAGGGCTCAATCAAGGGGCAATGAAACCCAATATAATTTCAGACAACAATGTTCCCATACAAACAGCTAACAGTCCTGTTTTTCTAACCACAAACAGAGGAATCCGTGTAGCAGTCCTTCAGAAGCTATTTTTACACTTTTATCTAATCACAAATAGAATTATTAGTGGCAGTTTACAACCTATTGTGAAAGATCTTTGCTAAAAGAGGACAAAGTGACCGAGTAGACATTGAACTTTTATTTCATAAGATATAAACAACTTTTAAGTTTTAAAGTTGTTGCTATTTTTTAATAGTGGAGAATGCTGCCTCATTTTGACGCTGGCAGGTAGCTGTAAAATGCTTTCAAATTGACAAATGAATTGGTAATGCTTTTAATGTTTTAAAACAAAAAAAGCTGCAGATCATTTCACTTAAGTGCCAGTTATGTTTTAAATATTATTACGGCACATATAGAAGACCTGAAAATGTTTTGCCACACCGTATTCTGGAGCAAAAGAATTGAAAGGGTTGCCCCTTATCTACTTATTAAATCAAGATTTGGATCCGCATCAAGATCCCTTTTGATTAAAAAATGTTTTATTCAAAGTGTGAGATACACAACTCTCCACTGACTAAATGCCCTTTAAATTTAATACACCTTTAAAGAATCAGGCTGTCTCTTGACCTAGTTAGACTGTCTTTGTGGTGAGCATGTTGTGTATCTATGGTTACATAAGTTGGTAGGTGTGTATGTATATGGGTGTGTATGAGTGTGGCTAACTTTCTATTGTACCTACTGATTTTTGTTAGGTGTTGCACACTGTAAACATCATAAATATTTGTTGTACTAAAATGATTAATGTATGTACTGTGGTATATTTTCTGTAAGTATGTCAGATGTAAAGTTATAAACTGACATATACTGATGTTTGTCTGTAGTGAGATCTGTGACATTTGGCAGACTTTGTATTGTACAAGTTTCCAAAACACACTCCTCAAATACCTGTGTATGTAGAGCATTTGTGTTCAGGCTTTTGTAGACACCAGCAGGATTTTACACACTATACACTTTAACTACTAGATATTATTGGCCAGAGTAGTTTCTAAAGTTTCTGAAGTAGTCTCAATTTAACTTTTGCTTATGTAATTGTCTTGCTGGTATTTTTGCATGATTGACCAGTCTTTGTAAAAAAAAAAAAAACAGCTGAATGAGTGACTCATTGTAAAGTTTAGGTAACCATAAGGTCTATTTTAAAGGATCTCTGTGGTAGCTCAGGCATGAGTACTGCTCCATTACCGACATGCATGCATACAGGAGTTCGGCTCACCCCTGGGTGGAGGTGCAACATGGAAATGCATGTTTGCATGTTTGAATAAAGGGATTAACTCGATACAATGGGAGTGTGTGTCCAAAGATGTAATTACTGTAACTTTTTGGGAGTGTGTTTTCAGAGATGTTGTCTCTTGCTGAAAATGGTAGTAACTTCGGAACTGAATGTTTGTTAGATGCATTCACTACCCATGCATGTACTCTGTCTTGTTACATAATGTGGCCTTCAGAGGTAATGATTAACAATGGTTTGACCCTATCTTAATCGTTCAAACTTTGAGCCCACTTAACTTTAATATAATAATTAAATAAGTCCATAAATATAACTTAATTTTGCCACATTTCACTGATATTATCTGTTAAAGATTCAATAAAGTTTGTTGTGTTTAAACAAAGGGCCAGTAGGTCATTCATATCAGGGATTAAGCTCTGTATTGCTATCTACTTTTTTGTATATTACTACTGTAAGGCATGAACACTTGATTACAGTTACTGAGTGTATCTGGAGCTATAGGTACTGTGTGGCTTTGGTGTGAACATGAACTCATAGATTTTTTTTAAACTTTTGGATTAGTTAGGGGATTTGTCTTTACCTCAACCTCCAAATGATCCTATTGAGAAATCATCTGAGTGGTGTAGGGTCGAAAATTTAGCTTTTTTAAGATAAATGTTAGACCATATTATCATATTACAATTGTGACAAAAATTTAAAGCCTCTTTCAAAATCAGAAAAATGACAGAACAGCACAGGCATATATATATATATATATATATATATATATCAAAAGATAAATAATTAGTTCCTTACGATCAGCACATTACCATTGTTCTTCTGAGAGCATTGGCATGTCAATAAAAGCATTTAACTCATCAATGACCCACAGACATAATATGAAACCACCTCTTAACTGATTGTGATTGGCCTCACTGCTAATGTTGGCTGATATGGTTAAACACCTTAAATGTCAGGCCTTATTAGCAGCCTCACTCCACAGTTAAGTCACCGCAGACAAGATAAAACCTGGAATGTGATCTTATTAAAAGTCTCCACTGTTGAACGTGCAGTGGGAATCAGACATGACTTGAATGTGTCAGAGTTATTGGGTCACATTCTTTTTCTCTACATGTGGTTGGTTAATTAAGGGTTTTATAGAAAGGGAATCCTTTGCTCAGTGTCCCTCGTCATTCCTTCAGTATGTCCAGGGTGTTTCCTTACTGACGCACTATGCACACAATAAATTGGCAGGGCAATAATGTGTAAATAGGATTGCATGTTCAAATTACAATTTATGTCCCATTAGTCATTTGCCTGTCAAATTGAAATAAAATTTGTTTTTTTAATATTCAGAATCTGCAGAAGATATCTTCTTTTATTATTATTAGTGACCCACTGACCTCTCGTAGTGTGACCCAAACTGAAGTTTCTGATTGTACACATATCAAAATTAAATCAATAAATTGTGTTTTCTGTAGCCCATTCCTGCTTCTGAGTAAATAAACCCTTTTAATGTTTATCTCCTCACAGTTTTTGCATACTGTGTTTAAACAGAAAACTAAAATACAGTTACCCATATAAAATTTGATTCATCAAATTACCCTTACCTGTATAAAATCTGATTCATCAACTCAGCACAATGTGTTACATGATGTTGAGGCAATGACCTCCATGATTGTAATGTTCTCTCTGTTATAGCGTAAAGATTAAAGTGAATGTAGAAGGTTAAAGGAACTGTAAAGGTTTTACAAGGCAGCTATCAAGTTTCTTATCGGACACAGAGTACCTACTGTGTCAAACCAGGACCACAGTCCAAAGATCTAAGTGAAGGTCAGCACGTCTTTCTGCAGGCTGAGGAATAAAGCTGATGGCAGCTTTTATTTTTACCAACACAGTATTTTTTAATCTTTTTTTTTTTTGCATACACATATTTGGTCTTAGATTCACAATATTTAATGAAAGAAAGGGCTAACATTTAAACATTTCTTTTGCCATTATATCATAAACTGCAAAGTCTCACTGTATCCTTCTTAACTTAGGTCTTGGCAGTTAAAGTTGTTGAGTGTTGACAGAAATTAGAAAAACCTCATAAGTGATTGTGGTCATATGGTCTCTCGCCTTAAGTTCTTCTCTCACTGTTACTCCATTATCATCACTTGTATTCTGACTGCACATGTGAGTAAACTTAAACACATAACTATAGAGGTCTTTTAATTAAGTCCTTAGTTAACTGTCAGAGTGTGTCAGACAGACAGAAAGTTACTCAGTTAACTAGAGAGATGGACAGTGTTTACCCCCAGATTTCAGCAAAAGGCCAGCGCTGCCTTCAAACCTCTTCCTCTGCTGTACCTCACAGTTCTCATGTAATTGGAAATATGGTAAAAGAAAAGGTGTCGCAAAAGTATTTGCAAAATGTAATTAGTAAATGAATCATTGCAGTTATTAAACAGAATAAGCTACCCAGCAGTGTATTAAGTGGTGTACATAGTAGACATAAATAATTACTCTTCCACAGAGACAATATATACCATTCTGCAAAATTTAGACTTCTGATATGTGAGCTGTATTCCAATCTTATAATACCCATGAAAATTTTTTTTTAAAGCAAAATAATACAGGAAATGGCCAACCCATCTCAACGTGCTACATACTGTGTACTAGCTACTGCCATCAGGAAGCAGGTCAAAAGGACTAGCCTGTTCTTATAAAATATAGAAACAATTTCATATCTACTGCAGTAACAACTTTTGATGGCATATTTACATAGCGCCTGTACAAAAAGTTCAAAGGCCTATCAATGATAAATCGAACCTATGATTAAATTTTACTTGTATTTTTATCATTTGTTCCTTATAGCTGTCCCACTTTTCTTATGTGAGCAAATAAACTGAATATGGAAGATCTGGATCCAGATTTTTAATGCGTAACTTTAACTTGCGTTGTGTTGATCATTTCTAATTTAGCTAAGTAAAGCAGAGAAAATGGGTTTTTGCGTTTTTCTTGGGCAATTGCACTTAAATAGCTTCGCTAGGACCAAGTGGATAAATTGCCTGAGTTTTGATATTTCTTACAGCACCTGAAGGCAGCATCGTTGTTGTCAGGGTGGGAGGAGACGTTTACAGCACTCAGTAAAAACTCCGACACAAGCAGTCTGAAGGTTAGATAGGAGAGACTGACACCCTGCAACGACCGACGGACCCCTCTCGATTTTTTTAACAACCTTATTACTGACCTCAGCCTTTCGGTGGGATTTCACGGTGTCCAGCTGCATTAAATGACTCTATCCTTCTATCAGTCAACATTAAACATCGCTATCATGCCGTCTCTGCGACACTCGTATACGGTGACAGTGCCGGATGAACCGGCTGCTTTCCCCTCAGGCGAAGCGGACCTGCGGCGGAGGAATCACACATATTCCGGCTCCAAACTGATGTCTACATTCATGGGACTGATCATTAACCAGGCCAAGGTGAGCACCTCTGCTTTTGTCTCGCCTTTAAATTAATGCCGATAGTAACGCTGTCACTGTGGTAACTTTATTTTTAAGAAGGGGTATTGTTTTCTGTCTGTACTCAACAGCACTGGAAGGAGTAATCAGATCATCATTATAAGAAGTATCCTACTGTAATAGCACACTGTAAAATATCCTGTTACAAAAAAGTATGAAGTAGAAAATTATGATGAAAACGTGTTTAATAACAAAACTGATATTTGCAAAATATATTATTTCAGAATAATGTTTGTTTTATCAATATACATGTATTTTACATATGTTATGTATACATGTCTGCTGGTAAAGGGGTTGCTAATTTGATTAAGTACTGTTGGATGACTTAAATTTCTACTACGTCAAAGTTATTATGTGGTTTTATATATTAATAAAATATTGAATCTGCAAAGTTATAATTAAAGCTGTCAGATAAATTAAATTGAGCAAAGAGTACAAAACAGCCAATACTTGAGTAAACTACAAGTAACTATAATCATACTAGAGTAGAGTATTTGACTGAATGTACTCAGAAACATCCAACCTCTGTCTCTCACAGTCTTTTCAAAGACTTGAAATTGCAAGTTGTAAACTGTAAGAATACAAAAGCCCTAAAGTTGAATTATTAAACTTAGTTTATTGCTGGTAAGTATGAGCATACTTATACTTAAAATAATATAAAACCCAATGAGGGTGATGATATATCTCAACGAAGTGGGCCAAGCTATGTTTTTTCAATTTAAGTTAGTTCAGTGTACATGCCAGTTTGGTTGTAGGATGGTGGGTGAAGCATGCCAACAAAAAATGTAAAGTCAGTCACATTAAGGTCATATCAATTTGAATTAAACTAAAAATTGAGTGTGTTTTTGAAGCAGATAAGTAAGTTTTTGCAGAAAATTATAGAAGAAACTGTAAAATGAGAAATCTTGAATTTTTTACACACCTTATTTAACTTTGTTACCATAAAGAAAACCACAACAAACTTTGCATAGCTCTAAATCTAACTTTTATGTACTAACAACTTGTCTTGGCCATAAGAACATAAAAAACCCAGCAGGATCACAATACAACTACCTGCAGTAAAATAATAATCAGGGTTATGTTGGTTGCATAATGGCAAAGGGTACTGCTGATAAGGAATGTGTTCAGAGTGTCACTTTATCATGTGCATGGTTCATTTTGTTAACACGTAGCTGCCCACAGCCTGCACACATTTTTGTCCATGTGGGTTTGATATATTTGAGTGAACCAGCTACACCTGAAGACTGCATATTAAGTTTTTGTCCTTATTGATACTGTGGTATTTTACTCTCTCTAAAGGTATTCACTCTTTAACTGATTTTAATAATTAATAATGGAAATTGCTTAACAAAATTTGTAATGGTAAGTAAATAAGTAATCTGATTTTTGTTTTGACTTAGTTGTGCAACTCTAACAATGCTCACAGCTCTGTTGTTGGAGATTGGTTGTTGCAACATTTTGGGCCGCACCCAAAGACATTCAGTTCATCATCACATTAAGCTAAAAAAAAAAGCAGTTCCTGTCGCTTTTTTTAGTTCCTGCAGCTATGCCATTTTGTTTTTATTAGTTGTCATTAGTTTGTCCTGTAAACCTATAAAACTACTGGCCTTTCCCATAAAGGCCTCAGCTGTGCAGTTTAGTACTATTTACTAAACACTAGCATGTTAATATGCTATAGTAAGTTGGGAAAAAATAGCAATTACCTCATTAAAAACATGTCAGTATAGAAGCCCTAGAGTTGATTTCTCTCCCAGTCCAGTCTAAGTAAAAACGTAGCATTTCTACCAAAGTATTATGGGACCTTTCCCAGCTTCGCTGTTATGTAGCAGGGACTTTAAGTCTATATTGTTGAAGGAAGGGAGGGGCTTAGCTGTGCAGGATTGTTGCTTCCTTGGTCACATGTCATATGGCCTTGACCAGGAGCTGCATTTAGAACATTACGTTCTATTTCTTGTCGTCTCTCTCTGAAGTCCTGCCAATCAGTGGAGAGCCTTCTTGTTCTTGTTCAGAGCACAAAGATTACCTGAACGCATCACTTCCTCATTTTTTTTGGATGAGTTTTCTTAAATCACAAGCCGCCTGCTGAGCGTGCCGAGCCCTGCTGGTCAGTATTCACAGCAGTGCGGCAGATTGGGACTGGCACCATATGGTCACCTTTAAATACTGCAGAGAAAAAGAAGAAAAAAACACAAAGGAAAAAAATAGATGAGATTTCAGCCAAGAGGGCTGTTGGTGGCTTATACTGTCAAAGTTCTATTTTCAGAGCTGGAATGCTTTCGCAACATGACGACAATCATGAGGCAGTAAACCTTTTTACTGAAAGTCTCAAGGATAACAGCACATTGGATTATTAGAATTCATTACACAATTACCTCTTATTGGTAAAGGGTGTAATCAACATACACTCTTGCTGTGTATTGTAACACAGATTTGAGGTACAAAAGACTAAATACAGGTAGCTGACGTCGCTGTGCAGCTTAGTCTGTGTGCGTCCATAATTTGTTTTGCCTCCATGTGAGCTTTCGTCAGTGTGTCGCCGCCCTTTATTTCTACATGCAGCTCCTCAGACATCAGCACATGCACTGATGCATGAAGGTGCTGACTTGCTCCGAGTCATCATGTTACACTGTTACTATGTTCCCTCATTCAGGATGAGCTACAGGTCAATATGTCACCTGTTAACACTCAGGCACTGGCATTGCTACAGGGGAAAAAAAAAGTTTAAAAGGTATTTAAATTAAATAAAAGATCTCATTTAGGCAAGTGAAATTCATGTGAACTTTTTCCCCACTTCGTCTTCACCACCTTAAGTAAATGTCCTTAGTCGAATCTTGACTCTGGCAGCAATGTGAAACTTATTACACAAACAACTTGACACCGCTCTGTGTTCTGCAGAATCTCAGTAGAGCCTTTCACTGGGGTCTGCATCACATGTATGTGTGATGTCACAGTGGTGTGATGGGAGGCTAATGTGCTCATCTGAGGTCAGGACACACAGTGGTATTTCATCTAAGCATGTGGAACAGTAGCTGATATCCAGAGCACAGCTTTTTTCTCGCTGCCAACAGTGTGACCATCAGATGGTATGCACCGAATAAATGCCATGCAGTTCTTCCAGGCTTGCTCACACTTGAGGAATGTCACAGGATTTTTATCATACAGTCGTTTCATCATACTGAGAGTGTGTGCAAGCTGACCCATTGGGTTTAACAGAAGGCTTTTCTGATGAAGGAAAGAACATGAAATATCTGCTGTCTGCACTTCAGGTCATATGGACAGTCTGATAAAATGACATCTTACAATTTCATTTCACATGTTGATTCATACAATAAAGGAGCTTAGAAAACAGTCGACTTCTGGTGATTGATTTATTACCTTTAAATGGTGTTAAACTTATGTGATATCTAAACATATATAGACATTTACATCATAAGGACCCAGACTCTAAATTATCTTAGATATTGTAAAAGAGCCAAAAAAGGAGCCTAAGTTGGATGAAAAATGATAACTTTCATGGTTCACTTAACCATCAGCCCAAAAAATGGACATCAGATTCAATGTTGGCTGCTTGTCTACTGTTTTTGCTGTTTTTTATCCTGTATGATATCGTTATGTGTTGAACTTAAAATTCCTCAAAAGATTCACAAGCAAATCAAAATCTCCTCTCTCTGTTTTAACAGAACAAGAGTCCTCAAGGTCTGGTGGGATTGAGAAACCTGGGCAACACAGTAAGACCTTCTACTTCACTTAGTAGTCTAATGTGCAACATACAGCACTTTGATCACAGATGCTGTCAGGGTTCGTAATTAATTTTTGTGACATTTGCTTTTTGTTATTTTCCAGTGTTTTATGAATTCAATCCTCCAATGTCTGAGTAACACTCCTGAGCTGAGAGATTACTGCCTAGCAAACGTCCATCGCACAGACCTCAACAATAACTGCGAGAGTAAAGCTGCTCTCATGGAAGGTAGGACAAGGCTCCCAGCAATAAAACCCTATGTTAACAGCCTAATGAGGAACTTTGTTGACCTGTATAGTGTCTTGTCAATGGTTATTCAGTTTATGACTCCTCAGTAGGTCACATAACGTCACTTTATACATACCATTGTCCTAAAATTCAGATTTCTTTGGTGCACTAGCTCACCACTTTAGATCTGAAAACTTTTATTTTCTGACCACAAGAAGGCTCATGGGGAAACAAACTGCACTCAGAACCTAAATATGATACCAAACCAAACCCATCTTACTGCAGTCGGCAGCCAGCAGATCACATGAGGCTACAATGCCATATGACATTTATGTTTGCACAGAAAGAGACAGACTTTGTTTTACACCTACAACTTTTTAAAAGGTGTATTTGAACAGCGTGTTCTCACAGGTCAGCTCCAGTGTGTAAATCTTAATAAAAACGAGAGTGTTGTCTCTCTATAGTTGATACAAAAAAAATGACCTGTTTCTTCTTGGTTTAGTTTTTAGAGCTGATTTTTATAATGAAATATTCTCCACTCAAGATCCACTCAAACCCTTTTCCAACAATATGGATTAAGTTTTTCCTGAACATCATTTTGAACTGTTCTGTTCTGAAAAGAGAGAATGAAGAAGACAATTAATCTTGCCCACTATGATCTTCTTTGTCTTCTCATCATTAATTGTTGGTCTGTACTCATCTTAGGAAGATGGAAACAAAAATGTCTCTAACATAAAAAAAATCAATCAAAAATCAATTTAATTTGCCATCTTTGCTAGAACTTTTTACTTCTATTTGCTTAACGCAGTGCCTCTCAGTTGTTGACACATCCTCAGTTACAATGGTTCCATTCAAAACTTGAATCTTTAGCTCGGTTGCGACATAGAGCCAAGGGTTTTATAGGGTTCCTGTATTGAACCAGTGATGGGAAAAGGTTTTTAAAGTATTTGCAATTTCAGAACTTTCAGTCAGGCAGATAACTCCTCATCAATGCACTTACTCGCCCTGTGACCCACTTTAGGTAAAGGCTGATAAACACTTTAAGATGCAGTAGAAACGACCTGGACTTTGAGCTGTGGTTATTTTTTACACATTCTGATAACGAAGAATGATGTGCTTTATGTGCTTTTCATAAAAATCTGTCCCAGTTACTGTCCCTGCCGTCCATCTGTTTCATGCACACCAGTCTTAAACAGAACAGTTCTAGTCATACAAACAAGAGCAAATCTCCCATGAGCTCAGGCTTGTCTGCACCACAGCTTGATCTATTGACTTTTTTTAATCAAACACTCTGCTTCCTTGGCATTGACAAGCTGAGAATGCAGATTACTTACAAAGTGTTTTGTCTTTGACTTTGGAAATACTAACCTAAGAGGACCCAGTCTGTGTCATCATTTGACCAAGTAGAGGTTTAAGGATTTCACTTTTAAAAGTTGCATTCTTTGAAATATGTAGAGGATTTTGTCGGTGACATTTTGAGGTTGGATTTTTATGGATAAAGTCTAATTTTGTCTCATTGTTTCCTTTCCCCTTATTTGCTGTCTCAGAGTTTGCAAAGCTGACCCAGTGCCTGTGGACTTCTGTGAACAACGAGGCCGTCAATCCCTCTGACTTCAGGAGCCAGATCCAGAGATTTGCTCCCAAATTTGTGGGCTGCAAGTAAGTCTCGCCCTCCGCTGCTTGAAGGCTTTTTTTTAAATTCAGCATAGATCAAAAGTTACAGCAGATAATATATTAGTTTCACTGATAACTGTGTGATTAAAGTAACAAGTTCTCCTGTTGTCTCTCTCCAGTCAGCAAGACGCCCAGGAGTTTCTGCGCTTCTTATTGGACGGTCTCCATAATGAAGTGAACAGAGTCACAGTCCGCCCAAAGGTGTCTGTCGAGGACTTCGATCACCTCTCGTAAGTTGTCCCCCTCCCCCTCCCACTGCCTCTCACCTCTGCTCCTAATGAGTCACTGATAACCTGCCCTTTCACTGACACCTCACACTGCCAAAAGAAACACTGCTCCATGCCTGAATAAGCTGCGAGGCTGTGTACCTGAGTAATTATTTGTAATTACTTTGTAATTAATTATCTTCAAGCTTTCATAGTTATGGGGCCATTTCAATATTTTGGAAGAGGTATCCCAAATACAGTTGCAGTTTAAAACATTCTCATTAAAATAAAGTGTGTCCAAAAGTTGTCTGAATTGGGATAAAGTGTTGAATTTTTTTAATAAAAGTCATTTTAAAGGACATATATTTCAGTTTTCAGTCAGTAAGTCAGACATACACTGGATTAAGTGGAGTTTTGCTGTATGGTTGCATTTACAGTGATGAAGATAAAGCCAAGCGGATGTGGAATATGTACCTGGAGAGAGAGAACAGCAAAGTAGTGGGTAAGAGATTTTACTTTTATCCTCTGCATATTGACTTTTAACTGTCTTTGGATTTATGAACATATTAAAAAAATCCTCCATGTCTTGTTTCTGCCTTCAGATCTGTTTGTTGGGCAGCTGAAAAGCTCTGTGACCTGCACAGTGTGTGGCTTCCGCTCCACTGTGTTTGATCCATTCTGGGACCTTTCAATACCTGTTGCACAGGTAAGAACACACACATACACATACTGAACAGGTTTAGTGGTTCATATCTTGTAGCCATCTCTTTTTAATTGTCTACAGTATCTATAGTCTGGCTACATTTGAAAGTGAGTGTAGTGATGTGACCTTGTATGTCTTTGTATATATTCACCTGTAAGTTTAAGTATCTGATCATATTTTGATAAGAAATGTTTCAGCTAAGATGAGTTTTTCATGTAACTGTTTTCTGAGTGGATGTGCTCTTTGTCTCCACAGAAGAGCTCAGGGGAAGTGACTCTCAAAGACTGCATGAGACTCTTTACAAAAGAGGATGTGCTGGATGGAGACGAGAGACCGGTAAGAAGCCTCACATAACACATCAAGGTCCACAGTTATGTGTAAAGAGTATATATTTGGATTTGACAGCAATTTCATCTCACTGCTGTTCTCTCTTTTTTTCAGACATGCAACAAATGCAAATCCAGAAGGAAATGCACCAAAAGATTCAGCATTCAGAAGTTCCCTCAGATCCTCGTGCTTCGTATCCTTTCCCCACGTGTTAACAAATGTTTCACTCCTAGTAAATACACTCTAAATTTCAACATTTTGCTCAAGTAACTATACAGAGCCATTATCAGCAAAGCATAAGGCTATACTAATCTGTAGGTTTTATATGACTGTATAAATAAATTGAAAAGTTCTATTTAGTAAAGTATTACACAATTAAAATACCCATAATTGAATTGAAGGCACTAGGTACTGTGATTGTGAATCAGTGTTGTTCCTTGACTCAGTGTCCCTCTCAGACCTGAAGCGCTTCTCAGACTCAAACATCCGAGCCAGCAAGCTCTCCACTTTTGTCAACTTCCCTCTTAGAGAGTTTGATCTGCGAGAATTCGCCTCTGAGGGCGGCGGTAAGTATTAGTCATAGAAGACACACTGTCACTCGAGCAGAGGAGAGGAGGACAGCTCATGCACTTTCTTAGGTCAGCTGGATTTGATGAGCAACTTCAGCACAAGTTTTTACTGACAGTGTTTGTCTTTTCTTGCAGAGCGCGCTGTGTATAACCTGTATGCAGTGTCCAACCACTCGGGAAATGCTCTGGGAGGCCATTACACAGCCTACTGCAAAAACCCATCGCTGGGGGAGTGGTACAGCTACAATGACTCCAGGTATCATTCTATCACCTGTCATATCAAGTTATCAGATTGGCAGAAAGCAGGGCAGTCTAATTATACTGTATCGACATCAGCTGAAAATGACCTCATCCTGGGTTATGTAAAGGTGTTTCGGCTTTTGACAAATAAACTGTGTGTATTTTGCAGAGTGAGCCCAGTGTCTTCCAGCCAAGTTCGCAGCAGCAACGCCTACGTCCTCTTCTACGAGCTGGCCCCCTCCTCACACATCAAATATCAGACATGTCGGCTGTAGACGCTGCGGAGAAGTGATCAGCTCTACTAACCTGTGCCTGAAATTGGAGTCAGACACTGCCTGTCTAAGAGAGAGCTCCACCTGGTGGAGAGAGTACCACCATGATAGACTGTGAATATGGAGCACAAAGATGTGTTCCTGCAAAAGAAGAACCTCTGACCATCCTCCCAGTTTGGTTTCGAGGGAAAAGGGTCGACGTGGAAGCACATTTGAACTTGAGGATTCCAAGCTGAGCTCAGACATCTGATGGAACTTAAATGAAAGAAAATACTACTTCCTTTGTCAGAAAAGTGTAAAACATTCGGCTCTAGGCATAGCTGCTTCCTCTTACGGAGTATAAATAGACCTTCTTCTCTCCATATTTTCACTCCTAAAAATGACTTTTTCAGCTGTGCTAGGACCTGAATCTATACACACTCAAGTGGATTTATTGTTTTTTGATTTTGTTTTTTGCACTTTGGACATGGATTATTAACCTAACGGACATGAAGATGTGAGAACATCACAGAGACTTGAAAAATGCCTCCCACACCGAGATGTAATTATTAGTATTTAACATCATGCCTTTAACTGAAAGTTCATACTGTAAATGTAAATGTCATCTAACAAAGCCTTATGGTTTCCTCTTATTAAAGTGGAAATCTGCTGATGGAGAGAGAATGTTTGATGTCAAAGCACATTTTATTTTTGTACAGTATTTATGGACAGCACAGCGAATGTAGCTGTTCTGTGGATAAGCCAGACATACCAAAGCAGCTGTGTAAAAAATGCATCAATAGCTCCTTCCTCCAGCAATAATGTTGCCGACTTTGTATATAAGTCTATAAATGATTAAAATTCTATTGACATGCAATGCCACTCACGTGTTTATTTTTTATGAAAACCTTTCTTTTTTAATCCAGACAGACATCCGGATGATAAAAAGCAATTTAAGAGAGACAGAGAAGTTAAAAATATATTACTGTATGTTTTATACGTTTCACCTTTTACCTCTTCATACAATAAACAACCGACAAAACTATGGTTCACTACCAACCAATTAAAGTGGAAAAAAAAAAACTTTAGACCAACTAGGACAGAGGGGACGAACTGAAAACTTGAAATATCATTCCTATAAAGTTTTTTTGTGACTATATTACTTTCAACATACCCAGCAAATGAACAAAAGCTTCTTTGTATTGGGATTTTAGCTTAATAGTGGCCAGACTAACTAAAAATGAATTAAACAGGAACTGAGAAGATTAATTCAGTCTCACCGGACAGTCAATCACCATCAAACAAAAGAAAACAAGTTCCTGAAAACTTAAAACAAGAAACAATGTCTTTTTTTTCGATATTTCAATTTTTTTCTCGTTTCTCTTCTCTGATTTCTTTCGCTCTAGGACCCTCTTACAAACCTGTCAAAAATGCATTTGAAATTCTGAATCAACCAATCATCACCCTGTAACCTGGAGAACAAACAGCAGCCTTTTTTTTACTGGTTAACCTTTAGATTTTGTCGCAACTTGTTCTTGAAGCACGCTGTCACGTTTCAGAGATGTCTTTTATAGATTCCAAACTGTTTTTTACTGATTGTAAAAAGACTGTTGCTTTTTGTTCTTATGGCACAATTTTTTAATCAGTTAGTGTTACAGGAATAATACACCTGCTGTAGTCCTACTTCCTTTTGTCCATTGTCAAGCACACAGTAGAAATACTATTTACCGAGTACACAGTCTGGGTCAGATGTGCTCCAGACTTATTGTTTGAGGAGCACTGGAGTGAAACTGGAGCAAGATGGGGCAGGAGATAAAGCGACACTCAAACTTTTTCAATATCTATTTACAAATATTAGGCAAAATGCTGCCTTTTGTTCACCAGCGAGTGGCTGACTTTGCCATTTGATGCTGGACTGGAGGTTCACAGTGAGCTCATCAGAGCCTTTGAGCTAAAAAGGTGCCTGTTATGTTTGGAAAGTTTAAAAACTACAACAGAGATGCCAAAAAAAAAGACAGTGAAGCTGAAGGAAATGTGAACTTTGACAAAAGCTTCCTGTGAGTTCATCTCAGTGACATCTTTGACAATAAACACAGTAATGTGAGCAACCTACATTGGAAACATGTTACTTCTCTCTCTAATAGCCATTAATGCACCTTGGCCTTTTGATCTGAGTTATACAACAAGCTGAGGTCAGCAGGTGCATAATGTCTGTGGTGATTTTCCAGGCTAAATGAGCAGATTATGTTGAGACTGGATTTACTGCCATGCAGGAAAACCTTTGACCTACATATAACAAGGCCCTCTGACAGAGATGTGTTTCACTCTGTGTCCACTAGAGGGAGCTGTGCACAGTGGTCATGATTTATTTGTGTATTTGAATGTTGGCAGATCAGGTACTAGTGTGTTGACCAGTGTTAATTTGTATAAAAGCTTTCAAAAAAGCTTTAGTCAATATTTAACAGGACATGAAT
>JAQNCA010000006.1:21963080-21974268 GCA_029783725.1 Acanthurus tractus | reverse complement strand
GATATAAATTCTGTTTAAACAGAAGAAGGATTTTTCAGGGTCATGATAAGGTCAGAAAGTAAAGGTTAACTATGTCAGGTAGAAAAAAACAACCAGCTTGTTTAAGTATCCATGCTGGTTCCTATATCGTCAAAACAACACAGTCTAACCCATAACCAAGGGTTTACTGTGGACACAGTCTACTTCCTGTCAATGAAAGCTTATCCTTGTGCCTCTGAGCTTGTTAACACTGGAGGGAAAAGAAATGTGTGTATGTGTGCCTGTCTGTGTGTGTGATTAGGTTTCTAGGGATTAGACAGATGATCTGTTTGTGAGACGGCCAATTTGTGAGGAGGAAAGATAAAGATATCCCAGCAGGGCCGAGTGTTGTTGTCACTAACACTAACTGTGTCACTTCCATAACGTGGGAATAGTTAAGATACAAAACTGTCAGTGGGATCAGTGCCTTGTCAGTCTGGTGTAAAAGGTTTAGAGATATTTATTAACTTATAAATAAGAAACCGTCAACTTGACTTAAATTTATTGAGGGTTGAATATATAACTTGATTTATTAGTTTGATTTATTATGTTTTTTCTGGTTTACCAAAACTGAAACCTGAATGCACCATAAAACATGGGATTTATATTTTTAGCAATGCCAGCAGCATGCTTTATGGATGGAAATGACGGTCAGACTGTCCACCATTTATACAAAAACATCTGAACAACTACTGGATGGTTTTCCATCAAAATGTTTGCACAGACATTAATTGTTCCCAAAGGGATGAATCCGAATGATTTATACGATTCCACAACTTTTTTCTCCAGTAGCATCAAGTGGGTTGACATTCTTGATTTTAATAAAAAATGTCATAAATATTGTTGAGGCTGTTGCTGTTTTTAAATGGTATATCTCTGTCCAAATTCCCATACCTAATTAAATATTAAATATTACCTCTGTTTATAGGAAACTGTTTTAGAGGGATAAATATACTTTTAAATAGTTTACAAGCAGGACATGACCTACTTTGGCTTATAAATCTGTTTATCATATTTTTTTTATGTTTGACCATCACTGTGACTTATATATGAGTGGAACTTGACACTAGAGGGCTGTTTTCACATTCATCTGCTGGTGAGAGAAGGTTTGTCATAAATCTGAGATGATGTCTTTAATGTACAAGCAGTAATTCATAACTAGAGGGTAAACATTGTCCAATATGCAACTGGAACAACTGTGAGGTGAATACATTGAAATTTCAGTGAACATACACAGAGAAAAAGCATTTAAGAAGGGTAAAGTACTTTAGTAAAGAGGAGCATTTGCATGGGGGAAAAGTAGTAGATGCAACTTTAAGCAGAAAATTTGTGGAAAAACCATGCTGCACACAAACTGTTGTACCAATTAGAATATGTTTATGTCTGAAAACATGTCTAGACGGGATCTTTAATTTGCATATTGCACTGTGGGACAACAGCATTCAAAAACACCACATCGGTTGCAAAAGCTTTACACTCCAGATTGATTCAAACTCAATAAAAAATAACATTTATGAGAGACAATATCATTACAAATGCAATGGATTCATTAGTCAAATAAAAGACTATAACATAGCATTACATAAAGTCCATTTTAGTGTAATTTTTATTTCATTTTCATTTTCACAGATACACACACTCCCATCCCCCCATTGTGTGCACACACATACACACATGCACACATGCACACAGTGCCTCTGGCTCCCATGAACACCATATGGGCTGAGCACACAGCTCAGGGTATTAACAGCTATTTGCCTGCATGGGAGCAGTGTTGTTCTCAGTCGCTTCTCTTGTTGACACTTCCGTAGCTAATGACCTAACCATAAAACTGTGAAGCCCTCATCAGGGCTAAAGTCCACTGTGAATTAGAAGTTATGTAATGAAAAAAAATATGTTTTTAAACGTTGTCTGTCTACTAGACTCCCCAAACAGCAATGACCTATCAACTGACTGTAGCACTTCACTTTCTGTTAAATGTCACTGCCATTATGGCCCTCATGGACAACTCTGTCTAGGTGTTTCGGGGAATTTGCAGATGATAGAGAGAAGTGTTTTAGGGGCTGCGTCATTTAGTTGTTACAGGCAACATAGATGCATATTATCATGCAGGCTGCACATATTGCCTACCTACAAGCACCTAATTTTCCAACTTGGTTGAAACATTTCTCAGGGTTTGGGCTTTTCTCTTATGCATAAATCTGTGCAGTAAAATTCAGGGCATTTAGACATATACATTGTCAGGCATATTTCTTTTGCTTAGGCTCCACCTCGTTGCTTCCATCGCTTCATGCTGGTGCTACCTTATAAATCATAGATCACCGAAGAATTTTTGAATTATGGTATCCCTCAGGGCTCCTCTCTTGGTCCTCTGTGTTTCTCTCTTTTTTTCCTGTAGTTATACACAGGAAAATTAGAAAACTGTTTGTCTTATCCCTAATTCATGTCCTTGTTTCATCCAGACTTGATTATTGTAAATATGGTTGTTAACCATAACCATGAATGATGATAACAGTGATATCTAACAAAATAAAAAAAAATATAAGTAGTGTTTCTAATACACATGATTTCTTTCTCCGTGGTTATGTCATAAATATATTAAAGCACCACTTAAAACATTGCTGTTTCTTTCTGTTCTCTCTTTGACACAGTAGGTGGCAGTAGAGCACCTTTATACAGGTACTTCAAACTCCAACCAGGTGCTTTAAACTCCAAACTCAGTTAGGTGCCTACTCTTCGATTACTTTATGTCTTGTCTTAAGCCCTTTTTTAAAGTTTTTTGTACAAACTTCATGAGAACCATTTGATCCCTCCTTTTGTTTGTTTTTCCACAAGCCAAAGGCCATCGTATCACTGTTACTTACTCTCTCTCCCTTTCTCTCTCTCTCTCTCGCTGTTTCTCTTCCTCTTTCCCTCCTCTTCCCCTCCTCTTCCCTTCCATTTTTTCCAAAAACCATCCACTATTCTGGGGCTGCTCTCTCTCTCTGACTCCCCTTGGCTGTGGTTGCCTCAATCCAGATGTTTAGAATCTGGATCATCCTCCTCCAGGAGATTCAGCCACTGCTTTTGTTCACTCTCTCTTTCTTCCTTGTTCACATGTTGTCCTCGTCTCCCTTTCCCTGTGGGTGTGTTTGTTCCCTTTCCCCTGTCTATTTGAATGCTGTACTTGAGCTTTGCCTCTTGTGTGTTTGTTTAATCTGCCCTTTCTCCAGATCTCCATGGTGGAGAGGTCATGTGGCTCGGGTCTTATCTTCTCAGCTGCACCTAGAAGTTGTTTGACATCCTCCCGGATCCATATTTTTTCTATCCCCTGTTGGGTCATCCAAACCTACCATAATGTAATTTTATTATGTTGATCTATTTCTGTACTGATATCTATTGCATGTCTGTTAATTCTAGGACAGGGATCCCTCAAATGTTCTTCCAGATTTTTTTAAAAACATTTTTTTCCTTTGTCCTTTATTACAAATTATATCTTACCTCCTCCCTCTTGGTCTGTATCAGTCATCTAGCACCAGTCTCTTTCTGATTGGTCATAAAATTTTATCAATCCCCCGAATAAGCCTTTGCAAGTTGAATATCAACCCCACCGCTGGATATAAGAGGAAGTTTCTGCTATGTTCTTGCTCTTCTGTGGTTTAAAAGACCAAAAAGTTGTAATCATTTGTTACCATTGAACCATTTTACCTGTGGAACTTTCCATGTACTTCCATTTTTAGATCATTTTACAGTTTTCAAGGTCTTTTACCTCTCTTGTCTAGACTTTTTTGAGAGTGTTGCTGGCATCAAATTCAGAATAAGCATATATTTGAAAAAAATAATGAAACTGATGATGGAAAATATTGAATATACTTATCCTTTGAAATGTTTTTTAAAGTTTCAAACTCATGTAAGATTGGATAAGCCATTACCATCAGCTTTGTCTGGCTTTTTTTGGCAGAAATGTTGCAACATCTAACAGCAAGGTTGCAGATTACAATCAACTGAATGTTCCCAAGTATGTCATCCAGCTAGATAGTTCAACTCTTTGTATCTTAGTTAAATTGTACTGTCAATATGGTAAATACTGTTGTAGAAAAGATTGCAGAGGATAGATAGTTTTGCATGACTACCAAACAAAAAAATTTGAAAAAATGCTAAAAGATGCTACATGCAGCTCATTCTACAGAAACAGAAACTTATGACGAGAACGGTTTGTCAAATGAGATGGAAAGTTTCTTCATCATGTGCTGCAGTCTAACTGTATTGCGAAGAAGTACTTATAAATTATCAGCACCTGGGCTGGCATACAGTTTGAGCTGAATTTGACTTGACTTGATGATTGATAGATGGCTAAGATGTAATTACATGACACAGAAATCATTAAGAGAAAGAGGGCAAACATTTATTTATTCATTTACAGCACAATATAAAATCCAATTCTCTCCATAAATTTGGGCTCAAAAGCCCAGTTTAGATTAAGATTATATAATCAACAATCATCAATATTAATTTACTTAAAAAGAAATTATGTATTAGTATACAAAGATTGTCACTGAGTTCTGATGTCTACATACTATACACAAACACACCACAGACCCCCATTCAAAAAAAACAAAACAAATACTTTTTACAATATCTGGCTTTTCTTGAACTGAATTCTTCTTTTATATTGAAATTTAATCCAGGTTATGGGATGTGAAGGACATTAGGAGATTTATTTTTATTTTTAACCAAAAAATCTTTAAATTACATTCAAACCGTTAGACAATTTCCAACAATTTCCATCCTTTTTGAACCAAAATATTTTGTTAAAATATATTATAAAATACATTTGCTCTTGCAATGTAAATGTTTTGATCAACTACAGATTATATCATCACCAACAGCCAGACAACAAAAACAAACTTACATTTATGTCTTCCTCTTGGCCCATTACATCATCATCATAACAAGGTATCACACCAAAGTGTGTAACAGAATAGCTGATCCGCTGGAGAAAAGCATGTCAGAGTCACAAAATACCCCACAGAGTCATGAAAAGTACAAGTGTATGAAAGCACAGTAACAGCAAGGAGGTAAAAAAGACTAGAACCAGTAATAAACTATAAAAAAGAGCTAGAAAGTCTGTGTGGGGAAGGGCAGTGGAGGTCTGGGTGGATAGAAAGATCAGAGTTCACTTCCCGTGTTAATGTCACCATTGATTCTGTTAAGGAGGAAGTTCTTTGGACCAAAACTCAGATACTTTTTGAGATCAAGTAGTTTTGATCTCTACTTAAACCAAAGAAACTTTATTTTGAAACACAGAATGAGAACGTGTTCTTTTCACATCTGGATGGGGCAAAACGTGAAACTGAGACAAAGATCAATAACACCTTGGCAAGATATATGATTGTGTATAAAAAATTCAGAGCCTTTCAGACATTCTCATTAACAGCAGGACTTTTTCATTGTCCAGTTAACAAAATAATCATTCAAAATGTTTGAGTTTAAGAATGACATCTGTTCCCAAAATCCATAACCATTTAGATCCTCGTCACTGATCTCAGATCCTCCCAGTATACTTCAGTGCACCAAAGACACCACCACCTGAAAAAGACAGAAAACAAGAGTTTGTGGCTGTCACAGTGTGGACTGTTAATTTCTTTGACATAATTTTATTGTTTTAAGACTTTTCCAGCTTGTTAGCTGGATTTCTGTGGACAAATATGACATCATACCACATTCAAAAACAAGCTATTTAAAACTTCTTGCTGGGGTTCTAATTATTTTAGTTGCGCTGCATTATCAAAATATATAAAAGATATAACCATAAGAGTTTTTTTTCCAATAGCTGGTGTAATTTCTTTGCTAATAGAGAAGAAGTCAAAATTTTAAAATGAGCTTAATGCATTAAGTCAAATTTAAATTCAATGCGAAATCATACTTCTGACTATTTTTTTGTTTTTGTAAGTAAGTTTTCTTTTTGTTTGTTTTTTTTATTTTGGCTAGAAAGGTCTTCTGAGCCAGGATAACAACCTTTGTGTGCAACACTTGATAGGCTGATATCACACTTCTAGTCTTCGAGGATAACATGATTTGCAATTGAGAAAGCAAAAAAATGAGGGGTTACTCACCAAGAAGAGCCACACCAGCAATCGAGCCGATGGCGATACCGGCTATTTCACCATCTGTAAGCCCTGAAGGTGGTGAGTTCCCAACTGAGTCGGTGGTAGAGCTTGGAGTTGACCCTGTGGGGTCTGTTGAATTGCTCGGGATGCTTGTTGAATTGTTCGAGATGTTTGTTGAATTGTTCGGGATGAAGTTTGTTGAATTGTTTGATACTGTGACTGTGCTATTGTCTGGGACTGTGACTGTGCCATTGTCTGGGACTGTGACTGTGCCATTGTCTGGGACCGGGACGGTAGTATTCATTATGGCTGGACTTGAAGTAGTTGCTTCACACTGAAGAACTGTGTCAGTAAAAGAGAAAGACAGAAGCAATTAAAGGGCTGGCATGTAATTTTGTTTAGTAAAATCTAATCAACGATTATTTTATTGTTTATTTAATTAACATCTACAAAATGTCTAAATGTTTGCTGTGATTTTGCAGTAGAGGGTTGTGGACAAGTCTTCAAGTTTATTATATTTATGGAGCAATTTATGTATCAAGACTAAAGATAGCTAAAGATCTGCTGTTTACTGCAGATGTAAGGACTACAGGATTTTATTTAATAATGAGAGGCAATGCCAAAGATAATAAACCAAATCTTTGACCCAATAACTCCTAGTTTTAACAAACATTATCAACATTTATGACCCAAACTATCATTTAAATTTTAAGTAATAATTTCTCAATAAACATAAGCAACCTGGTATTCCGTGAAAATAGACTTAAAAAAAATCACCAATTATGCACTGTATCATAACTATTATAACTATTTATAATATTTCTTTGTCATAAATTATGTGCTGAAATAATGAAATAAATTCCCATTCTGTCAAATGAAATGAGTAATCACCATGCAATCAAATGATAATAACCTTAACTAGTTGCTTCACTTTCATAGTCAAAATGGAGAAGTTTTTGCTATAATGTACTGTAGGAATTAAAGATTGACTTGATAAAGGTTAAGGTACAAATTTTCCTGAACCTGACCTCCACACATGTACTTTCCATGTTTTCTTATTGCCCACAGGCTACTATTATGCACATTTTTATGACATTCAAGGGAAATTTTCATGGAAATTTGTGGACCCTCAGCTGTACGTAGAGAT
Source organism: Acanthurus tractus (assembly GCA_029783725.1). Lineage (NCBI taxonomy): Eukaryota > Metazoa > Chordata > Actinopteri > Acanthuriformes > Acanthuridae > Acanthurus > Acanthurus tractus. The sequence goes on along the minus strand of JAQNCA010000006.1, from coordinate 21,967,014 downwards.
AACAGCAATCTTATTTGTCCTTCCTTGAACTCACAAATTTCTGGTGGCCTGAGCACACTAATGTAATTTAAGTTATTAGTTTGCTAAGGCAATATTTAAAAAGGACATAGGTACCATGTTAATCAGTAATCAGCATTAATAATGTGTACAATGGAGAGAAATATATGACTAGCTCTACTGATTGAATACTTACCATCTATAAATCTGGTTCATGTTTATTTAGTTTATTAACACCTGCAAATTTAGCTTCAGAAATCCTTATTTAATACCCTAATATTATAAAACTAATATTATTATAATAAAACCCTAACACAACCACTACATTTTTAAAAGTTGTAAAATCCATAAGGCTTTATCAATGAATTATGTATGGCTTGTAATTTATATCACACATTAGCTAGTTGCAAATGATTAACTGAAGGAAATCAAGAATTCTTTTGAGTATTTATAGCGAATATGATTTTTTTTTTTTTTACCTGCACCAAGAAGGCAGAGCATCAATACAAAGAGATTGAGTCGCATTGTGCCGGAGTAGAGAGTCACTGCCACAGCAATAGGAGATAGATCAGTGTCCTGAAAAATGTTCTTTGGTTTGTAAGCTGCGCTTCTGGAAACACAAAAGCAGAAACAGATGGTGTTAATTCTTGAGTTAGTACATGTGAGATATGGTCTGTTACTGTCAAAAAATTAGACCCTAAGTTGCATGTACAAGCCACCGTAAATTCACTTTGTCCACCATGGTTAATGCTGAAAAAGTTAACAAACCCTGACTGAAACTTATCATTTATAAGACAACAGTGTACCATGGTTACATAAAGGATATGTGGAAGTATTCCTTTTTACAGAAAAATGACACTTTTTAAAAAAATCATCCAAACTTTTCTGTAGCTTAAAATTTTAAAGAGATGCATTGATTTTTTTGAGTATAACACTAAATAAATTTTATCTTTAAAGCTCATGTTTTTGTGATAATATCTGAGAAATAACTTGCATAAATCAATGCAAACCTCATGGGGAAAGCTGTGTGACTTACCTGAGCTGCTGTCAGCGATGACTTTCCTCTTTTACCGTGAGATTAGAGGATCTTCTCAGATGCCTGCTTTTATGAACCTTTTAACACAACGCCCCATCATCACCCGCCCTCCCATATTTATGAGTGTTTGCGTTGATGTCGTAATACTCCATGCCAGCTCAATCAGGAAGACAATGGATACTTTTTTAAAAATGTGTTTATTAGGTTATCACATGGTTATACCTTGTTTTATGGCTCATTTACTGCCGCACACCCAGTAGACATTGGTCAGGGAGTACATTTCATCCCCTTATGATTTATCATGCCAACAAGTAGAGATGGGATTGTGGGTGGATAAAGCAGGGGTGTAGCCTGATAGGATGTCAGCTGTATTTGAATCTTTGAAGAGTTTAACTCCTACAGCTTCAACAACCTGTCTTTAAATGTGTCATATGTAACATTTCTACATTGAAATATATTGAAAAATCCTTTTTGTCTCCTCATTACCTGGTCTGTGAACATTTCTGCCTGAGTCCGTCAGACAAAGTTTCATCTGCAGTTGTGGCTGTTTAACAATGACATAACATGACATCGTTTTCATCTGTATCTTTTGTTTTTGAAGTTGTAGAAGCAGAAATGACATATTGTGTGTTAAGCAGGACAAGAAAAACCTATATGAGATTAAAAGTAGGGCAAAATTTTCTGTATAGAGGTGGCTGGCAATTCCTCAATTCATTCACCAGTTACTGTTGTCATTGTAAGTTTCTGCAAACCTCTGATGTGTCGAAACCTTTCACTATGTTCTTGCATTGAAACTTTACATTTCTGTGGTTTAGATCAGTTTCAGTTTAGAAAGCCACAAATACTACCTAGTTAACATTACAAAAAGGTCATGTTGGCTTAAAATACCTGGTTTTGGTTGCCACAAAACATCTGAAAAACCTTCCGGTATCTCCTAAAAAACACTTGGTTTTGTCACCATGGTCGGAAAATCTCCTTATTCATCCAGTACCCAGTCGAAAGTGTTGATCTTAGTGTGGTCTTATCACTAGTGTACTGCTTTGCTGCCTTTCACCAAGGAGTCAAAGCAACAACAATGCCCCCCAACCACCAGCTATGCCAGTAGTATGTACTGTTGAAGGTTGATATGTCACTAGTTAAATGAAAATCTGTGATTTGCAAAAGCGTAAACTGAAAATGTCTTTTTCATAACAACCAGCCTGAATGCTAGTCATGCCAGACATTTCAGTTTAGTTATATGTCAAATCTTTATTTATTTTTTTTAAATTAAAGAGTTATTACAAAAATAACAACATTGTACCACCCTGTTAAGACTTCCTCACTCATCACTTTTAAGACAGAGTTTTTCCCAGACAGAAAACTCTCAGGGATACATCATGAGGGCCTCAAGTCATATAAACACAGATTCAAATTTCTCTCCTCTTGCACTCGTTTTCTCCACTTTCCTTCAGCCTGTCCTTGAGTCAGCAGCACCAGCCAAAGAAGCCAGCTTGCATCCATGGCTATAACAATAAAGATTGATCCAACAGGCACACGGTCGGGCAAAACAAGGTTACTGTCTGAACCTCCTTTAATTTGCTGTGCTTGGTCGACTGTGCAGCAGACTGAGACTGAAAACACACTGTTGCCATAGTGCAGCAGCATGTCGCAGACATGGATTCAGTGTGGAAGAGTCATGGCTGCCAATTTCTCCCAGTTACAGAACAACAAAAACAAACCGTTGAACATAAAACAACACTGTTGACATGAATGTGTAAAATGAATATCACTTAGTCAAAACCCATGGATTTTGTTTGTTGTTTTTAATCATCTCTATGGATAAAAATCATGTACTTGTACAAGCCCAGTATATTTTTTGGTACCATGCAGTGGTTGCACATGTGTCATTGGCCACATGATACAGAAACCAATAAATAGCTGGCCATTTGGCTTGTTATGTTAGACAGGTGAGTTATTTCAACTTTCATGTCTTTACTGCAAATTTAGCCTGTTAGCTTAGCTTAGCTCATAGACTGTTGTTTGAGTCCAGACAAGTTTGCAATCTTGTTTACAGAGAGATAACATGTCAAGTTTTAAATGTCAGCCGTAAGTCATTAGAATATGTAATGATTGATTGTGTTATCTTTTAATGATGCTAAGCAGAAGCATGTATTAATAGAACACTTGTCATGTGGAATATAATTGTCATATGCATGTTCCCATTAATAGATAATCACCTGATAGTAATTTTTTTATTTTCTTCATATCTACAGAGGGAGCTCACGTTTCTACAGGGGCCCAGAATCGACAAAGCAACAACTGGCTCTGGAGAGTGACTGTCTTTTTCACAAGTTTTGTGTTTACTGTAGGTTCTCCTTCATGCTTGGAAAAGAAGGTATGACCAGAGGGATATTAAGTTAGTTGTGATCTGCAACCTCCCTGTAAGATGCCACTTTATTCTACACAATGGACCTTAAAGTATAAATTTTTAATATATATTAGTACAATCAAACACTCTCAAAAATTGGGTCTATAAAAAGTAGGAATCTAAAAATAATCTGGATTCATGCAAATGTGACATTGCACTACCCTCCTGCTTGGAGATTTGGGCTTCTGATTTGTAATTTCAAAGAAAACTGCTGTAAAGCAACCAGAAAATAACACTTAATTTATCAGATGTGCTGCTTTATTTGCTGTTAACACTCTTCATTAACTCTCTAGTTTGCTTGACCACTGGGAGGAAGGTAATACTGGAGTAATATGATTTCCTATCCCAGTTCTTGTCAGTACACATGCAGCGGCATTTTGGATCAATTGCAGACTCTTTAAAGACTCTATGGTGCAGCCTGATAAAGGAGTTGCAGTCTGGAAGTAACAAATCCATGGACTAATTTTTCTGCATCTTTTTGTGATAGGATATGC
>JAQNCA010000006.1:21923267-21934949 GCA_029783725.1 Acanthurus tractus | reverse complement strand
CCACAATTTTCCATCTGGCCACCCCCGCACCCCCCCCCCCCCCTTCCCACAGGCTGCTGTCTCTGTATGCACAGTGTTTCCCCAGGAATCAACCCTGCACTCGTGTTCCTGGGAAAATTCAAACTTAAACCCTTTCAGAAGTTCAGTTTCGGTGAAATCCTCCAGTGTCGGAGTTGGAGAACAGTGGCATCAACAAGAGAATACCTCAGTTGTGGAAACCCTTTTTTTCATCTTGATAAAAAAAATGAAGTCATCTTTAGCTGCATAAAACAACTCCATGCTGGATTGTTTTTAAATTTTAGCTCGATACTGTCATGAATCCGCTTTAAACATACAGACCAGACTGTTGTCAGGATCTAAATTATAACCTAAAGCCATAATTGGACAAGATTTGACCTCTATTACAAAGTGTCATGTATTTGGACAAACTTAAACCAACACAGACAGGCAAAAATCAGCTTTCTGAGTTTTTGCTGTCTGTGTTATTTACATATTTGAAGGTTTCTACTCACTTTTACAGATTTTATGGTTCTTGCTACTGACAGATTCATCCGTTGAATCCACCATCTTTGTTTAGATGAGCAGCCAGAGCTGATGAAGGGCAGCTTGGAGACGATGCAGTCTATGATAAGTCAATCAGATCAGCATGTTAGACCGCAGGGAGAGTGATTGACGTTGATGCATAATGTGGTCTGAACTCAGGGCCAAGGTCAGAGCAGAAGTGGCTCGGCAGGGGGAAGCTGAAGAGGATTGAAACTTCTGAGCAACCAGCCACAAAAACCCCGAAGTAATGGATCTTAAATCTGTTAAAGAGAAAACTTTCCAGTAAACGAAAGGTTTTCCTGAAGCTCCAGAGTTTAATCTGCGCCTGTGCATCAGCTGTTGCATCGAGCACATCACACGGGGCTATTTATAAACATGTTTTTAGAAATTTACATCCTGTTTTACATTTGTCACAAAATAAAATAGTTTTACTGCTTAAATCTATATTTAGACATCACATTTAGAACTGAGAGGACCATTTTTTATCATGCAAAGCAGTTATTTTTGTTGAGCAGCCGCTTCACAGTTGCATGAAGACATTTATCTTAAAAAGCATTGATGAGAAAAAAATCAACTCTTAACTTCATATTAAAGAATAAATAGGGGATTATATTTTCAAAATAATGCTGCAGGGCTCATTTCATACCCAGTCCTCACTTTAAGCTTAGGTTAATTCAAATTTTGGACAATATTCTTAATTCTTTAAGCTTTTGACGTAAACTAATTGACTAAATGTGCCTCAATGGCCTGTTTTTTATATGTATATCTATATCCTGCAAATTCAGTCTATGCAAAACAGGCTGCTGCGGTGCATGTGTACAACACTAACATCAAGTCATATCCAATTAAACCACGCCTCAGTACATTATGTTCTTTTCACTTATTATGGGACCATTCATTTATTTCTACAGTGCATTTCTACTGGGACTCCAAACCACAAATACATAAGCTCAAGGTGCATTTCAGTCGAGTTGGGAGATAAAAGTTCTTACCTCAGCAGTGTGTTTTCAATAATTCAAGTTAACTAATGCTGAAAAAAAAAGAGTGTAATGATCAGTTCAACAAATTTTAATGTAGCATACAGCGACAGGTTTACAGCTGCAGCTTAGTCGACATATCAGGCCAGTTTTTTCCTGTTCGGAAACTGTCACTCTTTTCAAAAAGTTCAATTTGAACTCAACTAATAACTTGAATTAATTTGAAAGAAACCAACCTGAGCAGCTCACTAAGCTTAATACTTAACATTACTGTAGAACTGACGAGTCTTGTTGTCGTGTTAAAACTACTGTACAACCGTCATTTGCATTTATTAAAAAGGCAGACGACATATCTCACATATTACTCTCTCGGATGGTTTTGTGTCATGATAATAGATTTATTAAATTTTTGCATTTAAGTGAGTAAAAGAAGAGACGATTCTGGGTACGCTGTGAAAGTTAAAACATGGTGTATCGAAGCCATAAACCTGTTCGGTAACATTTGCTAACCGCAGCCACCATTAGCTTCCAGTCATGCCAGAACAAGTGAGGCTACGGATGCAAAAAAATCCCTTGAGGATGTTGAACTTGAGAGCATCAGGAACCACCAGCGTGCTTCTGTTGAATTATGGGTCTTGTAGTGTTAACTGTGCCCTGTGTGGTGCTCTGCTTGCAGTAAGTCTCTGCCCCTCCCTCCCTCCCCCCTTGTTGCAAACACATAGGTATCCATATCGAGCAGTGCAGTGCAGGGAAGAGGTGATGAGTTTTCCTGTTGGTAGACAGACTGTTTGCTGACGTGCAGCGTGAGACCGAGGCGGTAAGGAGAGCCGAGCTGCAGAATGATGGACCTGTTTGTCTGGTTTGGCTGCAGCCCAGGAGAGTGCAGGCCCCCTTTGTCCATTGCTGACAAGGCCACCATTACTGGAAAATCCAAGGCTCTTTTGTCCCGATTTCAGCTGAACTCTTACACTGTTTCTCTTCTTTTTTGTTTTTTTTGACACTGCTGTTCCCTCGTAGTCTCTTACATCAGCTTGTGTCAGATGTGTGTTGGTATAAATTAAATGGTGGTCTCCTCTGACGTCCAAAATCAGGATATTATCATCAGAATAATATTAGTTTGCACATCCATGAGATGCTGTGTTTATAATTTCTAATCCTGTGTTTTAATCTCGTTTCAATCCTTGAAATTGTGCATCTCCTCCCCTCCATCCTCCTCCCATCATTCCTGCTCACGTCTTTGGTTTTTACTCGCCCGAGCCTCTCAGCTGATTTATTCTGCAGTGATAGAAAGTTGCTGAGAGCTTTTAGCAGAGCAGAGCGAGCCCTCCCTCCTCTCTGCTGCCATCTGTTGTCGGGATTATCTGCTCGTCCACTCAGCACTTTTAGAGATCAGTAGGACCAGGTGGGCATTTCCTATTGAAACCCTGCATGTCTCCTATGTAGTCTGTAGCTTTTTAATATGAATATCTAATTTTTTTTAGCGACGATGACCTCATCCTCCACAAAAAACTGACTTATGGTGTCGTTTTAATGATCTGTTGAATGATACACATTATATTTTTGGCTGGTAGAAACGACATTTAATCCATCATGACACAAAACTTTTTGAGGTGTAATAGTTTTTTAACACTAGAGTCAAGCCTGTTGACACAGTTTGTGCTTTGCAGAAAATTCCCCCTTCTGACTTTCACATCTTAAACTTCCCTTTGCCAACAACTTTAAAACTGACTTTTATGAGATTAAACAGCGAGTCTTGATGAAATTTAACCATTAGGGTTTTAACAAACAATCTCAAGCTTAGCTTTGAAATCACTGAGTAAATTTAGAAAAAAATACATTCCACAATAGCTTAAAAGCATCAAAAGCTCACAGCTCCTTTTATGAGTTTATCTGACCCGAAGTTAGCCACATGCTGACCCGACTGCAGTGTTTTTAGTTTTTGCAAGTTTCATAGCCAAGGGAAGACAAGCCACATCATATCCATTGCTAGCAGTCTGGATCACTGCCTCATGCAGTCATGTTGCACATTAACAGATCTGATCCAAAACCCGAAAATCCCTCAGAAATATGAGAGCTTCGAGGCATGCAGAGGACACATATCTTAACAGGTCTTCTTTATCACATGATAGATTCTTAATGTAGAAAGTCTTAAGTTCATCCTCTTTGCTCAGGGTTTGATGAAGTAAACATATGTGTGTGTATAGAGGTTTATTGTTAAGATGACTGTGAGACTGATTCTGAAGATGATTACATCCAGAATGGTATGCTGTTTCTTTTATATATATGATGTTTTTAAGCATTTTTTTTTTTCCTTTTTAGATTTTTTTTCTTCTATTTATGCATTCTGACATGGCTTGTAAGGGTTGGTAAACCAAAGACTGTCTGGCACTTCGGTTAATCACAATAACTGTAGTGAAATAAAGAGAGATCTGTTTGTATTTTTTAGTATTTTAAACCTGCTGTAGATGCTGTGACTCACTTCCTGTTTAAAAACATAACTCCCCTCCAGTCTTATCTTCTTTCTTTGGGTCCCGGAGAGACCAACTTGTTGAGTTTGTGTTGGATTTTTTCCCTTGAGATCCACCAACATGCACCTAATACAAATAGTATGTTAGGCCTACTGTGTTGGGCAGTGACATTTTAATCATTATTTTACCGCTTTGCTGGTGAAACTACTTAATAACACTGGTAAACCTTTGATTTTATCCATAACACAAACCTATTAATATTGATATTAATATAGATATGATTTTTATTCCTCATATTGAAATGTAAGGATATAATTTAACCGTGTGGCTGCTGTTGAATGGGAACATAGACACCTAAATTAGCATTAGCTCTGCAGCACCATGCTAACAGTGTTTAGCATTGGTGTACACATATGAAGCGTATTTTTGACAACACTAGGCTACTCAGTCCTTACCTTTTAGCATCATTTTCAAGTTGAATGGTTGTTGAGTTTATGCTAACACTTTACATCGAATCAAGCTACAAGCTAATACTTGAAATATGTTTAAGATTTGTTGAGTTAAACTTAAAAAAAGGCCTGTTTTTACTCCATGCTAACACTTTGGCACCGCTCCATCTGTAACAGTTGCTGACATGCTAACACTACCTTTTGAGTGCTAGCAAACATCAAACAACACAATTTCTTACTATTTCAAAAAGGAAAAAAAATGTAAATTTAAAGTTAGTTCCAAGCTAGCACTTTATTTATGCTAAGTGTGTTAAGTCAACATACTGTATCTTCCATAGTAGTGATGCTAACATTTTAGCTCAATAATCAGCCTCTTGCTAATATCGTATTGAGTCAAAGCGCTAGCGCTTTATTCAGAGATACTAACTTTTTCTTATTTGAGTGTTAGCAAGATTTAATACCAAACAGAAGAACATTTCTTACACTGTTCAGAGGATTATTCTAACATCTGGTCCCAACATTTTAGCTCAGTAGTTAGCTTCTTGTGAGTAGAAGCTATCTCAATGCTAAAACCTTTAGCACATAGAGTTTGATGTTAAGTGGTTTCAGACATGCTAACTCTATTTAGTGCTAGCAAACCTCATGGAAACCCTTAATACTACATAGTCACCTATGAGTCAAAACACTTTTTTAAACTACTGAGACATAATAAGCTTCAAGCTAACACTTTATATAAGCAATTAGTCTATTGAGGCTACTTCCCCTAATCTTTATTTTTTTTTTATATAACTTAAAACCTGTGACATCCTTTGGGGTTCGCCTTACTATTTAGCTCCTTAACACCTTGCAACACTTGGTCATAAATGCAAATTTAAAAAACTGAATGAGAAAAAATATTTAGGAAGGAAATTATATGTGAGCTAGAACTTTAGCTCTCTGTATGGCTTGAAACATTTAATAGTAAATTGCATTTACTCTTAAAAGTGCCGTAAATCGCACAAAGACAACAACTGCAAAAACATCTGTGGCAAATTTTGGTGTCTATGTTCCCATTGTTCGAATATACAGTATGAAGCTAAATGCGTATTAAGGTCAAAAACATGTTGAGTTTCTGTGGATTACAGAGATGTGAATGGGAATTATAAGTTTCATGTAAGAACTTTTCTGCCCAATGACACTTTTTGTGTAATTTTGCTGCTTTGTATTCACACATTAATTCAGGGTTGGTCCCTCTTTTCTTGGGGAGTCCGAGATTTGGGCTGGGGGGTAAAACAGACATTTACATACACTGATGTGCTAGACGCTGGTTTTTGATGAAGGATGAATAAAGGTTTTAAAGTAAGAACGGGTTGAAATATTGTGATCTAACGCCACATTTATGTCATATTTGACGTGAACAGCTGATGGATGGAGAGTAACGTTGATATCATCTTATGCTGGGATCAGACTACGTTATGTCGGCCTGATCAAAAACAACAAAAAGACTTTTACAGATGCATTGGTGACTGTCAGAAGCACAGATTGCTCCCCAATGCACAACTTTAAAATCAAACAAATTAAGGAAACTGTGGGCAGTTTTATGTGGATGGCAAGCTATGATTTGCTAAGAATTTGACATGATCGTAAGCCTATTCTCTATAAAAATTTATGAATCCCTGGTTCTTAATCTCAAAAGACATTAGTATCATGTGGTCTGATCCCAGGATTATTAGCAGTATAAGTGAAACATGTCATTTTCTTTGTAGGGTTTGTTAAAATGTGTTTAAAACAGCAGAAAATAAGCAAATCATTAGACAAATTACATAATTATTGTAAGCTCTAACATCTAAATTGATGTATTGAAACATACAGCAACAATATTCTGTTTTTTTCTTTTAGTTTCTTGGCTGACAGAAATGAGTTTGAAAAATTACAGATTTGGGACGAGCTTGCATTTTAATCTGTTGTTGCTGGGACTGATTTTGATCCGTGGACAGTGAACCAAATTTGGTCTCCAGTGCCTTGAGAAGAAAATCTATTTGTGATACCCATAAAAACTCGGTATGAAAGAGCTACACTGGCAGGCAGTGTTTACAGGTTGTGGCTGTATTTATCGTGTTTATTATCATCATCATCATCATCATCATTACCATCATGGTATCATCAAGGAAAATCACTGTTTTAGTCATTTCTGTGTTCACAGCAACCATCGAGAAAAGTCTCTCTTATATCATTTTAACTGGTTAAAGCTATTTAAAAACAAATTTGCTATGCATTTATTTACTGCTAGGATGAGAATAAAAGTAACCATTTAATTCTTTTTTTGTAATTAAGGCCTTTATATCGATTATATTTTGTAGTATTTCATATTTTGTAGCATTTAATCTATATTTTGAAATTATCAAGCAAATCCCATCATGTTTTTTTCTAAATGGATGTGCATTGAAACCCTTTAAATGATAGATTTGTCGTAGTCATGACTTTGTTTGCTGTGTTTCTGTTGTTTTAGACTTCTCATCTGTCTGGTTTTTGATGTTTTGGATTTTTAATCTTGACCTGCTGTCCATATCACATGGGTGTGATAACTGATTTAAATGCAGCACCTTCACAACCTTTTAACACTTCCTGCCCCACATTATTTTTGATAGCATTCTAATTTTTCATACATATATATATATTTCAGATTTGATGCATCTGTCCTTTTTTGTAGCGTGACCTTTTTTGAGGAAATTTCCTATTTGAAAAGAGACTGGACTGTTTTAAGAAATAGCATTAAAGAACTGATATAAGAGGAATTACGTACTGTAGTTGCAACTTGTGAATTCAGAGCACCCCTTTAAAATTCAATAAATTTGATTTGATAGACTGTTTTGAACACGTCTCTGTTTTGTTTTCCTTATCTTGTACTTGCCTGCACACCACCATAACCCTTAAAAAACAGATTTCACTTCTTATTTTAAACCCCTAAAAGTGTTTTAAAGTATTTATCTGTAAAAGTAGTGTCTTATCTTTCTCTTTTATTCTTGTTTTGAGCTGTCTGGCTCATCATCTGCTGCTTTGGTTGAGTCTAACTGCTTTCATGGCGTCATTTTTAAATTTAGTTTACAGTATCTGTTTCCAGCAATGGTGCATAAAGCTCATCTTTCAGCCGTCATGTTACGTCATGGCCACAAGGAGGCACTGCTGGCTCAAACTGACAGCTGAGGCTGAGCTGCTGACATGCATGACATAAAATCAGCCCACGTCTCTGATTTGTTTATCTGACAGTGTAACTTAAATATAAAATGACAGACAGACAGACAGACATTTACCAAATTAATTACATGTTAAAATAGCAATCTTGAAAGTTACCATAGTTTCTTAATTATCTTAATTTATTCATTCCTTTCAGCCTTAATTTTTTTAACGTGTAAATAAATTGAGGTAGAGACCGAATTTATAGTAAAACAGAGTAAAAAATGTAAATAAAATGTCCCAGGAAACCAAAAGTGCACAAAAATGCAGATGAGAAAAATTACAATAAAAAGTAACAAAAAAAAGAAAATGCTGCAAATTTATGAACATACATTTAAAAAACACATCAGACAAGAAAATCTGCATGTTTAAATAGAGAAAATATGTTGTTATTTTGATGAAAATTAGCTTAAAATCACCATTTCAGATGTATCATTCTGACTTCATGAGCATTTTGTCCAGTCTGGTTTTCTACTTTAAGGCCTGGAAATTTTGAAATTGAAATCCAATTAAAAGATCTAAATCACGGCCTTGACATGTCTTTGATCAGGATGCCGAAATAAATGTTTGGAATAATTAAAATATGTTTTCTCTCTTGTTTCTGATCCGTCCCTCCTCTTGTTTCGGAATGAAATCGATCCTCCCTTTGAATTTGACCCCGAGGAAACTGCAGACACGCAGTCTAGTGCCACAATTTTACAAGCAGCAAAGTGAGACAGGAATATTTGAATAATCCCGGCCCCTCCGCCCCTATTTGATCTCGTCCCGCCCCCTTTATGTCCCAAAATACAGAGGCGAACCTGTTGCTCCCGAGCTTGGGAGACGCAGATAACTCGGACAACGCGCCGGGCCGGGGCAGCAGGGTCGACATCCAGGAAACACATCGTGGATGCAGCAGCAGAGAGGAAGACGCCTCTTTAATTGGGTCCCTTTGAGAGGTTAGTTTGATCATTCCTCAGCTTCTGCGTGCACCGAGAACCTGATATGCTCATGCAGTGCGTAATCTCTTTTCCCAAGATGACATTGTGCATGAGTTTTTTCCGCGGCGTATAAATAACAACTGCTCTCACTTTGACCAGATGAGAGGTGAGAGAGGAAGAGAATACGCACTCTGACAGGATTCCTCCATGGAGCCTAATGGGACTTGAATGAGTTGCTGCCAAGAGACGAACCTTCCTGAAACCCCGGTCATCCTGTGAAAACCCCTCTGCATCTCCATCGAGAAAGTGGCATGGAACTACACAGATATTTTTGAAAGTTTTTTAAGAAGGAAGCAAGTAGAAAAGTGTTGGTTTAAGAGCTGAAACCTTTTGATTTTAAGGACGTGAAAGAGAAAAAGAAAGTTTGGTTTCTGAGCTTCGTATCGACCACCGTTTAAATAATTTGACGAGAATCTCAGGGGTGGTGAGGGTCCCTAAAAGAAGCCATGGATGTAGCTACAAAGAATGTACAGGAGGCGATGGTGAGCGAGGCTCTGGTCCAGTTCAAGGCCACATTGCAAGCTGCCATCAGGGAGGTGCACGTGGATGTAAGTGCTTTCAAGCAACGCATAGAGCAGAGGATCGAGGAGATGTGCATTTCCAACAGACCTTTGGCTGGAGCCGTAACCAGGCTGCAGGAGGAGAACGTGCAGCTCAGGGCGAAGCTGGAGGCCCTCAGTCGCCTGGTGGAGGGTCTCTCCGGGGTTCAGATCGAGAGGAGTTCTGCAGAAGTGAAGGGGAAGATCGTGGAGGGGGTTATCGAGAATGGACATGCAGAGATCCAGTCCAAGACCTTGGAGGATCGGAGAGTTTTGGTTAGCTCGGGAAGATCAGAGAGCAGCCAGTCAAGTCAGTCAACCTCCACGTACTCAGATCCATCAGGGTCGAGTGGAGGATCAAGTCACCCAGCTGCTGCTGCTGCTGCTGCTGCTGCTGCACCCAGCAACGCCTCCGTCCCACCTCCATGGAGGGCAAAGAGACACGCTGAAATCAACGTGAGTATTTATTTTGTTTTTCTTCAGATGATTAAACAGAAACAAACCGTCTCTGGACTGCAGCAAAAGATGGATACCAACCAACCATAAAACCATCATAAGACATGATTCTCTGTGGTAAAAATCATGTTTTTGATGGGGGAACGAGAGATGAAGGGTTTGCAAAAAAGGTAAAGCTGTGTGCAAATCACAGGTTTCAGCTGTGAATGAGTGAACTGTATGAAACCTTTAAACACCACTGCATCAATCACTGCATCATCCAACCAGGACCAGGGTGCATATAAGTTCACCATCACCTGTTATTAGTATTATTAGATACTATTATATCATTATTTTCAACTGCAGGGAAATAATAGTAACATCTAGCATCGTAAACAGTGTATATTTAACTTTAAAACTGTTACAGGGATTACAGTATATCCTGACACCGGCCCAAATAAACTGGCCCAACATTACACAAACATACCTACACACTTACACCCCCCACCCCCACCCCCATCTCAGCCCTCTGCTGCTCATGGACCCTCTTTTATAACAGCAGGTCCTCCAAAGGGCACATGTATTTTTGGGATCTGTGATTTCGTGCCTCTTCGTGCTCCTCATCAGCTTCAAAACAGCGATGCAGCTTCCCTCCTCATTGTAAACACACACTGTCTGCACACACAGTCTGACAGGTGCAGGCTCAAAGACCCAGAGTCTAAATGATCAGTTCCCAATTAATATCTGCCTAATTAATGAGGTCCTGAAGATTATGGAGGATCACTCAGAGCCGGAGTCAGGGATGCAGGGGAATAGATGACACACACAGTCCCAATAGTGCCTTCACATATTGAGTTGCACATTTATGACGTAACTCACATGCACACTCTGAAGTGGGATACGAAAATAAATCTCTGTCCCCTGATCGCTCAGGAATCTTTCCTCCACGCCAACGCGAGTCTCAAATCTCCGAATGGAAAGTTGAAGTGCATCTTCATCCCTGTCAATAATACCTCCAGCACACACACCCTGAGAGGCACACACCAGCTGTCCTGTCGAAACACACACCCCGGCCAGCATTCCTCTCCACTGAAATCACCTGGTCTTTTCCCACCCGTCAGCGTCAGCCCCCCCCCACTCTGATACACTACAGCCCCCCCACCAGCATTAAGATAGCACTGTGATTCATCAGTTAATACTCCGTTCTATCGCTTTTAAATATTTTCCCTGATGGAACAGCAGCTCGCTATTTTAAAACCAGATTAAGGGGGATTGTTTGTGTATTTTTGTGTGAGGGTTTATTGAGTGAAGATTTGCTGTAGTACCTCTAATGACCACTGGGTGCCAGCTCCAGGAAATACCTGTAAACAGCATGAAGTTCTTGTGGTGAACCCGTTAGAAAATTATTATTTATGCATCCTGCAGACATGCAGCAGCATTTGGAGTATTGATTTAGTGTCTAACTGAATCATCAAAGTGCAAAATAAACTCTCTGTTGGCTCTGATTTGGTCTCCACCAGCTGATGCTAAAGATGCTAAATGCTCAACTGGCTAGTTTTTCTACAAGGTTAACTTAATCTAAATCCTTTAATGCTAGAAACAGCTTAAATTAAGAATAAATATGGTGATGTAGTTAAACTAAAGCATGAAGTTTTGCACCATTAAACCAAAACAATAAGTTTAAAGATGCTAAAATACAAAGGGGGGGGAAAGAGAGCTAAAGTGCAGAGTCTACAGAGTCGGGGTAATTGCGACAACTAAAAAAACATCTTTCACATTACATATTGCCATTTTTTTTAAACGCTGTAAAAACCTTTTGATTTTTGCAGCCGGGTCAAAGAGCCTTTGCTTGAATGACAGGTGTTTCAGTTGTCTTTTTGTATGTTTCTCCTTGTCAGCCATGGAGTAAATGGATTTTGAAATCTGGAAAATAGAAACCAGCATGATGTCATGGAAGACTCAGAAGTGTAATATATCAATCTACATTTCACTACTTCTATTCATCAAAATAACTCATCAAATGTAATAAAAAACCATTTAGCTAACTGTGAAATAATGGCCGTGCCTGTGTTTGTGTG
>JAQNCA010000006.1:21892286-21912700 GCA_029783725.1 Acanthurus tractus | reverse complement strand
GCTGCTGCTGCTGCAGGGATTGAATGGAACTGGGTAGACTGGGCTGTCACAACTGGAGGATGACTGGTCAGATTGGCGTTTCAGGAATGTCTGTGATCCTGCCCTGTTGCTCATGCATAACCCTGCGTACAGACCTGCCCCTGTGCCTGTATCTCTGTCTTTTCTGGGCTTCTTTAGGCATTGGATCACTAAATTATCAATTGTTGGGCCATTATGGCACTTGTATTATCCTTTAATGGCTAATATGGTCACATCTCTGTTAATTTACACTTAATTGAGGGGCTGATGTGAAGGAACAGCACCCACTTTTTGGGCTGTTGTTTGACTAGAACAAGATATGTAACTAAACTCAAAGATGGGTGATGTGCACATAAGTGACATTAAAATATCTTTTGGCAGAGACTGTTACTGAACCTGCATTTCTCAGCCTAAATCAGGTTAAAATCTCAAACTGACTCCAATAAAATTAGCCGCCTGCACATATTGGCTGAGACGTATCTGTTAAGCATTTTGATGGAATCTGTGGTATCTCTGAAGACTTCTCAACCTGTAGAGATTTTGTTGTGCTCTTTGCTGTTGAGATGAGCTTTATGGAAATATTAGATTTAAACGATCTCAAACTGTACGTTTAGGTTACTCAATTTATTCATACTTTCTCTTTTAAAATTTGCAAAAGACTGCCCATATGGCAGTTTAAAATTGCATTAATCTCATTTGGAGTTTAATACTTAGTATCCCCTTCACGTGAAAGATTTCCCGAACACAGCACACCACAGCTTATGATTGGACGTTTCTGTGAACCCTTAATCTCCTGCTTGCTTCCTGAAAACAGCGTTGTAGCAAGCAATTCAGTGCTGCCAGTAATTGTGGCCCTTGGTGATCTGTTCACACACATTGGTTTTTATTTAGCTGATGATTTGAATCTTTTCTGTTTGTAATTCACAAACTAACGCAGTCACTTCTCCTCTGACAGGTTTGGCTCCTCCTCGGTTTCGAATTGGTGATCAGGAGTTTGAGGCGCTTCCGGCCCTGCTAGAGTTTTATAAGATCCACTACCTGGACACGACCACGCTCATAGAGCCCATAAGCAAAGCCAAGCACACAGGGTTCATAAGCTCTGCTGCTGGCATCCCACAGCAGCCAGAGGAGGCAGAGTTCGTACGAGCGCTTTTCGACTTCCCGGGCAACGATGAGGAGGACCTCCCCTTCCGAAAGGGAGACATCCTGCGTGTGCTGGAGAAGCCGGAGGAACAGTGGTGGAACGCTGCTAACCAGGATGGCCGAGCCGGAATGATCCCTGTTCCCTACGTGGAGAAGTACCGGCCCGCCTCGCCCACTGCTGCTGGCCTGGGTGCCCCTGTTGTGGGGGGGACTGGACAGGGGGGGCATGTTGGAGGGGTAGCAGGCAGCACAGATGGAACAGGAGCCCCTCAGGTCAACCCTCTAGGTGACCCAGGCCAGTATGCACAGCCTGTGGTCAACGCTCAACTCCCTAACCTACAGAATGGGCCCGTCTATGCCCGAGCCATTCAGAAGAGGGTGCCCAACGCCTACGACAAGACGGCGCTCGCTCTGGAGGTAGCAAACCCCCTTCAGTTCATTTCCTCCAAGGCTGTCCCTCTATTCACTGTTAACCTCTTTTGCATCTCTGTTTTCTATTTTTTGGTCTCAGCTGAGGCAGTGTAGATTGTCCTCACGGCTAATGGCTTACTCATGCATGTGAGCATACACACAAAGTATCTTTACAAATGCAGGCTGACAGTGCACATTAAGACACAGTGGAGACGGCTCTATAGAAAGATGGACACACATCCTTTACAGTGGCCTCTCTTTATCAACAAATTGTGGCCCATTGGATTAATGTGAGCGTTATATTGTACATTCATTAGTGCTGAAGCAGCAGTGAAACAAGGCGTATTGTTGTTAGTTGTTTACTTGGAACACATAGATAAACAGTGTTCAGATTAGTAAATAAAATTACAGTCGAATGTCCTGGTTTCTTATTGGTAACTCACAGCTCTACAAACTCATGAGGAAGATTTCTGTGCCGATATCATGAGTGACCAAAGGCAGCTCATCATCAGCTCTCCTGTTATTTTAATGCACAATATGTCATTTCTACCACTAAAGGTCAGGCAGTCAAAGCAGTGAAACAAAAACAGGAAGTTTGACAGCGTAAAGCAGATTGGGAAAAGCAGTCATTTATCTCATTGTTAAAGAGCAACTATTGCATCAACAAAATCTATCAGACTGACTCAGGTAGAATTCTTCACGGATGATGTATTAAAGTATAAGTCATGCTGTGTTTAGTCATGTTTGCGGACTCTGTTTCTCACTGACTGACCGGTGTTACCATGGAAGTTAGTCGCAGGAGACAAAAATGAAACGCACTGTTACCTTTAATAAAATAACAGGTTTTTCTAAATTTGAATTTAGGTGGAAACATTTGGGATAATGTAAGAACACAACTAGACAACATATAACAATAAAATACAGCAATTTTTAGACGTTTTTTTGTGGAAATGTTACATATAACAACCCTAACTTTAACTGGAGGAGTAGACTCCGTCTATATTTGGTCTAATGTTCATTCGGTACCACCTTTAACACATCCAGCTCCTCGATTCCTCAGCTGTCAGTTGTTGGTGCTCTCTCAGCAGCCCGGTTTGAGTCTTTCCAAGAAAACACAGATGACAGTGTTTTGTTTGAAGTAACCAGAGTTTAAGACAGTGTATATGTTTGCCTTAATGTGACATAAAGCAGACTAGACCACACAGTGTTTACGAACGGCTGCTGCTCTTGTCTAAATAGTTCACAATATATTTGTGTTGACTGCCAAAGTATAAACTCTGTGTAAGAAAACACTGAGTAAAGTCAGGATTCACTGTGCTAAACACAATGCTCTGACTGTGGGTAAGAACCAGCAGTTATACTGTGATTAGCAGGTGGTAGCTTTATTTTGAAATTCAATCTTATATAAAAACCACTACATTAAACAGCCAGTACATGTAAAATAGGCAGTGCAGTGACGATTTGGTATCTGACTTGAAGGCTGATAAAATACCATTGTCTTGGTTCAAGCCACTTTAATCTCCTCCAGACATCTTTATTAACCCATTGAACTCGAATTTCGTAAGTGTTTTAAATAGTTCTGGTGTTTTGCCTAAAACTGTTTTTTTCCATTTGGAGGAGCTGTCAACTGAACCGGATGTCATTTTCTTGTGCATTAGAAGTTTCTTTTATTCTAATCGAGGTTTTCCAATGAAGCTTCAAATGTTTGTCATCACTTTATGTTGTCGTCACCCTAAAATAAGATCTGCAAAGCGCTCAGTGTCCCACCCTCAGTGTTATCTGATTTTTTTACTTGTAGGGCTTGGCAGTTCATGAACTTTATAACAGTATTGCGACATGAAGCCAGATATCATCTTTAAATTTTGGACTGCTACATCATGATTTGGCATTAATGTTTTCTTCTGCTTTCTAAATGCTGCATGACAGTAAAGAGATGTGGTTTTCTGATCTCAACCAACAGTTTTAACTATGTTTGCGTGCACCTATTCAGTCATCATATCCAAATAATAATGACTAATTATCACAAATATCAATGCGCTTATATTTAGTAAACATCGTCATAGTCATCCCTAAAATAATGTTGTAATACTGTGTTGTTATTCAGCCTGTTCTGCTGTTGCAAAGATGAAGATGGGTCACTCAATTTTATGTCAATACTGTGTTCTTTTCTGTGTGCTTTATGGAATTTGAGTTCAATATAGAGCTGGTATTGATAGATGTTGTTTGAACTGATCCTGCCAGCTGATACAGAGAGGAGGAGGTGATTTTTTTTTTTCTGAATTCGTCCCGTTTTTTGTCTTTTTTACAGGTGGGAGACATGGTAAAAGTGACCAAGATCAACGTGAACGGCCAGTGGGAGGGCGAGTGCAAGGGCAAGCGAGGCCACTTCCCCTTCACCCACGTTCGACTGTTGGAACAACACCATCCCGATGACGAGAGCTGAGAAACACACGCACTCCCATGTCGACCTCGACATAGTCCTGCACATCCCTTCTCCTTCGGTCATTTTGCCATGCTCAGAAAAGAAAACGATTTATTCAAGCACACAGTATATGAACCTTTGAGCTAAGCCGGTCAGGCTCTCTGCACTGACCCTGCCAATGTAAGACGTGTTGGGTGATCTTATCTGATGCCATTTTGAAGAGTTTACACTAAGGTCAGACTGATATCGGTTCGCTGAGATCAAAGTCAGCGTTGCACATTCCCACTGTTGGCTCTTCCTCAACTCTAGCTTCATAAAAATTCTCCAGTTTCTCCAAATATTCCTTGCATTCAAATAGATGCTGCATTTATTGGTTTATGCATTTGATAGAATGAGATGATCAGTTTCATTTCTGTGCAGCCAGAACCAAACTAAGGGTGTTTAGCTTAGCTTGGCTTCACAACCAAGGGGCAAACAGTGAGACAACAACTCCAAACAGCCTTTTTGCCTTTTGTATAATGTTTATTGAACAAGTGCAGAAATGAGAGACACTGTTTTCAAGTTGCCTTCACATCCCGATCCAGTTTCGGTTCAAACAAGCCGCTGTGTTTACTCGTTTTGTTCGGTTCGTTTTGGCTGGCGTGAAAGCTGTTAATCTAACTCATTCAGGAGACAGCTGGACAAGTAAGATTTCAGTCCATGTCTGAGGCAAAGTCTGTTGTGGTTTGTTTGTGGTCTGAAAGCAAATCAGCCAGCAACAGCAGGCCTTTGAGATAAATTTGATTCGTATCATGATTTCAAAAGCTAATCTAAAATTAAATCCATCTGCTGACCAAGAACTGTAAACATGGTCTCCTATGTTTTATATAATAAAATTTATATATGTATGCAAGATAATCTGGTAACTATGGTAACATGGGCACATTAGCAAGTGAGCACAGGGATCTTCTTCAAAAGACATTAAATCAGAGGTGTCAGGCTTGTGTCCTACTCTGAAGTTTAGCGGTTCCTCATTAAAAAGTGAAAGAGACGTTTTGACAGCTCAGGAAAAAAGTCCCCTGAAATGTTCCAGCACAAGATGCCTATTTTTTCATTTTGCTACTGCCAATTAGGCATTTATTCTAACACACTGTCCTGCACGAGTTGCTGTAAGTCTATGATGCAAAATAACAGACACCAAAACAGTCTAGCCAATAAGTTAATCATCAGTCTATCACTTATTGCCGACAGCATTTTTCCTGTTTAAAATTAGAGAATGACTGAACAGAAAATGGACTGACATTAAAAGGCATTTATGCATTTTTATTCCTTCTCTTTGGTCCAGATCAAATGAACCAAACTGTAGGTGTGAAAGCAACCTTTGTGGATGCACAGAGCATCTCTGCAGAAGCTACTTACCCGTCAGAGTTTAATTGAATTTGAATAAAATTAAAGACTGTTGAAGACATTTAGTGCAAAAGGAATCAAAGTTATCAAGCTTCAGTAATATTGGCACAAGTGTTTGGATCCAAACGGGCAGCATCAGGCGGCAGAAACCGATATCAGTCGAGCCCTAGTTTACACACCTCCAGCTCAGTATTGAAGTCTGCACCACACATACAGCAGAGTCGACTTGTTCTTCCTTTCCTGTGGTGTCTGTGTTTCCCCACCCACCACATTTCATCAATACGCAGACGGGGGGGGAAAAAAAAAATCCCAGTGCACACAGGAGACAAAACTCTCAGCTTCTCTCACATGAATCATGAATCAGTGGGTTTTGTAGTGCTAGACTGTGAACCTCGGAGTGAAATGAGCAAAGACTTTTCCTGATGACTCCGTCTCGTGGAGAAAGATGGTCCTCTACGCCAAGACGAGCTCATCGACTCAATAAATCCAACCAAGTCCTCTTTTTTTTGTACTTAAAGTGGAAAATATTATGATAAAATTGACTATATATGTATACACAACTTACATGCTAAATACTGTAAACGTTTTTTTTTCCTTCCTTTATATTTGATTTTCTCTGCTTTTGTTACCAGAGACTGTACACCAATTATTTTATGTTCCTCTTTTGAAACACTATTCAGTGCCAGCATGGATGACTTCAAATGCAGCAGTGTGAAAGAACAAAATAAGCACCCTTTCAAGGAGGAAGAAGAGATCCCCTGAGGCTGTTTTTAGAAGATGAGAGGAGCAAGGTCGAGGAATTTTATTTCTGTCTTCCAGACGGCTTTTTATGAGATGCTTCACAGATAAAATCCACCCTAAAACACTAACGCTATTACATTTCCATGTATAACTGGTGAAACAGACATTGTGTCACTTTATGATGCGTCATGATGGTCGTTTTCTGAAGGCTTATTGTTTCTCATCATCCTTTTCCAGATTGAATACACGTGCTATTCTTACACACTAAGCCTTCATAAACACACACACACACAAGCCCACTGAGTATATTCAATATGAAAATAAACCATAAAAAAGGTCTCATACTGTAGGAATTGTGCTCTCCTTATCTAAATGTCATTTCCAGCATCCTGTTTTTAAAATGTGCCCTTAGACTTTTTTTTTTTAAAGCAAGCGGATTACAAACTTGAGATTTTGTTCTCTCACATTACCCCACTGGGCGACAGTGAATATTAAAGCCATTAAGTTCATTAAGCACATTTAGTTGAGTGCCCTTTAAATTTGTACATAACCTACAAAATGTACCTAAACTCGGTTTTGTATTTCCACTGCAGACAGTCCTTATTAATGTAGGTGGCGCTGTTACCGAAGCTAAGCTCCTTTGCTTTTCTTGGCCTTGAGAAGCTGCAGCAGTTATTAATTGACATATTGTAACCTGCACTGTACATTTAGTGCCAGATTGACGACTTGTTGCTAATCTCTTTCTTGGCTCGGCTTGTATGCATTGTCACCATCAGTCAATCACTCAAACACATGCTCACTATGCACTCATGCCTGGTGTGTTGAGGTTTTGCTTGGTATGTGGTTGTTAACTACAACAAGGAGACAAGCTTTGTTTGAGTTTGGGAAATCTGATATCGGAGCACAGACGATAGACGACGCTAGCTGCTCTGATTCTGTCTGACCAGTCAATGGGCTGCATTGTTTCTGGCTCCACCTTGAAGTACCTGATAAGTGTGCAAGGTACCTCAACAG
The DNA here is from genome assembly GCA_029783725.1 of Acanthurus tractus. Classification (NCBI taxonomy): domain Eukaryota; kingdom Metazoa; phylum Chordata; class Actinopteri; order Acanthuriformes; family Acanthuridae; genus Acanthurus; species Acanthurus tractus. The sequence continues at coordinate 21,905,565 of JAQNCA010000006.1, read as the reverse complement.
AGGGGTGGTTAACAGTATGGAGGGAACGGAGTGGTTCTGTTTGTATTATCCACAGCTTTTGACAATGGAAACACAGAAATAACTGGCTTAAAATGTAAAAATCTGATTTGAACTCAACCAAAAAGCCCAGTGGGGACTTGTAAATTAGTTAGGAGGCTGCAGTACAAGATAGAGATAAATCGCTGTGTCCAGTGACAAAAACAACGAAATTGGGTTTTTTCCTGATACTTGTATTATCAACTCTCTCATTATACAGAAATGCAATGAGTGCTTCTTGTTTGCCGGAAATTCTACAGAAAAACTAGGAACATTGTGATTGATTAACCAAAGCTGCACATAGAAAACAGCTTTTTGTCCGCCACAGGGGAGGATCTGCAGAGCCGCATCCTCTCTACCTCGTGTCTGCTGTTGAGAAAGATGAGGAGTGTTTGTAGGAACTCACTGGCCTGGAGCCTAAGCCTCAATCAGCCAGTCAGTATTGTTTTTGATATTCCAAAATGAACAACACGCAGCCAAATGCTTTCCATAGCACTCACATAAATCTGTTTTTTCTGTGTCCTTTGACATCAAGTTCAACCATGTCCTGGGGAAAGATGTATAAACGATACCTATGCACAAAAGTCATCCAGAAGTCACACAATATTTATAATATTTAAAGAATGTATGTTGAGGAAGTTGTACATTTCACACATCAAACTAGCTCAGGCTCGGTTTTCTTAAAGAAGATTGATGGATGTGGTTAAACAGAAACAGGAAAATAAGCAAAGCCCTAAACAAATACATTATGGATGCAGTCCAAGGCACATTTTGTTGTTTTTGGTGTCCTTGGTGTTAAAACTATCCCAGTTCTATGTTGTTGGAGAACTTTTCAAAAGCAAGTGACAATTGGTGACATTTTGCTATTCTGCCATTGTTTTTTAAGATGTTTTAATACTGATGGAGCAAATACAACAGTAAAAGATGTGTTTGTGTCGTCTTACAGCCAATGATGGGAATTGAAGTCAGGCCTGTGAATCTGCACATGTCACAACAACATTTATAAAACCGATATAAAAGAATGCACATCAATATTCCTGCATTTTTATGAACACAGAAAGTTCCTCCACAGTTTGCACAGAAATTTAACGCATCTTGCCGTCATTATCCTGAAATGTAACCTGAGTTTACAATGCTTTTTATAAAGTTTATTTTCCCTTAATTTTTTATTATTGAAACTGAGATTTAACAAAATTATTTTTTTGTATGCCACATTATTGCTATATTTTTATTACTGTGACATGTTTATTAAGAATTTTGAGACACACCTCTGGGTCATATACAGCCCTGTATATGTTACTAAACACATGCAATAGTTCTCAGCACCCATTTTTTGTTTATTGGGTAAAGTGAAATATCTCAGCTAAGCAAAAATGGGAATTAAGCACATTTAGTGGTTAATTTCACATCAATTGAATATCAAAAGATGATGTTTCAAAAGTGGTTTTTGCTTCTGTCACATTTTTTCTTCTTTAAATAGAAAGAAGTTGATTTTATCAGACCAGTCTGTCTGTTCTGGAGGTACCACTTATTTTTTAAATTTTATTTTTCTATTTGTCGTAATGCCTTAATGCAAAGATCATTCCGGTGCATGGCACTGAACTTCCACTGTTGTTGCCCTCAAGAGAAAATATTTAGTCATCCTCATCTTTACATTATTGTAACTCAGCTATGACACAACGGTTAGTTAAAGATGAATACTGAAAAAAATCTTCTTTTAAAAGAAACCACTAATAATCCTACAATATGCACCTTATCTTCTCTGCAGCTCAAGAAAAAAATGCATTCATGCCAAATAATGTTTGATTTTTTTAGTTTCTTTTCAATTATCTTTTTTTGTGCCATTTCACCCTGACTGAGAAGAGGACCTGAACAAGCAAAAATATGATTTTTAAAGGAGTTAAATGTGTCCAAGTGTTATAAAAAATTATTGTTTGAAATCCAAAATTACCTTTTTTATTTTCTGTAGCATGTAATGTGTTAATATACCTAGTCAATAAAAATGTACCAGATTGTCAGTTTGGGTTTTAAATTTACTGTCTCTCTATGGTGTGAAGTTACTTCATGTTACCTTTTAGCTTGCAGTGGTATGATTTACTTTTCACTCTCATAGTACATGTGATGATGAATGATACCATCTTCATGAAGATCCACAGCCTGCTTACATCTTGTACAGAATAGGCTGTCCCATAAACACGCAGAACATATTTATAGTCTGATCTTGTTTTATCATTTCAACATTGTTGTTAAAGACAAAAAATGAGATGGAGAGGATGGTAGTTATTGACCAAGGGATTGAATTAAGGTATGTCCCTGAGCTAATATTGTGGTTTAATTCCTCTGCATTGCCATTACTTTATTTACAATATATTTGCTACACAGTGGTAATTAGCAGTTTGGCTGTATTTTTTTCATGATAAGTTCATTAGAACAACTAGGCTTTGCCCAAGAGAGACTAACATTTGAGAACAGTAAGTTGCATTTTATTATATTAACTTCAACGTGGAAAATATTAAAGAGTAGTGTTTTAAATGTAAGATTAAGTCTATATAAGTATATATATATACAATATTAATTTTAATGTAAATAAATGTTTTGAACAAATATGGAAGATATTATCATTAATCTATTTGAAAACAAACGTTTGCTGTTTGAAGTAGCCTATAAGATGTAGTACCAAAATTCAAGACAATGCGGTTATTACAACAATAATACGTCAAAATTGTCAAAAAATGCGTTTAATGTATGCCGATTGAAGGACTTTTAAAAACTAAATTAATAAATCTGAATCATTGAGGTGTTGCATGTATTAAAAAAAAAAGCACTTGACACCAAATCTGTCGATGTTTGAACTGAGTTTATTTGGGAAATCTTATTTCGAGACTTGGCACGAGGGTGTAGGCGTTGAAGACTGCTGCGTTGGGTTCCCGGATGGAGCAGCGACGCCATCTTTACGCCAGTACTACCGGTGGGTCTTCGGTTCAGCGGAGCGACAGTGCCGTTGCTGATCCACCGCTAGGAATCTCCGAGCAGCCGATAATCCTCCCTTTGCACCGGGACGCCACGAATAGTCCCAACACCCGAGCGCCATGGCAGATAGAGAGAACTTAGTTTACCAGGCAAAACTCGCCGAACAAGCGGAGAGATATGACGGTAAGGCTCTGAACGAGTGAGTTAAACAGCCATTGCAGAAATGCCTAGCCCCTCTCCCCTTCTGTCTCCCTGCGCAGGGGGCTTGGAGACGCAGGTAAAGCAGTTCACATGGATTTGCTGGGCAAGAGACAAAATGGCGGCTATTTCTTCAGCAATATGAATCAGTAAACGCTTGAAACCAGTCATTCTGACTCGAAGGGAAGGCACGTTTTTTTTGTGCTTTATGAAAAACGTGCTCTGTCGCGTGTCCCGGTGTCTGGTTAAGATTTAGCGGTATGTTAAGCGGGGAGCTAAGCTAGCTTGTTAGCCGACACTAGCTAGATAAATTGCTATCTTAGCTGGCTAGCCTTTCTTCAGCCGCGACACGCGTCACGACAAACTCCATTCAAAAAAAACACAACGTTGCAGCAAACGTCCACACCCCGTCCAACAGGACTTATGTCTTGTGAATCCAAGCCTGCAGTATCTCAGTAATTAAACAAGGAGCGGCTTCGCTTTAAAAATATATCTTACAATTATGCTGCAGTTACAGCTAACGCACCGCCCCTAGCAAGTGTTTTGTCCTGGAGGAGCCTGTTCCAACCTGGGAAACCTTTTTTAAAAAAACCACTGGAAAACTTCACATTGGAACAAGCTCTTTCGTGTAATATTGGATCCAAGCCGAATTAAAGAGTGTCATTAGCGTTACTTTTTAATAATTCTCATTATGTTGTAACATGAGCTGCACCAGGTGATTTTTCTTGTACGTGGACAAAGCGTTATTAAAGTTAGAAACTGTACAACGTGATAAGTTTCGCCTTTCTTGTGATCCAACGAGGGCTGACATTCCGTCTGCTGCCTTAATGAGGACAGCATTGCCTTGCGACTGCGTGGTGTTGCTTGTTTTGATTGATATATATGGTACCAATGGTGCACAGCAATAGGCGGGTCAGTAAGTATTGCTACCTTGTGATTGGTGGCTCAGCAACATTGTCGGCCTGAAGTTTAGCCTGAGACAACTTTTCTTTGTAGTCAATTGACTCTTAAAAAAGGTGAGTTAATTAGTAAAAGTACAGTATGGTTGGTGTATCTCTATAATCAGTCCAGATATTAAATATTGCCTTGGCAAATGGAGGCATTCTCAGAGAAGTCCTCCTTTAAAACTACTTTTATTTTACATAACACTTGGTAGCTGATTGGATGAACCATCCATTGCTGTCAATCATGGGGCTAAATTTAACCAATCAGGTCAATGAACCATAAGATGTAGTTGGAGAGCGCTACCATAAGAGCTAGCTTGGTAAATTAAATTCTAACCAAGAGGGAGTGAAGACACATTATCCATCAAGAAGTCTCACAGTACTTGTCTTTCTCATATTTCGATGAAGAAATATTCCTTGTCTCGAATATAACTAATGCTTTAACGGCATCTAACCTCTTTAGGAGCCTCCAGTCGCCTCTTTAGCTAACGTCATACCTAAATTATGTTCATAGCTGCCAGTAGTTCCTCATAGGAAGCTGATTGGTCTGAACCTCCAGGGTGCTAGAAGTAGCAGATAGCTTTAAGTCTGGAAATATTGATTTTCACATGATCTCATTATCTCATGAATCATGCTGCCTTGCAATGTAGTAGATTTTTTGGTTGAGAAATCTTCCTACATACAGCTCAGACATGCTACCATTTGTGTCTGCAGGACGGGAAAGCAGCATAAGTGACATCAGACGCTGCCTCTGAAAAACATAACAATTTAGTAACGACAGATGAATACATGAATGAGTGTTGCATTAACTGCTGGTGAGAGTCAAAGACTGCCCGGCCTGGCTTTTGATATAGAGGAGTCAATTTATTTAGGGGTCGTGTGTGCACAGCTGCTCGCAGGAGATATTACATTGACTAACCGGACATAGCAAGACACTAACCACACATTACATTGAATCAGTTAATGCCAATAAAACACCTTGGATGGTTTTCACAAGTTGGCTGTTGGCATGTTGCTGTGGAACAGTTTTTTTTTTTTAACCAAGAAAATCATTTTTTCTTAAGTGATGAGTCAATTTTTTAAAGCGATTAGTATTCTGATAATTTTTTAATCGATTTTGTAAACATAATAAAATGTCTATTATATGTCACAAAGCTTTAAAGTTCGTAGACATTTAGTCAAATTATGGTTACAGTCTGTGAGCTACCTGAATACTGTAGGCAGGTGGGCTGCCAGTGTTCATTTTCTTTTTGTTAAATGTAGAGGGCTTTTAGCTTAACTTGGAATGTCAGCTAGAATTTTGGCAATGTGTGTTATCCTTGACTGTTTTATGTTTGCCTTTTAGCTTCTTCCAGTTTATACTGATGTAATAAAGGACCTGACAGTTTAAAAGGTAGTAAGAGTAGTCAACATAGTGCGTTAACCCGCCTTTCCAACTCCAAGATGTGCTTTTGTACCTTGACATGCATTGACATGCATCTTGGGTGGCCTTAACACATGCGAATAACAACAAGTATATGTGTGAATGCTGTGTACCTAAGACAGATTTTAGGATGCAGTGAAGTGATTTTATGTCACACTTGCTCACTGCTGCTCAATTAATACACAATAATGTCACGTTGAAGAGGAGTGCTTTTTATAGCACAGGCGACACAAAGTACAGCTTCAAAGATTGACTGTAGTGTCCTTTTGTAGCAATCCTAGAAGTTGGTCTCCAAATGAGGGTTCTAGAGTTGCGAAGTAGGAGGAGCTATTTTCAGCTCCCCTGGTTCTGGAAGTAAAAGTCTTGTTTTTTCTATAGAAAGTGTTACATGACTCATATTTGAAGCACTTCTGCCGCTTTTATCTGCACGAAACTCAGTCAAATCATCAGTGCAAAAGACTTAGGACTCTGTTCTTTTTCTTTCATAAATAGTCAAAGGTAAACTTGAAGTTAAACATTAAGTACGACTGCCAAAGTGCATTTCAAGAATTATCCAATCATCACACTTAAAGTCTGTTAAGTGCACTTAAAATGGTGGGTGGAGGCTTAAGTTAATGGTGTTGAGAAAAGTGAAAGCATTTCTGGATCCATTGTGGGAGAATTCAGCTATGTAGTCGTGTTATTGTTCTTGACATTGTCTCAAGTCAACATTTAAATACAGAATGCTGAATAACATTTTGGGAACTAGCTGCCCCTCCATCTTTCAAATCTATTGAAGTCCGGTTTGTTTCACCTAGTGGCTGTTGACCTCTATAGCTTGTAATGCTGAGAAAATGTTTTAGAAGCACAGAGAGGCCATTCTGTTTGAGTGCAGGCAGGGCTGGAGGGTGAAGTGTTCAAACCAGCATAGAGCTCCTCTGGCTTGCAACCATCATGTATCAGGTTTCGCCAGCATGCTGCATAGAGCACCGCCATTGGCTTCTGCAGATAACACCCTGTCTGTGAAGTTAAAAGCCAAATGATGGACACGCTACTCTTACCTCCAGGCTAGTATGTTTTGCGTGGCAGTTGTGACAAGCCTGCAACTTTTTGCATTTTCACAGTCAGTTCGAGAGTGTCGTATGTTGTGTAATATATTTTAAGATTTATCCAGAAATGACAAAACAATGTTACTGACACTTCCAGAGTTGCACAAGTTTCTTAAGGCATTTATATTCATGCAAGTCCTCCTGAAAATGCTCCTTGTTATTTGAATGAAGAGCTCCCATGCTGTGTCTGTTTCATGTTAATCCCCCGGGAAGCAGCTTGCTGTGCTGATTAGTTGCTCCTTCAGAGCAGTTTTAAATTGCCTTTATTGTCATTTCATCCTTCGATTCTATGTCCATTTTTCACACCACACCCTACTGAATCACCTTGAAGATGTAAATTGTAAGAGTACGAGGAAGCGTCACGTTTGATCTAGCTCAGCCTCCTTGGTTCATTGTCCTGGCTCTGTTCCCACAATAAGTGTCTATAGCTGGTGAATCTCTGTCTAAGAGGAGTTTATACTTGGGCAGTGTCCTGGGCAGTCTCCCAGGCACTGCATTAATAAAGTACAGAGGATGACAGAAACCTTTCAAGGCTCTGCACTGTGGTTAAATGTATTTGTTGATGGAAAGAAGATGCGCTTATTTTCAATTAAAACAATCAATGAATGTACCTCTTTCCTCCAAAATGTTAATAATTATAATGGAGGAGACAATTTTTAATGTTAACTCAGTATACAGACATGATATCAAATTTACTTTAAGTGATATGTAGTCAAGCAGATCGTTTATGTATCATTCACTGGGTTAAAAGCACTAAAAAAATTGTCTGCATCATTTTTTCCCACGAACAGTGTCCCCTTTATTCCAGATAATTTACAGAATACACCGTCAGCAGTTTTAAAAGGGACAATTTTCTGCTGAAATTAGCTCCGATGACCAGTTCAACTAATGTGAATGTAAATCACATTTAAAACGTCAGCACTTTACACTTGAGGTCTTGCAATTGGGTTGACTGCATTTCCTACTTGATAGATAAGCTGATGTCTTAAGTATTTTATAACCGGCAGAGTTACAGTCTTCTTTCCTGTCTTTTTTGACACATTGCTGCATTTCCTTGCACAGCACCACCACCACCTGCAGATAAGTGGAACGGTTTGAAACTATTAGCAGGATTATTTGTAATGGTTGCAATAAACATATATAGTTATTATAGCATTTTATAGTTAAAGTATGAATATGTCAGTACTCTCCAATTGAGATCTTAGCTCCAGTTAGCTGTTAAAAAGACTAATGGACCTAAATATGTACTCTGTGCTTATGCAAGGGTGGGATTCAAAGGTGCTTTAACGGTAATTCCTGCTTTAGGTCAGAGGTAAAGAATGGTGTCACCTGTCAGGGGGCTCAATGAATTTGACGGCACAGCCTGATACTACAGAGGCCTGGTGAGGTCAAGATGACATTTAAAACTGGTACTGGGCTGCCATAAGACTGGTCACTCAACATTTGACTCATTTGACTACGTGAATTGATAAATATACCCCACTGAGTTTTTAAAAAAAGCAAAAGACAATCAATACTTACTGGCAGAGGTTTTCACAGATCTAATATTAATGTAAAAAAATGTAGCCAGCCAAACCTGTCGTACATAAATTCACTTTCAAAAGAGTGGGCAGGTTTTAATGGGACTCCAAAAAGTGTTGGACTGTTGGATCTTATGTTATTTGTTTCTTCCTGTCCCTCAGAAATGGTTGAGTCGATGAAGAAGGTGGCTAGTATGGATGTGGAGCTGACGGTGGAGGAGAGGAACCTGCTTTCAGTAGCATATAAGAACGTGATTGGAGCCAGAAGAGCTTCCTGGAGGATAATCAGCAGTCTCGAACAGAAAGAAGAAAACAAAGGCGGAGAAGACAAACTAAAGATGATCCGGGAATACAGGAAAACGGTCAGATGCTCTGATAAACCCATATATACGAACATCAGGAAATTCAGATATTTATACAACATTTCATCATGTTTTTCTTGTTGAAAGCAGTTTAAATACTGTAAAGAACTTAAGAGCTAAATAGCACACTAATGTTGAGATGCTTCTTTTATTCAGTCTGTGTTTTTCAGATATTTACTTTCTTTTCGAAAGGTTATTGATAACCTTAAGGCTTTAAATGACAACAGTCCATTTTCTGCGTATGCACTTGCCAGACAGAAGTATTGGTTAATTAATAAATCTCTGTATCTATGTCTTAAGCAGATTTCAACAAAATATTCACAGTTTGTGAATTGAAATATACAGGATTTCTTTCAGTTAGCTTTGCTGGGAAGCTGAAGCAGAGTCTAGCAATAGTTAGCTACTTTACAGCCACAGATTATCTTTTACTAAATCATAGAGCAAATAAAACTGGCTTTGAATGGTTTCAAAGTCTAAAATGGATACAAATATGGAAATAATCATAAACTGATTTGAAGTTTTTTTCTGAATGCATGGGGATAAGTGTAATTGGTGCACTCTCGGTTAATCGAATTGTCCATTTCCAGTAGGAATGATGCCAGAGATGCTTTACACTTCTTGGCAGGACTTTTGAAGCTCTCCTTATGCAACACCTTCACTTAAGGAGGGAATGGTGTGATTTCATAACCCAACAACATTAGTCTGAGTAAAATAATGAGGCAGACAGCAGCGATGACAGAACCTGAAATCATTTTTCCTGCAGCAAAGAACCTCCCAGTCACTGGAGGTGCCACTGAACAACCTTGCTCTGAATGAACTCTGTGTTTTTGTTACTGTATTTAAACTTTTAAACCGAACACACTGGCATTGTTTCTTAATATATCTTGTTGTTGTTTTTTGTATTTAAAGGTTCAGATGATTTAAATAGCTGACACTGACGCTTGAACTGAGTCACCCAGATGGCTCTCCTGTCACACAGTGTTTCTTGGGAGTTTGCTCAGTTGCTGATGTGCTGCTAAACAGAATTTTGAAAGAAATTTTGTAGCCTCTACCAGCAATAAAAGTTGAGGAAATAAACATCTTTCTTAAATAACTTACTGCCAACTTGAAGACATGTTTTTGTTAAATTTTTATGAAATATCCAGTCCAAAGTTGACATTAAATCTTCAGATAGGTGAAATTATTAATCTCAAAACTTCCTGCATCTTTGTTGTAAGGCTTTACGATATCACCTACACGTCTGACAGAATTGTATATGTTTTTTTTTTTGTCTGCAGGTTGAGAAAGAGCTGAAATCAATCTGCAATGACATTCTGGATGTACTGGACAAGCACCTCATCTTAGCTGCAACCACGGGAGAGTCTAAGGTTTTCTACTACAAAATGTATGTGTCCAGTAATGGTTTTTTACTTCTTTTATACGGGTTCATTATGACAATTCAGACTGAAGATGCACACAATTTGATTTGACAGGGGATAAGTCAAAGAAAAACTGGAAGTATTTTCTAATTTTATTTCTCATCAGCATTATCATTAATTTCCTTAATTACTCTTGGGATATACAGAATGAGTTTCTCTCCTATTAATCAGAATGCAGATTGCTGCGTAACTCTGTTCCTCCTGGCAGTTAATTATTATAAGTTTGTGTCTAACTGAGCCGCTGCCTGTTAGATATACAGTGCAGTGGATCTCGAGTCAATCCCTAACCAAGTGATTAAGTTTTTTTTTTGTTTTTTTTTGGCCGAGCAACCTGGCTGTGGAACATTAAATAAAAAAACATATTCGCCAGATGCAGAGTGTCATTGTGGTAATCAAATGTTCGTCATGCCTCACATATACAGAAATTTTTCACTAATGATTTCTTGTATATTTTCAATCCCAGTAATGAACTTTAGAATTAACTTTTTCTGCGAAATTAAAGACTCCTTTTCCCTTTTAACAAAATGTCATTCAATGATAAGTGAACTTTAGGTCTAGTTGCCGAGAAGGGAAAACCATGCACCCACACAACCTCTTGTTATGTTGCATTATGTGTTTGCAAAGCATGTTTGTAATCTGAAATCTGGCCATGCTGTTTCCTCTGCATAGGAAGGGAGATTACCACAGGTACCTGGCAGAGTTTGCCACAGGCAACGACAGGAAGGAGGCAGCAGAAAACAGTTTGGTAGCATACAAAGCTGCTAGCGACATCGCCTGTATCGAACTCCCTCCAACGCACCCCATTCGCCTGGGACTGGCCCTTAACTTTTCAGTTTTCTATTATGAAATCCTCAACTCGCCAGACCGTGCTTGCAAGTAGGTGTGACCTTTCGATGTCATCATTAAATTTATTCGGAAAGAGTTCATTATGTTCATCATGTTCAGCTCACTTGAGCCAGAATTATATGCCTTTTTCCCAGTTACATATCAGTGTGATACTTTGGTGTGAATCGGATATGAATTTTTTAAAACTTGGACCATGGGAAAAGTTGAATCATACACGTCTAGGGACGTTATATCATGACAAGTTTTTCTAGAACAATTCCTAGTAGATGTTAGTCTTTGTTTATTGTTTTTTAAATTTCAGCAGCTCTGCTTTCATATGAAGTATAACGCATATAAAAATGGTAAATAAAATGCTTTTTGAAGTACACCCTTACATTTAGCTGCACCGATCTCATTCATGAAAACAAGGAAAGCATAGTTAAGTATTTGGAAGGCAAACAAACAAGGAGGTGATGAGGACTGAACTGGCACCAAAACATAGAAGAATATTGGCTTTAAGTTTCTTTTAACTTCAGAAGTTCCCATCTTTGTGTAGTTGTGTCCATATCCTTTTCCAAACCTCTTTCTTTATGATGTTGCTCAAATCCTCACATGAAAAGAAACTCTGTCATCCAGATGTTGCCTGAGGAGGAGGAGAAAATAATCCTGAAATGAAACAGAGTGTTACCGATATCAGTTTTTGGCACATTACCTTAATGCCTGTGCAGCAGAGCTGTTAATATAAATAAAAACAAACCACCAATGAAGAAAAAATAGAACAATAAGGTGTCGTACAGATGCAATGTGTGTGTTTTACCACCTGTTTCCTTTGTGTGTGACCTGTATCCTCCTTGTTGACAGGTTGGCGAAGGACGCGTTTGACAATGCCATCGCAGAACTGGATACGCTGAGCGAGGAAAGCTATAAGGACTCAACACTTATCATGCAGTTGCTACGTGACAACTTGACACTATGGACCTCAGACGTGCAGGGAGATGGTGAGGCGGCCATTTTTAATTCACAAGACATTGAACATAGTAACTTGCACAGTCAGTATCTATAAGTATTATTTCTGATTTTGCCCAAGTCGACTCTGGTTAATAACGCCTGCTGATTGGCCAAACTTGGCCTTTGGTTGCAGCTTTTTGTCAACTCAGATTGCCATGAAGGTTTTTAAAATAGTTTTCGTCGCTTAGATTGATTCTGACAGAGAATACTTAGAAAACTGGGATGATCTACCTAACTCTTCTCTAACTTTTCCCCTCAGCACAGCAGTTTCTTTCCCTCTTCTTTCTCTCAGACTCCTAACTCACACACATTTCTAAAACTTTCTCATTTCTCCCTCATTCTTCTTCAGAGTCTTAAGGACAGCCCTCTTCCTTCACTCTTCCTCCATTATAGAAGTGTATTTTGTAAGTCATTCCTCCTGCCTCTGGCCTTTTCACAGTAATCTATCACCCCTGTCTCACCACCCTGACATCCCTCACTAACCTCCTCACTTTCACTTGTCCAGCCTTATTGAGTGTTTTTGGGTTGAGAGGGGATGACGGCCTCTCCTGCCCAGTTCGCTTACAGCTCTCAAGATCTACAGGGCTGCAATTATTAAGAATGTGCATATATGTTATCTTCTCTGTTTAACCTGTTAACCTTTTTCTGCACGAGTGGAAACGAGTGCTGTGTGTTTTTAATGCGTCAGGGTGTCCGCAAGCACATGCAACTCTCAATCATGCTCGGTTTAGTTTGCGTCTCACCTGAGCAACAGGTTAAGTCCTAATTTTACCTCCTGGCCATCTGCTGCTTCTCTCACCAGTGTTACTCAGTGTAATATATTGAGATCTATGTGAGGTTTTCTTCTGCCAAGTTTTTCAAAAACGATAAATGTCAACTATTGTGCATTTGCATTCGAAGCCTAATGGTTTTAATTATTGAAATTTGGTGCACTGAAACATCTGGATGCTGTAATCTTTCCCTGTGATGCCGGCCCTTCTAATGTGCTTCCAATGAAAGCTCTATGGACAAAATGTACAGTTAATTTTCTTTAAAAAAATATATTTCAAAGCTATCTGGAGCTCTAATTGATGAGTCTAAAACAGACTGCGGAAACCTTAATATTCCATATAAATATGGGCAGTCGACTGATTAATCGCCTGTTGACTTTTACCTTTTTGAAACTATCCAAGTTAACTGTAGTCAACCTCTAGTCCTTGAAGCCTGTGACATGCGATGGCTGCTAAAAACTGATATATTACAGAATAATGTTGCATTGTTACTCCCCGTTTTTGAGGCCACGAGGACCCCCACCTCCCACCGCTGTATGAATTTAAACTACATTTTCTAATTCTTGTAACAGAGAGCAGAAGATCATGTCTCACTTAGGGGATTCACATTTAGTTGCAAGAATCAGAGATGTGGGGTAACTTTTTTCCACCATGATGGAATGATATTGCGATGTTGAATCGACTCCAGCCTTAAAGACTGGAAGGACTTGCGGACAC
>JAQNCA010000006.1:21850745-21867791 GCA_029783725.1 Acanthurus tractus | reverse complement strand
CTATATGAAGACAGGAGTCAGAAAGCTCTACGTGGACAGAAAAAAATGAGAGAGAAAAAAGAAATACTCATGAATAAACTGCAAACCAAATTCAAAAAGAACTGATGCCGTAAAAACCAATTAAACCAGATATTTTTAGTTGGCTTTTTTTTTTACTTATGTAAAGAAAATATTAAATATTGGTGGTATTTAGTGGCACCTTAGTGACGGCTGTTAGTCAAGGTGGAAAATATTTTACTATTTAATGTATTTTTAGTGGTTTCACCTGAAACGGATGAGTCTTTTTCCAGTGAGTTTCTGGAATACAACACTACGGGCCCCAAGCTAGAGCCACATGCACGGATGAGGTTCTTTAAATAGCAGGTAAAAAGTGATTTAAGAGAATTTGTCAGAATCTTCTCTTTTCTCCTGGCTGACAATTTTGCAAAGGCGATGCAGCCACAAACAGAGTGGAAGAGGTGGTCTTATTCAGAGATATTATGACTGTCGATTAAACTGATGACAAACCCTCAGAAATGTGCACCTGCTCATGAACAAGCAGCATTCATCAGGTTCAAATGAGCCATTCACGTCATGTTTTTGCACTTAAGGTGTTTTGGTGAGTCCAACTTCAAACACTTAAGCTTGATAAGAATACGGAAATGTTCTTGCATAAGCCTAACGCATCAGGTCACCTCTGATAAAATAAAACCACTGAAACAAACAATCTCCTGAATGACACCTAAAACGACCGAACCTGCTCATACAAGGTGACTCTACACTCTGAAACCCTCGTGAAGCTCTTATGCAATCCTTTGGTGGGGGATGAACAGCCTCTCAAAAGTTTCAGACACTGTCTCGCATGCAAAACTTAAGATTTCAATGTCCGGGAAGCTCAGGACTGTAACACATGAGCAAACACGGCGTCCCTTACCCCAAATTCGTCCCATTCACCTCTGGCCTTGTCACTCCCTCAGCTACGTCTAATCTCCCCTGTGTGAAGGGATTTGCATGTTGCCCTGTCAGGCTAAACTGGAGTGGAAGCGCTCCTGAGCTCTGGAGCTCTGTGCTGATGGATGGGGCAAGGCCCGTGGGATTAGCAGTGACAGGTGGAATGCAGCGGGGACCACAGCCAGAGACAGAGAGGGCTGAAATGTAGACTTTTCATTCTGAGGCCGACATTGTTGTGCGGCTCTTAAGTCCTTATCTGCAGTACACAGGCAGAGATGTGGCGGGTAGGGGTGGTTGTAGTGGTGGGTGAGGGTGGTCTGCACACATGTGAACAAAGCGAGTGTATTCCTTAAATGAGTGGCCTTAATCACAGTCACAGGCCCACTATAGTCTCCTCTATAGGTTGCTTACGTGAGGCCAGGCTACATTTTCAAAGGCGCTCTAATGTACTTCTGGGTCCTCCATCTTGTCTGTTTCTCTGTGCTCCTCTGGTGTGGGGGGGAGGCTGAAAGATACAGGCTGGTTTGGTCCTCTTTTCATCTCCTAAAATCTTACCAACTCTATTTCAGAACAAGATCCATAAGGGCTTAAAGCAGATAAAAAAAAGTATTATGTGAAAGACTTAAAATAACTGTAGGAGCCATTTTATCAGTAACTTAAAATAATCCAAACAACCCATCTGCTGGAAGTTTAAGCTTGACAAAGCCATTCAAACAGCTAAGAGAGGCTTTACAGGGAATGAGAAACCATTAAGAATTACAGGCTTTACCAGTCTATAGATTTCACCATAACAGTAGATGTCAGCAAAGAAAATGCCAGTGTGTGATGACAGACAGGAAGCCTGATCTTTGACTGAAAACAAAGACGATCAGCCCTTACAGGCTGGACAGGAACATAAGCAGACAGTTAGCCCTATTTTCTCCACCTTTCCACCAAACTACGCCATGCTTACAGGACACCAGTCTGCTGGTCTGAAGCCTAAGCGATTCTGGGTTCAAGTCTCGTAATTTGGGCAAAGGGAAGAGAAATTACAGACACGGTGAAAGACAACACCTCGACAGTGTGTTTTCTGTGACTCACACTATGGAGCAGACAGCGGGTCGACAGAACCGCGGCTGCTAATGTAACTGGAGCTCAGAAACACAGACACGAGGCGTACACCTACGAAGCCACAACTGCAGAAGCTGACAGACACTGAGACAACATAATTCCCTTACAAGCAGACAGGAAAGTGTATGCAAGTCAGACAGTGAAGAACAATATGGCTGGAGAAGAGACGGAGAGAGAGAGAGACAAAAACAAAAATCAATACTGGTAGAGAGACACAGTGTGTCTTTTCTCTCTCTCTCTCACACTAACACACCATTTATATATACACACAAGTGTGAAGCCTTAGTGCATGTACAAGTACACACACAGCATGAGTGGCAGATACTGTGGAGAAACACATTAGACAAAAGCCAGCAACACACAACAGTACTTAATGCTGAACACCTCTATCTTATGCTTATGACTACTGTCCTCATGCAAACTATCACTGATACACAAATAAATATTCAAATAGACTAAAATTAGTCAGATGTGGTAAATTACATCATCAGTAGCAAATGAAAACCTCACATTTCTAAAATAGCGATATTTAAAAAATAAGTATATCCGGAAAATTTCTTTATGAGAGTGAGATGAAAACAAACTCATGTTGGTGGGTTGGAAGTTTACTACTAAGCCACGATGGCGATATCAGTAAACATCACACCTGTGAATGTGTTAGCATTTAGCTCAGTGCACCACTGCTATCAGATTTATTAAAACCACAAACCGTTTTTACACTTTTTTGGGCACAAAACAGAAAAAGTTGTTTGTTCGATAGTAAGCTTTAGAGATGTAATAAGGCTTTTAATCAAAGTCAGGTAAGTTATCTCACCCTTTCTCTCTGAAAAGCTAACAGACTGTAGACTACGGCTCTGTTTTTAACAAACAAACACTGATCATCTTTCCATCTCACTCTCAGAAAGAAAAATAAGCTCAGCTATTCCTTCGACCACAGAGCTGTTTTGTTTGCTTCTTTGGGGTCACATCCACACAATATAAAGTTAATGTGAGTTGTTAATAAAGTCACTTGTTAGTTTGACTAAATTATTGCTTAATCATGAGGTTTTCATAGTATTAAAGCAGGCTTAATAAACTGTAAAAACTAATAAAATCTGTTTAGTCATCCAACAGAATGAACTATTAAATGGTCATGGTGGAAATGCAACATTCACATTCATCATAACTCTCTAAGTGGTTTGTTGTTGAGTGCAAACAATAACACACTTTAAAAGTCAATATGAAAAGTCACACTGCATGAATACTGGAGCATTTTTCAAGTATTTCCATGGTTTATAACAGAGGCAACAGCTTGAATGTGAACATCAGCTGTGATAAAGGCCAAGCACACACTACACACCTTTGTTTGGAGGATATAAGTTACATACATTTCTATATCCTGCTTCACAGATTAGCCAAATTCAAAAACTGGTGACTACAGGTTTTTACTGATAATTATTATTAACATCAGGACTGAACATCACACAGATTAAATGTGTACCAAAGGTTACTGCTTGTCGAAGGAGGCTGTCACTATTTGTTTAGTTTGTGTCATTTAAACGT
Source organism: Acanthurus tractus (assembly GCA_029783725.1). Lineage (NCBI taxonomy): Eukaryota > Metazoa > Chordata > Actinopteri > Acanthuriformes > Acanthuridae > Acanthurus > Acanthurus tractus. The sequence goes on along the minus strand of JAQNCA010000006.1, from coordinate 21,864,209 downwards.
GTCTGAAATCATAAGAGGGTCTTAAGAGAATTGGCAGGTGAGAGCTTTAAGCGCTCGCCCAGACTAACAAGGACACAATCCAATCAGACGTGATGGCACATAGTGATTATAACTGGTCCAAAAGTCATGTAATGTGTCCTCAGCCTGGAGACAAAAGGATGCTGAAAACGTACCTGTGAGACTTTCAGCAAACATCCATTAACTGCTGTACTTTATTTGAGCTGAAATTGTCTCACAGTTGAACAAAAGGATGTCTTACCTGGGGGAGATGTCACAGCCCTGCTGCATGAAGGCGCCCAGGGAGAACCAGAGGGAGTTGAAGATACCAAACTCATTGGGGGGCTGGTCGCTTGGCGGACCGTCGGTGCCCTCTTCGGGCTCCTCGGTGTGCCATTCGTACGGGCTGAAGCGGCTGACCAGGAAGAGCACCACGCTCACGCCGATATAGGCGAACACGATGCACATCCAGATCTCGTAGGCCAACGGGTCCAGGAAGGAGAACACCCCCGGTTTAGACTTTTGGGGTTTCTTGATCATGATGGAAATGCCCAGCGACATGAAGGGCTTGGAGAAGTCGATCACCTCCTCCCGGACCAACGTGATAGTCAAAGGGGCCACAGCGATTTCCGCTTTCTGTGGGGATTTGGATGAAAAGGATTTTGATTAGCCATCAGAATGAGCCTCTCTGAGAGCAACTCTAAATCCAAATGATGACAGATAAACAAATGCAAATGATGGATCATCTCTCTGAGCTGGGCCATGCAACAATCAAACATCACTTAGTCACAGATATGACACGCCAGAGGCCGATAGCTAGCCAGCCATCAGTAAACAAAACAACAACAATTACTCCTTTTCTTCTCTCTTCAGCTCTTGTCATTTTATCTGAATTTCTCCCTTGACTGAACAAATCTCAAAGCGATCAGATTCAGACAGTGGCTGAATACATTTCGGAGTGATCAAGTTAAGACACAGAGAGAAAGAAAAGAAATTGAAAAGAAATTCTGAGGCCCTCTCTAAAGCTGAGAGGCTTAGCCGAAACTCGCGGAGAATCAGCGAGGAGGATAAAATAATGTGTCAGGGAAATATGCTTACAGCACAGGACGGCAAAAACGGGATACAGCCACCTCTGAGGTCTGCAGCTGTGAAAAAGTGCACACAGGCTTGCTGGAAAATCCACAAACCAGATTACAGTTAGTGACTTAGCAACACTTGTGACCTTGTCTGCCTGGCTTGGGAGCAAAAGGGCTTAATATCAGCAAGAATTTGAAGTTTCATTACGACCATCAGGAAAGGAGAAAACAGGGACGAGGGAGAGAAGGGAAGCGATTTAAGTTCTTTCATCCTCAGCAAAATGCACTAAGATGACAGCCTCGGGGCATTTAGTGTGCGCTAAAATACATGGCAGGTTAAAGGGGGGCGGGGGCAGCGGCAGTGTGGGGCTTTTGAGAGAGAACCAGAAAGAAAGAATAAAACGAAGCGTCTCTAAGCAAAGTCTTGTACTGGAAATTGCTGACAAGCTTCCATGTCCTCAGTCGTTCCTGTAAACACTGTGGAAGGAGCTTCTCCTATGGCCCTCAGTCACACACTGTATAGAAACTGTTACACACTCTGGTGCACAGCATATATATTTTACAACAGAAACCCACACACACACACTCTTATTGTTCTAGCGAGAACCTTCTCCTGGCATTTCTCATTCTCTCCCCTCAGGTCCAAACTTGGACTTTAATCCCAAATCTTGTTCATATTTCTATTCACAATCCTTCACACTTTCATAAAAAAAGTAACCTTGAAGGTATAATGTTGAATATTTCATACCCTATTATAAAAATGTAGAATATTTTTCATTTCTACATTTTAACTACAACGGCTTTGTACAAGCAACCAATGTTTCTACGGAGAGGTTTACACTCCAGTTAGCTGAAAGTTTAATGAAACTGAAACACTAAAGTAATAACATGTGATCTACAGTCTGTTTTTTTAATCTAGACACATGATGCTGTCTGGATTTTTGAGGATTAACTTGAAGATTTTAACCTTCATTTAAAACCTTGTCTGAAACAGATTTACTTTTTATGAGTAGAGTGATATTACAGTAATGTTACCCATCTTGTCTTTCACTTGAAGCAGACAGGAAGTGATTCTGCTCACAGTGCTAGTTAAAGAGACGTAAACAGTAAAGAAAACACAGCTGCACTTTTATTCCTGTGCTCTTGACCAACCTGGTTAGTCTGAACACTGAGAGTGCAGTGTACTGCCTGATCAGTCCTGACACATCTGAACTGTGCCTCGCTGCAGTCGAGTTCACAGTGAGTCACTGCAGCACCAAAGAGGCACAGGCGAGAAAAATGCCACTTAACTCATCACAAAAAAAAAAAGGAATTTGGTTTCCCTTTTTTTTCTAAAATTTATCTCAAATTGCTGTTGCTGCTCTTTTAAAAGTAAAACACATTTCCTGCACAGCAGACAGTGTTCTTGGAAAAGCTTACAAACCAGACAGAGGTAAAACAACTGTTGCTCTTTTGTCTTCATCAATCACAGAGGGAAAAAAATGAACACAAAAGTTATAAAAAACGTTGCATCAATCAAGACTCAAATTTAAGCTCAACTGGACCAACATCAAATTTAAATTCAGTGTTAGTAACAAAATCTTGACTTTGAGTGTGTTTTCTAATCTCTATATCCTCATAAGGCTGTTTTTGTCCTTGAAAACATTCAAACACAAGAACACAATCACTCGTCTCTTTCCCCACTTTGTTGTCTTTTTAAGCCGTGACATCAGACTTTGTTCCCACAGCAGGTCGGCAGCACAAAGACACCTCACCCCGAAATCAAAACGCCACCTCTGAGATTCTTTGAAATCCTTTCAGACCACCACTTTTCCTCTCTAACCCCTCCAAAAGAATGGCTCTAATGCCTCACTAATTCCACTCTTCCTGCCAGCCTGTTTACAACTTCAGTTTAAATGGGTTCAATCATCTACACAGCAAACAACACAAAGGACATGGACTTCACCGAGAGTAAGTCACACTCTGAAGATCCGGAAACACTGTTTGTATAGACTTGTTGTAATATAACTTAACTTAAATCTAAAATGAAACCTTTTAAATTGTGGACCAGGTCATTATATACCTGAACTACAGAGATAACCAGCATTTATATGATCATATTTTAACTGTTTCCTGTTTTTATTTACCTGTAACATGCACACTTCCTTCATGTTTACCTGTTGTCTCCATAGATTTAAGATAACTTACATCTGAACTACTTTATTTCTTTCACTGCGACAACAGTCATATCATACTCGCTGTGTCCCTCTGAGTTTCTACACTCTGACAGGAATATTGCTTTTATTCGCTTATTTTCTCAAGTCGCTTCTTTTTTTTCAGCTGTGTTAAGTTGCTGTCAGTAACAATCCAAACTAACTGCACATGTTTCCCAATAAAAAACCTTCCAACCAGTCAAACTCAATTATCTCTTTTGTTCTTGTTTGTACTTTTAATCTGAAACCACTGTGGGCAGTGTTTACTTCGAAAAATGGGAAAAAAGGAGAGAAGATTTCACTCAATTATTGAGGTTCGTTTTTTTTTTTGTTAAACCAGCAGCAGATTGGTGAACATGTGATGACTGCTGCTACACAGATGGAACTTAAAAAATCTACATTAAGCTTGATTCAACATGTGAACTATGCTTTTTTTAGATAATCCTTGCATGTTTCTTGATGTTTTTTACCTGTGATTTTTCTCACAGCATTTTATTAAATAACGTATGGTGAGTTATTTCCCATTTAGGAATATGATAACAACATTTTAACAACCACAGATATTGAAAGTCCACACTTTCCTGACTTTACCATGGTTATCTTAAGGTCATCAAGATAAGAAATGATGAACAAATTGTTCTGTTTAATATCTCCTGCTTTTAGGGACAGTTTAAAAAAACCGAAGTTGACTTTGATGACTAAATTCTGGCAATTTTCCGTCTCAAGCCAAGCTTCCATACAAATTTATTGTAAGTGCTAACAGATTAGAAGACGACACAGAAATGTCTCTGATTATCATCATGAATCTTACTGACAGCATAGAATTAAAGTTTGAATAAGATGAGTCAGCGTCAATGAAAAGCTCATTTCTGTCCAAAGTAGCGCTTTGGGGAGCTGGGAGACAAACCACTTCCTGTCATCCAAAGAGTACAAAAAAAACAAAAGTGCTTACCCCGTACACCAGCTCCCCGACCATGCCATTCCAGATCTTCGTCTCCGGGTCCCTGGCGCCGTACTTTCCGTCGGGAACGATGGAGATTTTGTACTTGATGCCGATGTGTTTGGCGATCTCGGAGGCCAGGTCCACGCAGTATCCCTCGTACTGGTCGTTGCCCTCGTACATCTCCCAGTTCTTCTTAAGCATCACATAGGGACCCTCCTACACAAGGGACCATAACCAGTGAACCAAACAGTCAGACAGACAGACACACGGGCATGAGGGCTCACACAATGGTTCACTGACATGCCAACAGACAACAGAATGACAAACAGGAACTGTAGTGCGTTAATGTCAACCAGGGCTTGGATTTAAAGGCACCCTGAGGAATGTTCCACCACTAGGAGTGCTATGGAGCAATGTTTTGATGGACAGGCCCTCCTCTAATGCGCAAGCATGCAGGTGAAGCAAAATACACTCTCGCCAATGGTTTCATGCTGTTTTATTGAGTAACATCTGATGGCAGAAACATCCTAGGAAACAGGAATGCAGCAGAAGTTTGCGAGGTATAAGAAATAAATGTGAACGATGTACAGTAGGCTTTAAGTTCTGCATAAGGCAGCAATGCTTTTCACATTTTTTGTTAAACCTTAATTGAAAAAGGTTTTTGTAAGAAATGCTACGTCTAAAGAAAACAGCTGTTTAATTATAAAAAAACTTTTCAGTTTCAGTTCAGTGAAGGATTTCTGCGAGAAAAACATCTGACTTGTCATAAAAAAGCAAAGTTTCAAAGCTACACGGAGACATTTTAAATAAAGCAGTCAAAAGGTAAAAAAAAAGGTAAGAATTAGAAACTCTTTATGTCTCTGCATGAGTTTAAGAGAGCAGGTACTGTTAATAAATCGTTTAAATGATGCAAAATCCTCAGCTTGATATAATAGTTTATAGTTGCAGTTGGGAACAAAACACGGTGTCACTGCTGACAAATTCATCCAAAATTGAAACAGAATGCAAAACTGAATTAATTTAGTTTCTGTTTATATTTAGCAGCTCACATAACAGGCCCTAAGTAATTAGATGTTCTTTCCTGAGATGCTTCTTGAGACTCATAGTGAACTTCTCTCCTTAGGTTTTTATGCATCTCCATAATTTAATAGGACAACACATTTTCCAACACAGTTGTTCACTTTTTGTACAGACGATTAAACTGAGAGAGTTTCATGTCCAAGTAAAGAACTGCCTTGTGCAGCTTTAAATGTAAAGACTTTAAACTGCCTTCATTGCATTTTCTTTTTTTTTTTGCTGAAGATAATTCAGTGTACAACAGAAGGAAATGCATATGTAATCATAACGACAGGCTCACGCTGCACATACACAGCACAGAATGGAGTTTAAGCAGGATGTTGAAAAAAAAACACATCATCACTGTTTATGTGGAAGTATGATCCACAGAGACTCTAAGAGGAGGGGGGGGGAAGTATGACTAAGCAGAAACGTAGGCAGACATAAAGCTGAGGGGAAGTGAGAAATGAGCTGCAGTCAGACTGAATGACTTAATATCTAAAACAAGCCTGACTCGACTTGAACACTCTAAGTAATCAGGGGGAGCTACATCAGGCTACGCTGTGACCAGCAGCACGTTATACATCATTAGATTTGCCAATGCTAAGAAAGTGATCTTAATGTAAACCTTGAATGGTTTCTGTGCTCATATTTCCAAACAAATTACTTTTGTCATGGAAGGCAGCCTATTGAGAACAGGAGCAATTTATTCCTGTGATGTGTTTGCTTGACATTGCCCCCGGCCGAAGCAAGGTAACCAAAGACTCCTCAGTGGGGAGAGAATGCAAATGCTCGGCTGAGCCTGCAGCACAACAGAATGTTAATGCACAACGCAAACCATACCATGATTTAATGTAGCAGTACCATGTCAAAATAAGACATTCGCAATCTAAAATATATGTTTCACAACTGCTCTTGCAAGAAAACCTACCCTCAATGTAATAAATGCAATTTAAGAGTAGCATTTTGTTGAAGCAAGGTAACCAGTCACACAGCTGACACCCATAGCTTAAAGCCTCGACGAGCACCTAGCAAACATCCTGTCTTAGTTTGCTGGATGTGAGATAGAAATTTAGGTAAATTCACCACAGTTTCCCTTCCAATCATTTAAACTGAACTTAATTTGGTCACAAAATAAGGTGCTGTATATATAATGTATTAATTTATAATGTTTGTAATGTAAATGGTCTGGCAGTAAGGATTCCTGGTGGAAAGTAGACATCAACTCCATACAAAGAGTGCACAAAGTGCTAATTTGACCTCTATATAATAATTGTACAGTAATTGGTTCTGAAATGTTATACAAAGCACCTTGAAAGTTATATTTTTTTCTTAAAATCAGCTTTATGCGTGCACATAAGTAGATTAAAAAACAAATTTCCAAGTATTTAATTCATTTAAAAGCCCTGCAGTAAACCTGGGACCTTCAGGGCTGTCGTGTTTTTCTTTTGTTTTTTCTTTTAATTCAGAATGTTCTTTCAATTTATGATCCTCAAGATCCTAATGAAATTAAAACCTGTTTTCATTACATGTCAATAAATCTGCATTCTGTAATTGCCTCTCTATATAGTAGTTTCCGTTTCTGATGGCAGAGTCTGCCAGTCCCGTATGGAATTTATTTTCACTCCTCCAATTATGTATTAGACGTGTATTAAGTTGCTACTAAAGCAATTTCCTACTGCAGCTGCTCCGCATTAAAAGCATTCAACTAGCAAACTATTGCAAAGGAGTCGTAGGTAATCAATCAATCAGTTTAATCAAAATCGACACTGTAGTAATAGATCCAAGCCGGCATAAAAAGAACAAAAAAAGCAAAACATCAGAGGCCGCTGGAATTAAAATTCTACAGTTTGAGCGCCCCGTCAAGTAAAGTAATACCATGTTTTCTTCTGCTGACAATTCCCTGCATTTTTACATCCTCTGAACAAAGGAAGACTTAATTTGCAAGTTGATCTTTGCAGATGTTTTTGATGTCTATCAGAGGGAAAGCAGCCCTGAACCATATGATTTATGATAGCGGGGTGTATGAGCGCGCTGGCAGCCGGAGGAGCAGAGGGAGTGGCAAAGATAAAGTATGCAGTCAGTGTTTCTGGCATGAGAAAAGAGCAGCGCTTCAGAGGTCTTCACAGCAAAGGCCAGCATGGCCGACAAGCTGGTCAATAATCCCGACCACACTGCTTCACTCACTGCCTAATGGGACTAATTAACATGCCATTAAAAGCACACACACACACGACAGGGCTTGATGTCACAAATCCATATGTGCAAATATCAGAATACACACAAGATCATACACATATGCAGCCAGATCAGAAGTGTGAGACTTCCTAAAATCCGCCTGTTTGGTGTGTGTTGAGTGTTTTGTGCATTGTGTAAGATCAACAATCTGTTGCACATTCTGTTTGAATCAGAGCAGCAATGAGCAGCACCGAGCAGCGCAGCGACGGTCCATTTGTACAATAACTTAACCACAATAACATCATTTAATGAAACAAGCTTTCAGCTAGTGACTCAGTAATCAGTATTCACTGCAGGCACTAATTACATTTTTATTTGATTGAATGCAGTTGCATGACACTGAAAAAAGAAGCAGCACATTAAAGCAGTGTCAGAAAAAATATTTGTATGTGTCCACGGTCCTTTTTTCCACATGAAAGTGCACTGCTGCTGCAGCTTTATCAAGGCTTTTAAATCACCTTGAAGCTTTAATGAATTCCAGCATAATCACGGCCCAACCTCTGCCTCAAATGCAACCTGTACGCTTCACAGTGACCTCTGCATGAGCAGAATATAAGATTTTAAATGTTAAAATGAATGGATAAGAGAAGAAACACTGATGTATATAGATCACTAAATTGCTAATTTTATTGAAGAATGACTTCAACATTTTATCTCTTTCTTCAAACATATTTTTTGTCAGTTAATTTTTAAGTTCTCACCAACATGGAGGAGCATTTTTCTATTCTTCATTAAAATCTCTCTTACTTAAATTGCACAGGTGTATTCAAACACATCAGACATGTTTAAGAAAACTGGTGATTAGGAAATGTCTCTTAAATCATTTGCATGTGCCACTTAAGACTGAATTTCTGAGACGTTCTCACATGAAGCCCAACGTGTTTTCAAAACAGCTTTGTGCTCGTAGTTGCATCGTCAGGAGGGATTTGCGATATCAAAACAGTCTCTATCCACCAAATCCAAACAAGTCTTCCTCCTTCTAAATTCCTTAAACGAGTGATTCACAAAAACACTGATTGAAGGATCTGCACTTTTTGCCCTCGGGCAGTCTCATAGTATGCCAGGTTTAAAGTGCAGTGGAGGATATGAGAGCCAAGACTAACTTTATCAAAGCCTTCAGCCTCAACCTGCCTATAAGATGACAGTCAAACTCTGTCCCTCTCTATGGGAGCTTCACTGTTAATATACCAGCCTCCAGGCAGCTGTGGGCTGAGAGATGACAAAGGTCTGGGCAATAACCGTAAAAACATAACAGCTATGTACAAGATGAGATATCCACCAGACAAAAGATCTGCAGTGACATGGGTCCGAAAATCCATTAGCAGCTGCTGGCCATGCAACATTTTCAAAGCGCCAACAAGCAGGACTCGCTACGAGAATCCTTTTGGAACATGTGCCATTGAAAAGCTTTGGGAAGCAGCTGCATTATTTTCCTATTTTTACACGTACAGTGTGAGCACTCAGGTTGTGGCTTGAAGATTGGATTTTAGAGCGTGAGCACATAACTTGTGAGCTACGGCTTCACACCGCAGACGGTTTATTTGTGCAGCACGAGCTGGATTTAAACCAAAATACGACGACTGTCCAGCTTTAGGCCGACATTACCCAGCAGGTTCAGTGAGGTTGGGTCTGATAGGCGAGGTTTCAGTCTTGGCTTCAGGCCTGAGTGGGATGTCACATTTAAAAAAAAAAGATGACTACAACAAGCCAAATGTCGGACAAAACTGAGGATATAACAAGCAACTAAACAGGGCAACACCATCAGACTGTCCTGGCCCCGGCTGTGCCCTGGATTCTCTGAACTCATGTTCACATAATCGTGACAGAAAATCTATAACAGCATCATCATCACTTCTTTTGTTGTTTTTTTCTTAAGTGCAAAACCTCACAAGATTCAAGTTAAAAGAAGCCCCGGGGTTTGTTTTGATACTTCTTCTGCAGTGAAAAAGAGGTTACAATTTACCTTCAAAATCTACCTTCAGATGACAAAATTGATACTGATTTCTCTGCTTTGCCAAAAGCAGGTCCATTCTCTGAAACTAGAGGGCGACTCCATCTTATGTTTGATGTAAAACAGGTTAAACTGCTCCTTTATATCTGCTCCTTACAAGTTTACAAGACATCGAGGCAGCCTTGATGCTACACTGAGACACTTCATTAAGTTTATGCTGTACAAACATAACTCTCACGAACATTAAAAGTGCGGTGAAAGGCAGCCATCACAATGTAACTATAATATCATGCTGCATAAAAGCGTGATGGATATGAACTTGGATGATTATGAGAGCATTAGTCTGTCTAAGCTGTTTTAAAGCCCTCTCAGTGTGTAATGTTCTGTAAGGTAGAGCAAGTAGTTGGAGAAAGTGACAGATTTAGAGCAAACAAGAATTTTGTTAGACATAATGTATATCCACTCTGCGGTGCCACCTCTTTTTATAGTTCAGGGTCCGTAGATCTTTGCAAAAAAAACCCTAAATCAAACAAGGATGAGATTCAAGCTGTGATTTGCCACACAAACACACCGGGCATGACAATGTATGGGTCTAACACACACAAACAGGTGCAGTGGGAGCTTGCTTATGCTAGTAAACAGACACTGTGCTGTTCGGAAGCTGGGGGCCCATTTTAGCCCCAATGGGTGTCCATCCACAAGCACCGTCCTTAAGAGACAGTATTTTTTTTTTTTTACTCCATTTGCATTTCATTTTCCTCTCGAGGGGGCTCCATTACGGCTCTGAGTGGCTCCATTTCTTGTTCAGTTTTCTGAACAGGGTGTCCATTAACATAGGTGCCGTGTCTCTCCTCTCGCCCAGAGTCTTTAGGGCTTCATTTTGGCTCGGGTTGTTGTGTCCATCACTCTGCCATTAAGGGGCTTTCATATCCTGCTTGCGTCCAACTGGGGCTCAGTTTCTTAAAATGGGGTTCCTCATCAGGGGCTGAAAAGAGGGAGGATTGTGCTGAGCTGTGACTCTCCATTCCCACCTCCTTCCCTCCTCCACTCAGCTGCTACATGTACGCTCAACACCTGGCTGCTTTACCATTGTCGGCCATGTCAGAGTCACTGCAGCAGCCAGAGATTTACATGCCGTGTAAAGGCCATTCACTTCAATCATGCGTAAAAATGCTTTGGAGGTGTATGGACCTTGATTATGAAACTTATCTGTGCAGCTAAAAACAAAAAAATCTCAGCAACAGCAGCTGGTTCAGTGGTTGTTTGAATGCTGTTTGGGATGTTTAGTGGTGCAGTAAAAGAAAATCCAGGCGAATTTAGTTGACTCTGGAGTTGTATGATGGTTATTGAAATCTCTGCTGGAGTTATAAAAAGTGTCTCTTTGCTAATAAACTTTCACTGTGTAACAAAGCATGTGTGTGTGGTCATGGCGCACAACATTCAGGCCTGTAAGGCTGCGTAAAATGCTGTAATCTGATCATTTCAAACTTGTGTCCCACTGCAGACTTTCACTGTGGATCCTAAGATGTAATAAATACAAAAGAAGCTATGTCCTGTATTCTAGTCTTCTGAGGCTACTAATGATTACTGGTGCTGCTACCTTTTTGATAATGAATCCCCCCCCTGCAAGGAATGTTGAATGTCTGCGTATAATAGTGGAGAAGCTCTGAAAACATCACTACTGATGATGTTTGCATAGCTGAAAAAGTCAAACTCTTGTGGTTTCTGTACATACAGGATGTCTACAATGTGTCTGCATCAATGATAAATTACAGCAAACATAATAATTAACCAGATATATAAAAGGTTTATGGGCGTTAAAGTGCAAAGAGTACTGTAGTGATACTTGAACGAGGGAGAGGTGGTGCAGGATAACCAGGTTTTTGATGTCGAGGGGAGGATGCATGATGTGTCGCTGAACCTCAGGCTCCTGACTCTGCATATCCCTTAAGTATTATGTTGTCTGCAGCAGCTTTAGATAATAAAGTCTCCTGGCATCACTGACTTGACTGCATGTTCGAGTCTGCGTGTGTGAGTGTGTGTAGGCGAGAACATGCCGGTCTCTTACCATGATGGTAGTGACTACAACAGTGCGGTTCTCCATGCCAGAAGTGTCATTTGGAAGGAGTGGAGAGTCCTGGATCAGCACCAGCTTGTCTGCGTCGTTCCAGTAGCCGATCTGCAGGGAAAACTTGATGTGAGATTGTGTGTGTGTGTGTGTGTGCTCATGTGTACTTAACCATGCACACCGTAAGAATGAATCAAAAATATAATTAAAGAAAACTGAAAGAAGTTCGGGAGTTGTTATTTTAAAAGAAAAAAATATCATAAGATTAATTGTAAGGTTGTAGGAATGTATCACAAAAGTTTGGCTTAATATATTATAACAAATCATATAAATCAAATGTTTCAGAATAGTGAAGTTGATTGTTAAAGTGTCAAGATGAGTGGTGTCTTTTTAAGGATCAGATATTAATCACTGCCAATGTTCTTTTTATGACTTAATCCTCCTTTTTCCAAAATTAAGTCCTAACTGCCAAAAACTCTTGTTAATTTTTCACAGAGAGGTCATTATTAGAGTTTTTAATATTTTTTTCTAGTTTGAAAAATAATCTCAACTCAACAGATAAAACCGCTGATGAAGACAGATGTGGTTGAAGTCAGCAGATGTTAGACTATTTTGTCAAATTACTATTTCTAAGTCAAAAATCAACATCCTCAAAGAACATTCCAGTTATAAGATCCGCGTTTTGCTGCTTCTTTTTGTCAAAATCTTTTTGTGTTAAGTTGAAATCACTGTCGTCTTCCAGAAGTCCTTCAGGGTCAAACTGACTGACTGGAACTGACAGACATGATATGTTGCGGTCATAATACTTCCATCCACTGTGGGAGTCAAGAGGGACATACATGGACGGTGCTGCCTGATTGATATATAATTTTTAATGAAAAAACAATATCTGCAAATATTCTGTCAAACTGATGTAGTGTATAATATCTTTGACAGCGACCATAAGCAGCTGTAAGTCAGCGAGAGGAGACGATGTGCGAGCCGACCTGCTGGCTGCTGGTTGGCCAGAGGGAACAAAGACCTGTGATTGGCCGATACCTCCCTGAGTGCAGGGGCATCAGGATGATTGAGGTACAAGAAAAATGCAGGAGAGGCTGTGACACACACACACACACACACACACAGAGGCACACGCGCCATGTCCTGACAGGACCCTCGCTGTGCTGCAGGACGACAGGCCAAAGCAGCTTTTGATTGATGGGAACTCCTCCCTGCGTCCTGACTCCCCCCTCCTCCTCCCCTCTACCTTGATTGCTCTCTATTTCATTCCATCCTCTCACCATCACTCTCACAAGTGCTTTCTCTCTCTCCCTCTCTCTCTTTTTCCCATTTTCCCTGGATTTTCTCAACAGACATCCATCCTCTCATACCAGGAGCAGAGATGCTGCAGCCTTTTTTTAAAACCCACTTGATGATAATAGAAAATGCCACGCTACATACTACATAGAACCAGCCCCTAGATACTTCACATGAAAGCAGTGCAGCCATATGAGGGGGGGAGAAGTTTGTGGCCTGATGTAGAAAAAGAGGAGTTGCATCCAGGAATGTGGATTTAAAGTCATCAAACGGCCCCCAAATTCACCTGATTTGCAACTTCAGGCCACTGACTCTTTCCCCAGATGAGAAGATAACTCAGTTTCTCTAAAGTGCTTCCTTACGCCATGAACTTATCAATCAACTCTCATGCATCCGTGTATGTACTGTGCGAGCTAAAATATGTAGCATTACAGACTTGACCTGGCTTGACAGATATAAATCCAGAACACAAAGTCAAAGCAGTGTGGTGTGATGTTTTACCCGTCTGGGTCCATTATTCTTCAGTTCAAACACGTCCATTGTGTAGTTGACCCTGCGGCCATAGTGGTCAAACTGGACATTACCTGTTAATCCCTGCAACCGGACCTGCACACAGACAAGAACACACACACACACACACACACACA
>JAQNCA010000006.1:21678241-21691375 GCA_029783725.1 Acanthurus tractus | reverse complement strand
CATGTTGTGTGCAGCTTGGATGCAGATTTGAATCAGTCTCTTACACTTTGTGTTATTTTAGATTTTAGATGTTTAAGTGTAATTATTGAGTTGTTTGATCATGTAAAACTGCTCAAATTTTATGGCTACAAACAGTTTTGGGGATGTTTAATTATAATTTATGGTGGCATATGACAATTTTGTATTTATCTAAATTCTGTTTATTTAATCTGCTTCAAATTTCTATTTCTTGTGTCTGCAAACATGAAGAACAGATTTCTAATGTCTCTGTGGTTTTCAAAGTAAAATAAAGATAAAAATAAGAGAGAGATAAATCAAATTAAACAAATATACGTGCATTGCACAGTCGGGAGCTGACAGTGACATCTGGAAACTTCCTGGTGATAAAAATCTTATTTTAAAGACATTTTTTCAGCATGCATCTCTTTCCTTTGTGTGACAGCTGCAGCTGTGCAGCTGCTGCATTGACTGGCTGGTCAACGCCTCCATTTTAAGCATCTCACACGTTCACTCTCAGCTCTCTGCTGTATTTGTACTAATCCCCTAATTAATTCTCTATGGGGCGAATCTAAATTTAATGTCTTTTATTCGTGGTTGTTGCTTTTGGAAGAAATAATAATAACAAATGCTACATGTAGCGTTTTAAGGAGAGACCGCATTAATACATTAAGACTGTTTTCTCCATAAACTCCGCTGCTTCTTGTCGCCTGTGTTTACAATGATAATTTAAAATCAATGTGGTAATATTTCACCTCTGTTAAAAGCCGCATGCAGTAACTGTGGATTGATTAGCATTCCAGCTCTGAGTTAGACAGTAAAACAAACACTCAGGCACGCTCGGTGCAAATCAATACATTTAAAGAAATGTGCAGTGTAATGAATGTAAATTATTGCTTTGGCTGATATAACAGTGGACACAGTGTCACATTCAATGAATTAAAATAGAATCAAACAATCGTGAAAGTGAACATTCAGAACAGAATCTCCGCATGGGATCAAATCAAAAGGCATAAAAAAGCTTTGCAGACCTGTAAAATAATGCTCATAAAACACTTTTCTGAATGTAAATCTGTGTGAGAAAATAAAAAAAAAGTCAAAATATCGATTTCAAGAGACACATTCGATGTGTGTAAGTGAACAAAACATCACAAATCTTAAATATATATGAGCATTTTTTAAGCAGGTGAACAAAACTCACATTTGAGCTCATAAGAAACAAACTGTCGCTGTGATTGTAAATTCTCCACATTCGATATTTTGGCAAGAAGAAGTCTTAGGTGTTGACGTCATGTTGACATAAAAAGTACAGTACAATCTATATTATTACCTCATACAGACGAACTTAAGAGACGAGCTGGCCCTTTAATGTTTTATAGCTTCTGATTGAATCGGCACCAGCAACAAAATATTTCAAATTTACATTATTTTCTCTTTAGCTCTTCATTTTAAATACAAAATATCGTTTGAGCTCATGTCTGACAAGCTAAATGCCAAAATGATGTGAACTGATGAGCATTTCTCTGCAACTGAAGAGGGACTTTTTCTTTTTTTGGCTGAGAAGGTGAATTTGGTTTTGAGATGAGAATAAGCGCAGGGTTCGTAACTGAGGTGTAACGGCTGTGATACAATCGTCATGAATCATTAAAGCAACAGATAACGATGAGCCGTGAAGGTGTGTGTGTGAGTGTGTGTGTGTGTGGTGCAGCCTCCTCATGCACAGCTACAATCGCTATGGTCGTCTCTGATGCTGGTGGTCTAATAACGCTGCAGTGGGGGCGTAAGAGGCAGTGTGTGTGTATATATGTGTGTGTGTGTGTGTGCAGTGGATTGAGTGAGCGTTTGGCAGTGACGCGACATGACGTTAGCTGGGCCGAGCGGGAGAGGACGAGACTCTCCCCAGATGTGTCCAGCAGTTTGAGAACCATCTATGTGAGGGTAAAGGGGGGTTTTCTGATTCGTAGTTGGCCTACCAGCTCTGTGGGGGCATGAGGGGCTCAGTGAGGGTGGAGGGGGAGTGTGTGTGTGTGTGTGTGTGTGTGTGTGTGCGCGTGTGTGTTTAGAGGTTGACCAGGTGGAGGTCGGAGGCGGAGAAGTGGGGGCACAGAGCCATGTCCGGGTTCTTCAGCTGCCGCAGGATCCTCCGGTGGAACTTGGAGCGAACCCGGTTGAACTCCATGATGTCGCTGGGATCCTCCTCGATCCAGAAACGGTGAAACTCCTGCATCAGGTAACCTGCCGTGAAGGAAACAAAGAGTTGATCCTTTAGATTAACTCTGTCAATGCCAATAAACCTCTGTGGCTGCATCCCTGCACCGGTCCTGTCGAGTTTTACATCAACTGACAATGACTGATGTGCAATAACTGACAGGGGAAGAGACATAAACTACAGCAGAAGCAGTGTGGTGAAGTCTACGGTGTCAAAGCATGTTAAGAGTGTTTTTGTAGTTGATCTCCTTACCAGAGGGGAGAAATAAATGTTTCACACTGCAAGTTTAAAGATGGATCACATGATTACTTGTATTGGAAGGTGTTTGCATAGTGTGACAAACCCGCAGAGGTTAAAATCTGCTACATGGATCCTTTAAGCGCCTTTCAGGTGATAGTCTTGGTCTTCAGGGCCACATTTTTGCTGTTGCGGTTCACTAAAGTTACCAGCTTTAACTCTCAAAATGACATGTCCATATTTAAAAGTATAAATTACAGGAGAACCAAAAAAAGGCCAGCACTAGCAGCATGAAAAAGAAGCGTACAAGTAAAACAAAAATGGTGTAATTCTGATTCAGACCTTGAATCTGACCTTCTGACCTTGCAGTAACATAAAATAATGGTTTGTTCCAATCAGGTGAACTCACAGAAGGTCTGCTGGAAGTGCAGCAGGCTGGGCATCTCTGGAGCCACGTTGTACAGGTGAGTCTTCAGAGCTCCACTCACCAGCAGAGAGTAAGCCAGGTCTGTGATGTTGATGCCCACGATGGCAAACGAATAACTGGAGGGAGGAAACAAAAAACACAGTTTGTTTACTGGTTTTATTCATTGAATGAACTGATCTGTAACAGACTTTTACATACTCTTCCCATTTAGCCGGCAGAAATTACAGCAGAATTACAGAAATTAAAGTTGTAAATATGACTCAAGAAAAGCACAACCATGCATCTGTAACCATACGTCTGTTAGGAAGTGATGATAAAGTGCTGGTAACATTTGAGAGAACCACCAAAAAGCTCAAACCTCTAACAGAAAGTGCCAAGAGGGATGCAAATTTCCTATCATTTCTTAATGAAAACTCTTATAAATACTAAAGAATTTAAAAGTGTAAAAAAACACAGGTTTCCTGTAACTACATACCCTAAAAACACACCCTGTTAACAAATCTAAATTTGTAGAAATGTAAAGTAATCAATATTTTTCTGTAATTTTGAGACAGAAATAAAAAAATAGAGAATTTGTGTCCCACTCAGTCAATATTTGGTGTTCAGTGTATTTTAACTTTCACTTCATGGCAAAGTCCATGTGGTCGAAATGATGAAGAATGATGCATTTAATGTACTGACAGACACTATACAGTCTACAGTGAATGTCTCTCAGCTTCCCAGCATGCTGCAGTGCTCCAGTGTCCTTACAGGAGGACTCTGTGTGACTTTTCAGAGTCTGGCCCTGAGTGCTTATCAGAGCTGATGCAGACTGGAGCCAGAAGGCAGAGCAGGAGGACACACAGCAGTAAAACACTCACTACTATTAACACACACACACACACACACACACACACACACAGTCTGTCTTGTTTCTATATACACACTCCATGACCACATCACAGAGTCGCTCCACTGCTAAAAACCGCTCTGTATTGAGGCCAAACCTCACACAGCCTCAGCAGCAGTAGCCCAGTTTTACCTCCTTTATACACACGTACATCACACACACATACATACACACACTCACAGCAAACACACGTGTACAGCACATGTGCAGACACTCACCCGATAGCTTTGTCTATGTTCTTCTGTTCCCATTCAGGCTTGTTTATCTCACTGTGAAGGACACACACACACACTTGAGTCACACACTGTCTGCATGTTAAACAACAATGAGTGAAACATAATGTGGATAAAAGCGAAACGCAGTGAGGAACCTTAAAGACACAGTGCAGTAATATTTTATCTGGTTTGACTTTTAAACTGATGTGTTTCTGTAGACATAATGTCACAACAAGAGTTAAACACTGAAACAGAGTGTTTTTGGTAACTTTAGTAGCTCTTTATATGGACTTTAAACATTGTGTGATGGTGTTTTTGTCTGTAAAACATTACAGATTTACAGTTAAGCAGTTAAGAAGTCAAAGTGGAGTCTCAGAAGTTTTAGGGATTTTTGAATTTAAAAATGTGTACTAAGTTCATGTAATTGCAATTCACTTAAGCACAAAAGGAAGCATTGTTTTCGAGGTCTTTGTGACTTTAAGGACAAACCAGAGGAGAATAACTTGTGCATAACTAAGTATTTGTGTATATATAGTTTTGTATGTTATTTAAAGTTTTTATTGTTAATTTCACTGTGCAACACTATGCGACAACCAACAAAATAAATGCACTTTTTGCTGATGTCCATTAAAGGAGACCAGAACTTTCTGACAGTTTTAATCTCTCACAAATCTTTAAAAACAGATCAAATATTGATAGTTTCAACTTAAAAAATGCTCAGTAATTAGTACTAATGTGTCTGAGATGTTTGAGCCCCGTACCATGCTTACGGGTCACATGACAGCTGGGTGTTTACATGTTTGTGAGTTGCTCTTGGTGCAGCTTTAAATGCATGAGACAACAACTGCAGGATGACACATCAACCCAAAAAATAGAAAGCAGTGCAAAGAATGAAAGTGAAATCGGGTACCTTTGCTTTCTGTGTGTGCTCCTACAGTGCATGTGAGAGTCAGAGAGGGAGGCATGGGCAGAGAGGTGAAGGTGGAGGAGAAAAAAGAAGAATCTTCATTTGTGAAATGGGACAGCTCACTGAGATGCCGGTGACAAAAAACACAAGCAGCAGCAGCAGTCAACAAAAACAGGACGCAGTGAAAGACATCAAGCTGTAGAATGGATATAATCAAGCAGAATGTGGTAAATGCAGAGCAGAGTTATGGATGACTGAGTGCAGATTAAAGGTGAAGAAATACACCAGGTATCTTATATCTTAGCCACAAAAGCCATAAAAACACCTTGAAAATACAATTAATCGTTGTTTTTTAAAGCTGAAAATGTGAACTTATAAGTAAACATCAGCCAGCAGACACAAATCGACTCATTTTTTCTGGCCCCCAGATGAATTTAAGTAGTCTAAAATCTGCTTTAAATTCACATTTTCTACGTTGTGGATTCTACTAACCTACAGTCATTGATGCCCTGAGAGCACACTGATCAACCACGGAGTCTTTGTACAAAAACATTTGGTGTATTCCTTCAATTTGATCGTGCTTTACTAGAAAAATGAGAGAAATGTGGAAGTCGTACTTGTGCTTTGGTTGCAGGGAGTCGTGGAGCATCTGCAGAGCAGTGGCTTTGTCATGTTCTGCAAAATACCTGCAGAAAGAGAGAGAGAGACGTGAGAGGCTTCTGGAAAAAGATAATATAAGAAATATTTAATTCAAAGAGTGCACCAAACCCTAAATCTGTGCATATGTATTATATTATTTATATCATATGCAGCTCTGAGACAGCCGTCGTCTCACTGCAGATTTTTTCCATCAATAATCTCCTGTTCTTCCAAAGGCATATAAATGTCCAAATACTCACATTAACTGTCTTATATCCCATTAAAGTGAAACATTGTGTGACTGTTTTTAAATGAGGATCAGTGTTTCGCAGACGGAGCAGCTTACAGCAGGTTGTGGAGGCCCAGCAGGCCCATTCCTCTGAAATCAGTCTTTGGATCGCTGCCTTGGAAACCAATCTCACACCACTGCTTGGAGATACGGCCGGTCAGAGGTGTGTCAGGACGCAGCTCCTTCCACAGCTGCAACACACACACGTGTACACACACACACCACGGCTCAGTACAGCTGAATTTAATCCCTCTATTGACAAGAGACGAATGGGGCTCCATGCTATTATTATCAAACTATTATCTATTATATCGATCTAGACATTGTTACATATATATTATATATGATAGAGGTTTAGACTGCGTCATCATTTAGATTATCTAAAGGAATAACTTGGTATTTTTCAGAAAATTAGCTAAAAATAATAGCTAGATGAATGACATAGTCGACCAAATTATTGGATAAACATACAGGTAGTAGGTGAATAATAATAACTAAGTAGTTAAAATAGATAAATGGAAGGAATAGTTAAATAGTGGAGATAGTTGGCTTAGTGGAAGACTGTTAAGGTAGCAGGTTAAAAAGTAACAGTTAGCCAAAATCTAGCATCAATGGATAAATGGTCAACAAGTGATATAGCTAAAGTAACATATAATAATATATAAAATAAACAATTAAAATGGCTTAGAGGTAAACTGATGAACTACAAAGCTCAAAGTTATAGAAAGCAAAAGTACACTGATAAATTACAGGGAAATAATACAGTTGAAATACAGGTAATTAGCTAAAACAATAGCTTAATGGCTGAAATAGACAGCTAAATTATTGAATTAACTGTTTAAATAGGTACTAATAATAGAAATGTTGGTTAAATAGCTGAAACAGTGCACAACATTTTTTTATTATTTGTTATTTTTTCACTTCAGATGGCCACAGAAAGCTGTGTACCTTCATCAGCATGTCCTCATGCTCAGTGTTTTCACAGTCGTAAGGTTCCCTGCGCAGCTTCTCCACCTCGGCCACCAGGCCCCTGTAGCCCACAATCTGCAGCAGGCTGGCCTGAAGAGAGATGCCCAGCCTGGGGAAACATGGAGGGAGGAAGAGACGCTTGTATCAGGGAATTAAGAGTTATTTGTCCATCGACCTGCCATGTACAAGCACAGCTTACAGGCTCTGTGCTTTGCCTGAGAAGAGCACAGGAGTCACTGCTGAGGAGGAATGTATGTGTTATTTATTCAATTTCACAGCCACATTTTCATAACTAGTGTAAAGCGTTGACACTGAGGTGACAGCTTCTAATTAACCACAACACTGTAACTCAGGTGATAAAGTGACATAGCGTGATATGAAGTGTGGTTTCTCACTGTGGGTTGGTGTCTGGATTGATCTTCTTCAAGGCCATGATGTCGTCAATGGTTTTCTCCACTTTATCAGGATGGACGCTGAGGGCAGACTGCAGCAGCTACAGACGAAAGAAAGATAGCAGACATTAAAACGACAAAAAGAGGAGGAGGCAGTGAGAATACATGTAAATGAGGCTACACATCCGTGATATTGCACATATATTTGTTAGATCCTTACCTCAGTCTTGGAGTACCTCAGGGATGACTCTGAAAGGAAACGGGTAAAAAAAGTTGAATACATTAATAGTAAAAGCACTGCTGTTTATTAGCTTTAAAAAATATATGTTGAACATGGTTCAAGGAAAATATTAACATAATAAATTGGGTTCAGGTTGTGAAAATTGCGTTTTAAAAGTCTTATAAGAATTTCCTCAGGGGTGGAAAAAAATGGATGGAAACCAGATTTCTTATAAATCTCCAAAGCTCCTCTGAAAGTCGAGCCAATAAATTAACAATTTCTAATGAAAAACAAACACAAATACACTAAAAGACAAACAATACGACACTGTTTTAACATCAGGAAAACAGGCTCAGAGATAACACATTAAAAAACAGGTGTTCAGACAGCGTGCAGACAGGCATTGTGTGTTCCTACCGATCTTCAGGGTCCTGCGGGCTCCATGTTTGTTGTTGTAGCAGATTCGCTGCAGCTCGCAGCGTCCGGTGAACTTTCTGACGACAAACTTCAGACCTCGCCACAGACATTTACAGTAGAGGAAAATGAAGAACTGGGTGACAACTCTGGAGAGGAAGAGACGGGAGGGGTTAGATTAAAGATGATGTATAGTTTACTGTTTGTATAGAACTAAAGTGATAATGTATTTATAGCATTTATTTGTTCTCAGTCTTGAGTTATTGTTGTTTTCAATTATTTTGAAGCTGCAGCAACAAGGTAAATCGATTAATTGGTTTACTGATCAGGGTCTCAATTTGAAAATGTCCTGCTTTTCTGGTTCTAACATGATGTCAAGTTGAATAGTTTTTGTCTTTGTTACTTTTGTGATATAGCAAGACTCTAATGATGCCACTTTGAGCCTATAATGAGTGTTTTTCTTCATTTTCCTATATTTTACACACCTACTGTCACAATCAACTGAAAAAATAATCTCCAAATTAAATACTTATGACAATTTTTGATAGTTTCAACCCCAATATGTTTCTTTCAAGTTTATTCTAATTCAAATTTTACAAAATATCCTTGGAAAAATAGGTCAGATTGGATTAATGCAGAAGCACAACTATACCAATGAATGCAGAAGTACGCAGTCACAGAGGATGAAAGGAACAAAGAAAGGCAGAGAGAAATAATATTAAGATGTGACACAAAGGCAGAGAAGAGCAGCAGGGAGGAAAGTATAAAGAAATAGAGGAATAAAACTGCAAATCTTGTCAGCCATGTTAAACTATAAGCTGATCCAAGTGTGCTATTTTTACAGGTGACACTGAGAATGAAAGAGGAGACGTGTGTCTTGGGAAATGCATAGTGACCCATTAAGAAACTGTAGAGACTCGATGATTTCCAGCCTTCACTTGATTCACTCTGCACATATTTCAGGTTATTTTCATGCAAAACCTTCTATAATGTGATTCCAGGACCTTTTTATATATAAACACCCAGAACAGAACATTTGTGCAACAAATTCACTTGAATAAGAGGACAGATTTAGGACCTATGTGTTTGTTTTAGGTTTTTTTTTCATCTGACTAACATTAGTGGTGAAGCTGAGAAAAAATATGAGCACAAGCTGCACTTTAAATAACCTACACGCCTCCCTCTGTGGGCCACACAGGCAGGGACTCGCTTCCCTCTTTGTTTGCTTTTGTTTTAGTGAAATAGATCTTACAACCACATCAGACAGAAATAAATCCTCCTGATGCTGAACGATCGCGGCATAATATCACCTTCCATGTCAACAGAGAAGAAGAAGGTACAAACGCCGTCCTGAGCGATTGATTCCTCCTTCAGTCGGCCTGTAAATGAGGCCGGCATGATAAACAGCTCACACATACACTCCATCATTTTCTTAACCTTCAAGGAATCAAAGGCAGGATGATGGAGGACGATTCAGATGTTTTAACTGTGGCCAAAGTTGCAGGTTTGATGCAAAGAAAAACTCTGTAAACTTGCATCCTGCAAACCCCTTATTTTAAAGGGACAATCCACCAATTTTACACATACAATAAAACACTTCACTAGCCCTATAGAATGCAACTTATCCTGAAGAAATGCTTGGGTAACACAACTATCCAAGTATCCACATTTGCATTACTTTCAAGCAGTCAAGTTCCTATTTATGGGACATATTTCTCGTAACTTCCACAGTTAAAAATGGAAATAAGTGAAGCTGTTCCATTAATAAATCAATTAAACTGAATCATCTCCAGGAAATGCAGGTCCACTATACATAAAAGAGACATAACATGATGTTATTTTGAATTGTATCTGATATTTTTTATGCAACAAGTGTATTTCTCTGTTCATAATGTCAGTCTGTCATTTTTGTCATTTGCTTCAAGAGGAAGAGATGTGTGATACGACCGTCTGCCGACGTTTGGACAACAGAGATAATTTTCTAGTTTAATCCAGAAAGTCACTCTTCATCGTCATTATGTCTGTATGATGATTAACCCCCCTTTTACAACAATATTACAATAATTGTATATTCAGTTTGTGTGCAGTATGCAGTTAATCTAACCAAGACTTCATCCTAAAGCAGCCTGCAGCTCAAACAGGAAGTGTGAAGTTTTAAAGACGTGGGTGAGTGTAACCGAAAGATGCTGCTGGTTTAATATTGATTCAGCATTTTTTAGACTCGGGCCAAACTAAAAACAAAAAACAGGATTTCTTTACCTTTGCTGCTTAAATTTTGACCATTTTGTTTATTTTTATCATTTTTATTAGTTTCCAAACTGTGTGGAAGTGCAGCACTGAGTCACTTCATTTCCCTCCGATCAGCCAAAGTCATTAAAGGTGCAGCGTAAATCACTTCCACATCAGCAAACTATTACCATGTTCAGTTTAGCGCATTAGTATAATTACTGTAAACAAACAGCAGTCGGTGTAAAAGATTTGGCAGCTCCTGCTGGAGTTCACCGTCCATTAAAGTTAATAGACTTAAATATGTTTGAGAGCAAAGCAAAAGGAGTCAAACAACCACTGAGAAATGTTTTCAAGGATTTATTCTCTAAAGTAGAAAAGGGATTTATGGGAAATGTAGTTTCTAAATGTGTAATAATGCTTTTCCTCATTTGTCTGTATGAAATAATATACAGATATTAATTTGTTAGTGTTGCGTTGACTGTTTGCCTTCAGCTGCAAAACTAAACATTAAGAAGCAGTGTGCAGTTTTTATTTATAAGGCATCTGCTCAACATCTCTGAATTAATTAAGATTTTACACTTTTCTGTTGACTGATGCATTTAAATTGAATAAAATGTGCTCTATTCATTCATATATTGCACTGCACTGAATGCGTCTTTGTCTTGGTTCCTCTGTTTTATTCCATTTTTATCTTATTTATCTTTATTCTAGTGTATTTTTCCTTATATGACCGTGTGTTCCTTTAATATCTTGCCAAATGTCTTTTATAAATGTATGTCTTTGTACGAATTAGGATTAAAAATGAGTGTTACTGTTAACAAGTGTCTTAAACAAAATAAAATAATGTCAGTATGCTAAACATTATTGACTATTGCATTGCTTTAATCAGGACTCAAAACATGTACTATTCAAATAAATATAGTATCTGAATAAATAGAGAAATACACAGAAAGCAACAGCGCTATTAATAGAGACACCAGGGAGCCCACCTGGTTTACATGTGCTCCATAATGAAGAGGCCTCTTTTCAGAGCAGCCCACTCAAAACCAATTCACACCTCAACAACCGCCTACTGCAAACACAATCATCACCATCACCATCGATTAAGTGCTTAAATATGAGGGCTGGGAACACACAGTCAACATGATTTGGTATAAACAAGTCATCACATGAGGCTGCAGATAAAGACAAGAAGGTTCAGAGGAGATTTAACGATGAATTCCTTCACTTTGACAGTAAAAAGCAGCTCTGCATCATTTAACATATAAAATGAGCCTCGTTACCTCAGAAAATGCTTCATCTTGCCGGCTGTCACCTGCCCGGTGTCTTCGCTGCTGTTTCCGTGGACTGATCACCTGAAAGCAGATGAGATGCGTGTGTTTTTGTTTGGTTTTTTTTGTTGTTGTTGTTTTTTTGCGGGTCTGGATGAGGCCGAGAGAGGCCCCGCAGCTCCGGCCCCGCAGCTCCGGCGCTGTCCGCGGTGCTGAACGGCAAACGCGCGTGTGAGCTGCGGGTGTCCGTTTTTTAATCTCGTTACAGCCGGTTGGAAGCGTTTCTATACCGTAAAGGAAGCAGATACACACATAAAAAGCCCCAATCAAGCCTCAAGAACGTTTATTTCTCTCTTTTAAGAGACATAATCCAATAAAACCTGCTTGTTAATGCTCGCTCCTCTGTGGTCTGATTAGCACAAAACGCTCCGCACAATCTGCAGCAACAGACGATGAATTTCAGCGTCTATTGTGCAATTAATACCAACATCAAACCGATGCAATAACACACGATATTTTCTCTTACTGATTCGAGTAATACGGGGTTTTTCGGAGGCTGGGTGCAGCTTCTTGTCGTCTTCACTCGGCCACAGTCGCCTGCTTTTCCTCCATGATGATGATCCGACTGAGGCTCCGTCTAAAAGCTACAGCACAGCAATGCAGCGCAGAATGCAAAACCCCTACAAACAGCCTGATGAGCCACTTTAAGATCATCTGTTTCATGCTTTCAAACACCATAAAATTCAGTCTATGATCATGTCCTTCACTATAAGAAATATGTTTAAGCGTATATAAATAGGTATAAATGTGTAATTGCATGTACTTTTAATGCATTTTCTGATACTATAAATGACAAATCAGTCAGACAAGTGTTGTCCTATACAAAAATGACTACTGGCTGTTGCTGGTGATACGACCTGTAACCTTGTATGAAAAAGCTATAAGCTATAAACTCTTTTAAATCACCTTTGAAAAGCCCCCTTTTAATTGGTTCTAGCAATGTTATTTGTTCCATGGCTTTTCTCTATGTTTTTAGTTTCAGGCCATTCTATTCTTTGTGTTTCAAATGGGTTTTGTTTTTATTGTAAAGCTCTTTATAGCTGAGTTTGAAATGTGCTGTTTGAATTGAGCGTTTTATTTAAATTATTATTACTTTTAATAGTTTGCAAAGATGACACTAAAAGACCCTGGGCCTGTAGATCCACACCACCAGTTTACTTTTCCTTTTAAGTGTTCACTTGTAGTTGTAGAAGTCTGTAAAACTGATTTAAAAAACATTTTTCAACCACTGTTCAAGTTTTTCAACATCTAGTTAAATTTACAGGTACAGAATAACGGAAAGTATATAGAATAAAACACTGATACCATAGCTAAATAAACATCATTTCACAGGATAAATTTAGGTCGGTAGGTTTATAGGTAGGTATAAAATTACTTCTATTCAGGTAAACAGGTAAGTTGTTATTAGCCTAACAGACAAACGTTAGCGTATACGTGTCCACAACCGGACACTAGCATGCTGCTATGGTCCGTAATCGGATACTTCGGCCGTTGCGCACTTTCCGTTATTTTCCAGCCATAACCGTTGGGCGATGGCCGGTTAAACGTCAGTTGATGTATTTTATACATGTTTATTAATATACTTGTCAAATTTCATGTGTTAACATAAATATTTAAATGTCTAATTACAACATAAAAGTGATTGTGATAAGAGAAATCAGTCAGAACCCTTATGCTAACTAAGTTAAGTTAAGCTAGCTAAGTTAACTAGCTTGGGCAACTAGCATATATGATTAGCATGACAAGATCGCCACTTTGCTTATAATTAAC
>JAQNCA010000006.1:21638833-21653564 GCA_029783725.1 Acanthurus tractus | reverse complement strand
CTATCAGGATTAAATGTGACTCTACTAATTGGAGCAAAAAAAAATTTTGGAACCTAGTTGGACAGTTTTTTTATGCTTTTCTTCCTCATAAACTAATTTCAGTTATCTTATATGGGGTAATAATGTCATTTAGATGTATGTAAGGCCATGTGGTAAGAGGAATTAAAGTGGACAAATTAAGCTGAGTGGACTTGTAAGCAGAGAAAAGTGATTTTCAGTGCAAGTGTCGTATGTCATGGCCAAGCCTACAGTCGCTGGCAGCAGGAGGAGATACTGCAGAGAGGAGATCACGATGCTGGGAGGATGGGAAGCTGGGATAGCCCTCCTCCCTGATGCAGGAGGGGGGATGAGGGATGGAGTGGCGCACCCCTACCTCCCTTTTCTTTCTCTCTCTCTCTCTCTCTCTCTCTCTCTCTCTCTCTCTCTCTCTCTCTTTTCTCCCACTCTGTCTTTCTTTATGTAACTCTCTCTCTCTCTCTCTCCCTCCCTGGTATACTGGTGCATTACTGCTCACTGTTCACTTCTCTAAGTGTAATCAGTCTGTCAGCAGAAGCAGACTCAATCAGTCACTCCCCCGCCACCACCAACACCAACCCTCGAACACACTCTTCCCTGATCTCTGACCAGAACACTGCCAGAAACCACTGCTGCCTGCTGTGCACATTATTAATGAGTTGATGCTCAGTTTTGTGAACATTTAGTATCAAATCAGGGGGGAAAAAAATCTCATTTTACTTGAACATTTGTTCTTGGGACTCAAAGTGTAGACATGGTTTCTTTTGCTCCTTGTCTCTGATTGCATCATTCTTGCAGCCTCTAACATTCATGCACTCTGTCTTTGCATTAGACTTTAATGTTATAATTCTGCAGGCACATGCACTGTTCAGCTGCCAAGTACAAATGTACCCATTTGATATAACATTGTTCATCTTTTGATCTGGTTAAAGAAACATTACGGAGAAATGAGACCAGGTGGGAACAGGTGGAAGCCATTTGATGTAATAAATGACATTAGGTGTGACATTAGGTATACAGATCTGCTGCACCTGTTGTCTTTTTGTGAAAGTAAAGCATGCTTGATAAAGTACAAAAAAGGTCTGACCAACAGCCTGGAGCACATCTTTAGCTTTTGTTTTTGGATTTGTTTGAGTGAAAGTGAGAGAAGGTCCTGTAACAGTGCAATTTTTAAAAAAATGTATAAGTATTGTGTAAAAAATTGTAAATGCTGCAGTTATAGTTCTGAGAACAAAGCATGAATCAACCATGGAAACAGCACTTGGTGTATGTCTGCGTCATAACCAGAACAGTTTAAGTAACAGGCTCTGATGCCAGCAGGTGTGTGGAGGTTGGCTCACTGTTATCCTCTGGTGATACTGCCTCTTTAGTTGTAAGTAGATTTGCCTCTTTTTCTAACCCACTGATTGGTCAAAATGAAGCTTGGCTGCTCAGGATGAAGCACTCTGGTCCCATTCAGTGTAACACGGGAGCTGTCCGTGGTCCTGCTTAGCTTGGGCTGTGAGGTTTTTAGATAGATGCTGTCCATGGTGCTGTTAGAGTGACTCAGTGCTGGAGGTGCTAACTGCTGATCCTGGAAAGCCTCATTACAAACCAACACCTGATTAGCTGCATCATGTATTTTTAACTAGTGAAGACCAGGATGTTTTGGCCCGGTGTGTAGTTTTAGGCCAGTCTAATTGTTACTCATGTGTTATTCTACCTTAAGTTAGAGTATTTCACTAACAAATGCAGACTTATTATAAGCCTAAAAAGTTAACCACCGGACCCCTCAGGCTAACTCTGAATAAGGAGCCATGTTTCTATGGCAACAATCAACCTGCTCATTAGTGGCGCTAAAGGACAAAATAATAGAGAATAACGTGGCTTATAATTTGTGGTTTGCAAACAAGGTGGAGTGACTATGAGGGAGGAAGGAGTTTCCTCACTAACCTGTTGGAAATGTGCTGTGTTTGTCATTTTACTATCCAAAGACTGTCTTTATGCTACTGTCAGCTGTTGGATAAACATTATTTACTGTCACCTTTATTCTTCAGTCACCCCTCTGAAATCTGTGTATCTACAGGCCACTGCCTGTTACAGGAGCATACACACAAACAGTTTTGTATCACTACAATGAGGATTTGAGTCAGAGAGTCTTGTTTTTCAATTTCTGCCGTCAAACCTCTGTCGCGGCACTTTTTCCAATATACTGTACAGACATTGTGACACCAGTAGAAGGAGATAAATGTCGATGTCTGCTGAGCAGCAGTTACTTCAGCTCAGTCAGACTGGCATAGCAGGATGAAACAAGAGCAATTTTTCGTCTAGACTGATGCTTGTATTATTTGTTTAGGTATATTGATAAATTGCAATGAGATCATGGACTAATCTGGGACTGGATTGGTTTTTAGGCTGCCTTCAGTCTCCCTGCCAAAGTCTCTTACTTCACAAGATTACAGGCTTCTAACACTGTTCAGTAAACAATCAGTGAAACACTAGACAAGCTTAGCACACAGTCAGAAATGAGGAGACAGAGATTGAGCATTATGCATTATTTGTTATCCTCGATCAACATGTTGGAGTTCAAGAGTAGCTGATGATTAATACACACTGCTAGAAACACTGCATTACACACAGTATCATTAGGTTCACAGTGCTCCCATCTGTTGTAAGGGGCACTATGTTTCCTCTCACTCACTCCTCAGCGTATTGATCATCGATTGAACGGCTTTTCCCTCCAGCTTTTTGCCTCCCTCCACTGCAGCAGCTGTCATTTCTGAATCATGACTCAATTGTTTGGCAGGGACTGCATCATCTTTCAGTCATGAATTCTTTAAACTGTCATTTTGTCCTCTGCAGATGTTATCCTCCTCTGCACATTTCTTCTCGACAACACAATATTTCCCATGTTTCAGTGTGATTTTTAAACATGTCTGCCACAAACAGTTCTGATGAGCAATGCCCATCATTTATGTACTGTTGTCACTCTTTTTTTTATTCACTTAAATTTAATGATAACCTAGTAAATAACTTCGTATGGTGGGTGATTGAAATGCCTTTTCGCCAAAAATTTGTCTCTCTTCTGTCTTTATTTGTCTTTATCTCAGATATGTTGAAAACAAGGTGATCATTTTTAGCAACTTTACAACCAATAAGATCCAGTGTTTCCTTGTATGTTGGTGGTGCTAACCCAATTAAACACTCCTTTTTCTTATTCAAAAGAAAACACCTCACGTTTGAAGCTGGTTCACCTGTTACTCTGGTTATTTTCTACTTGCCAAAAAGTGGTGAAGAGCATCAGGAGTGAATGCCAGGACTTAGTTTTCATTTAAACAAAGTTATTTCTACATGCCAAATTAATCTGAGCACAATCAGTCGACCTGTAATAGCCTCCAAAGTTACCGCATGACCAGTCGCTGACCAGCTCTGAAGCATTTAAAAGGATTTTTTTTCGTCTGGTGCAGCACTCACTCCACATAAAATGCACCAGGATGCATTACATCACTTCTTAGCAAACTTAATGAAGAACAATGAGAGCGAAACAGTATTAGTGATCAGTTTTAGCTGAACAGAATGTTTATCTTCGCTTCACCTGTTTATACTCTGCTCCAATTCATGTGCATGAGGACAGTCTAAAGAGGGGAAGGATTTTAATGATTCTGCGAAATTTGAACAGCAGGGCTCATAATTCTGCAGCAGCAGAATGAAAATTAGGGAATCCTTCTTGTCTCTGTGGTTTTGTTGCAGTCCAATTCTTCCTGTAGTGTGCTGTAGACTGTTTTATTGAGTTTCCACCTTGATTCTTTCAATACTTTGCTGTTTGTTTCGCGTCTTCGCTTGTAGAAAAGCAGAAGTCTTATGTCATCTCAGATCACGTTTTCAAAAACGTCTGTCTGCAGTCTAACAGGATTTCCTCCACAATAAAGCATCTCTGCCCACTAATATAGTGGTGAAAGTCTTGTGCCTTAAAGAAGGCTCATGTCATCAAACTGATATCAAATATTATCAGTGTCACTATGACTATGGCTCAGACTTAGTTCAGAAGCATGCATGAAATACTGTGAATAATGAGCATTTAAAACAGTAGCTGTGATCAAATAAGGCTGTGGTTGTACAAGTCTTGTATGCAAATGAAAAATAAAGCAGCTGATAGTAAGATTTCTGATTCATCAGGCAAACCTAGAACCTTTTCAAGATCTCTGTACAATAAATAAAGCGGAAATGTCAATCATTCATTTAGAACAGAGATGCATGGCTTCCAGAGATGTTGCCCAATTTGTAAGTCGTGTACACAATTTTGGAATAATTAGTTCTAAATGAATTAATCATAATGGGAACAACAGCTCAGAAGAAGAGAGCAAAGTCTTATCAGTTATTCAGCAGATACAGAAAAATACCATCAGTGGGGACAAAAGTCAATATTGGACTCAACATTTGTTCGGTGGACAGAAATATGACTCTGAATGAATGCTAATGTTGCTACATGTCTGCTGGATGTATAATTAGCTTTGACAGAGTCTTTAAGAGTGAACAAAACATAATATCACTCACTGGCCATCTTGTTTTTTCTGGAAACAAAGGTGATCTTATTTGGAAGAGAGGGGGAAGCTAATGTGGCTACACATCGCTACCAATGACTGTGTTACTAATAGCAGCTGCTGTCAGCTACAGCTGCCTTAATTATGCATAACTTAAAGCTTTAATATAATTTAAATGACTGATAAATATATACAAATCACCATGGGACAATTGTCAGGAACAAGACATTTTTTAGCAGTAGAGACCAAAACTATTACTGTAAAAAAATAATCAAAACATGTTTGGTTTTATTTTTAAACATGAATTTTAAAATAACGGCTCTGTAGGAATTGACTCGCTTTTGTAGAAAGCCTCAAGTGGCCATTGGTGGAACTACAGTTTGGTACTGGAGTGATGACTTCAGTTTTTAGCCCAGGAGATTATTGCTTCTTGGTAAATAGGCAACTGCGAGCTAACATGTCAGCCAAATCAACTTTCAAAGCTCATCATCTTTCAGATTTTGTGTTTTTTGGCTTATTTGTCTTCCACCTAGTTAGCTGTGGCAGTTAGTTAAGACTGCAACTTTGGGACAATAGAACTCCTTCAAGTATTTTAGCATAATACAGAACTAGCTGTGCTTAAAATAAAGGCATAAACCTTTTGGCCTTAGTTCAGAGCAGTGCTTGTTGTTCTTGCCACAGGAGTGAAGGCATCTTGTACAGCGGCTTCTTAGGATTTGTTCTCTGCAGGTGATTCTGTTGGCCGTCCACAGAGGCCAGATGACAGCATGGTTTTCCCCGTTGCAGTCGCGAGCCAAGACACCGGGCCATCTGTCAGATTTAGCTTCCAACTGCGACCTTCTCATTCACCAAGGAATTTACTTTATCACTCACTCAAGAGTCAACTAGCTTGTTAATGCGTCCAGATCGAAGTTACTTTAATGGTTGTTTGACTGTAATGAAGGACTGTGCAGACTGAAGGTAACCACATAGCAGATATGATGCTGGACTTTAGCTGCTTTGTAGCCAGTTTGGATTCAACATATCACACACTTTTATTGGAAGAACTGGATATCCTTCAATGTCAGGAGAAGTTAGTTCTTAATGCCATCAGATTAATGATGTTTGAAAGCTGCAGTAGTCAGATTTCAAGTTGCTCTTGTTGCCCTTTTGATGTGGCATCCATCCATTTTCTGTTCACTTGATTTTCCCCAGATATTAGATGTCATTGAGCACCGCTAGAAGGTGAACAGGTTGACTCAGCTCAATTAAAAAAGGCTTTATTCAATAGTGCTTGTAATGTGGCATCAGGAGACTTAAACTGGATTTGGTTTTATTACTTCACCGTACTGCAGCGTGCAGACTGAACTAGATTTTACATGCTATACTTCATGGATTATATTAAAGCAAATAGACAGATTTTTTATGCTTTTTCCATCATTTTCATGTTATTGCATGTACTACTTTATTTGGATGAATGCTAATCTCTTATGAATTTGATCATGGTAGGCTCTTTCTCTGTAAAGAGTTAAACTTGCATTGCCATAACCTTACTTGACCTCAAATGAACAAATGCAGTTTTTATCTATCCATCGGAATTTATGGGTGATAATCTTGATTAATCAATATTATTCATTTTTCTGAACTAAAGAGGTAGAACAAGTTCCCAAAGCCGAATTTGACATAGTTTTTTGATTATTTTGTCTGTCCTACAGATGGCAATCAAAAAATATTTAGTTACCAAACATGAAAGACTATGAGAAAACCATCAAATTTACTTGAAATAAAATAGAATGTTTTTTAATAGTCACTTTTAATTTGATCCTATATACACCGGTTTATTACCCTGCTGGATTCAGAACAAGCAAACAAGCAATTCAATGACATCCGTTTTAAACTGGAAATATCAACAAAGAGTATTTAAAAAATAGTCATCAGTGATGAAAATAATCCTCAGTTGCAGCCCTGACTGGCACATTTCTATAATATGTAAGCTCAAATCACCCAACTCCACCCAAGAAAACCCAAACTGTGTGTTTGGTCAGCCAGTAATGAGTGAAGCCATGCTTGAAAAATTGTTGTTGAGGTGTTCAGTGACCTGAGAGGCTTTGAATGCCTGTAATGAATCTCTTGTCCACTGTCAATAGTTCTGGCTTGCAGAAGTATAGATCATGAAGTAAAATGACATCGTTGTATGCAAACTGATGACCAGGAAAAGTTCAGCCATGAGTAATTTTTCTCATTTGAAAAACATATTGACCGTCGAGACAATGAGGCTTGTTGATTATGGTTCTCACAGCGTGAAGGCAGTGTGAAGGCCTGTTTCTCTTGGCGCTACTAATGAGCATTTTATTTGATCATTAATAAAGTTTTTAAATAATTGAAAAGCCGTGAAGTCTGAAAATGTTCATTATCTAAGACTAACTAACCGTTACAGGTTATCAGAGATTAAAATAACTTTCTGTGTTGCTCTGCAGCCAGAAAATTCAAAGTAATGATGTCATCTTGGTAATAAATATCTGAGGATAAATATATTTTTGAATCCTGAAGTTGATCTTATTGAAAGCACAAGTGACAAATCTGAGTGATGGTCTGAAGCCTTAATATACTCTAACAGTTTGTTTCTGTCTCTTGTTTTTGTTCAAGGCCAATACCAATATTGCAACAGTTCAGCTATCTAAAGCACAGTATTTGTTTTTAGAGAGAGCATAAAACATAAAAATATATGTTGCAAAATGTTTTACCTCCATCGTGAATGGAGGCTTTAAGTTTTCATCTGTCCATCAATCATTTCTTTAAATTTTGCACAAACATCCACAGGGACTCAAGGATGAACAGACTAAATTTGATAGTCAAAGGTCAAAGCTATGTCGTCACAAAACACTGTTTTAGCCTTAACTCAAAAGTTTTTACCCCAATTCTGAAAAAATATCATCAAAATGTGTAACAGGATAAAATAATGAAGCGATTGCTTTTTTTTATCCGAAAGGTCAAAGGTCAGCATGGAAGGACAAGGATAGATGGATTACAATATGGACTGCCATATTTCAACAGCTATCACTGTAATCTTGATATGAATGGCCTGTAACAAAGAGCATTCATGTTCTGTAGAGACACTTGTTGATACAATAAAACTTAAGCTAAAAGATTGAAAGGTTTGCGTTTCATCAGTATTTCAGTATTGATTATCCCTCCAATAGGTTCATCTTAGTTTGCCTCCATGCTGACTCATCAGTCTCTCTGTTTGCCCTGCCAGTACTGAGCTGATCAATGCATACATGGCTCCCATAATGCATAGCAGTGATAATTAGGCCCTGGAGGATATCAGTGAATTGGCAGATTAATCATTTTGACCCAGTGAATCCAGACTGTGCTCAAGGCAACAGTGCACATCGACTTCCTATTTCCACTGAGAGCTTTCACTGTTAAGGTATTAAAGTCTGCTGTCAGTCAGCTTTGAGTGTGTGTGTGTGTGATAGTGTGTGTGTGTGTGAGTAAGAAGGAGCAAGGTGTAGGGAGGAAAATTGGTTTAAAAAAAAGGTCAGGGGAAGTTACTTGTCGTAGAGAAACCTGTCATTGTGATGAGATAGAGTTTTTAAAAAAAGGCAGTGAAAATGTGACAATATGATGTGTACCTGTGTGTGTGTGTGTACGTGCGTGGTTGCGTGTGTTTGTGTGTGTTCATCATCTCTGGTCTGGTCTGACTGGTTTGCCTCCTTGTCTTCCTGGTTTGTGTCCTTTCAGGGCTGCAGTATGTTCACTTCAGTGAAGGCCTTCGAGGGGCAGCAGTACTCCACCCTGAAGAGGCAGTGCTTGCAGAGTGGCTTACTCTTCGAGGACCCCCGCTTCCCCGCCACCGACGACTCGCTCTTTTACCAGGGCAACAGGATCGGACGTGTGGTCTGGAAGAGGCCCCGGGTGAGTCGGTTTGTGCAGTACAAGAGTTTCAACTGTTGAAAACTAGCGGACATTTGTGGTTTAAAGCTGCTGATAGACCTCTGTGAACATTATTATTATGGTCTTTGATGTTTAAAAAAGTAATATTTCAGTGTGGCGGTTAGTTCATTACAGACTTAAAGGAGAGTAAACAATTTTGTTTATCTGACCAGTACAGCTGATGGGCTGAAGTGTGTCGGAAAAAAATGACAATAGGTACTAAAAAACATAAGACGTATGCTTTTAATTGGAAGAATGTAATTACCCCAAAGATTTACAAATAAATATTTTATTAGCTGCATCATATCTGTGGTGAATGAAGTGTCTGCTGATATGTGTTTTTTTAGAAAATGGTCTATAATCGAGGAAAAAATTAAAAGTCCATAACAAAAAGTACAGAAAATGGTCTAAGAATTGAAAATTGAGTAAGGCCAACTTTGGAACTAATGTAATGCCAGTAAAATTAGACACATTTTTCCTCCACTCACTTCTTGTGACCTGAATGGATTAAATATTTGTCCTGTATCAGAAAAAGTATGATATTACTACCTACAAATGCATGAAGATGCTACTTGGCATCACTATGCTTAACACTATGCCTTTCCTGATTATACACAAGGTTCACCAAGCTGTTGGAACATTTTTATTCTGATCCCTGATCAGTTTCACTAATGAATAGTCGGTTTGGATGAGGTAGTGGACTGAATGAAGATAATGAAACTTTTGTCTTAATGGTTGTGCATGGATGTGATTTATCCGTGTGCTTATATTAGTTATTGCTGCCTTTTGCCAGTCACCAAACAGCCTCAGGTGCATCAGCATCACCCTCAAGTGGATTCAAGTGGTGCTTACACTAATTTGCATGTAGCTGGAAAACCCGAGGCTGCAGTCATATTTTTTATGTGGCTAATGGGAACAAATTTATTTGGCGACAATTAAATAAAAGTGTTTTGAATTTCTGTCTTTTTTTGCAGCTGGGCGCTCAGTAAATGGAAAGCTTT
Organism: Acanthurus tractus; assembly: GCA_029783725.1. Lineage (NCBI taxonomy): Eukaryota > Metazoa > Chordata > Actinopteri > Acanthuriformes > Acanthuridae > Acanthurus > Acanthurus tractus. The sequence continues at coordinate 21,644,113 of JAQNCA010000006.1, read as the reverse complement.
TTTTTGCACATTTAAAACATTAATATCAGGGACCTCTGAGCTCCAGAGCTCCCTTCAGGAAGATAGTTTAATGACCAAGACTAAATAATTTACCAAATGACAGGATGTCAGCAATTACCGCGCGTTGCTCCACTTCACTCTTTAAGTCTTCTTGTATGTTTGTATGTATGTTTCTGTGGCAGATAATATCCGATGCATGGCCTCAGGATTTAGCGAGCTGACTCCCTTGTTACTGTTATCCCCCTCACACAGCAGGCTGTGTCTTCAGATGGGGTAACCTCCTTCTGCCTGTGTGCCGCTGCAGCGACAGCCAGCGTGCATTGCCATGGAAACTGGGTCACACAGATTATATGTTTTGGTCTGTGCTGATGTCAGTCATGCAGACTGAATACTGGAAGAAGTCAAGAGGAGAAAAAGCAGGAGGAGCATCCTTTTCATTTCAGGACACCATTTATGTCCTCGCTGACAGCAGTTTATGTCCGGAGGTTAGGAGCCCGAAAAAGACACATTTTCACTCAGCATTTTTAATGAATTACTGTATTGTGAGGCTTCTGCTGCTGACTTGAACTTGAGTTCTCAATCTGTCTATTTTTAGTGAATTACAAACACAACTAAATGAACTTTGGTTAGTCATTTTAAAGAGGCCTTTGATAGAAACACACTCTTAAACACAGCAACAATTAACTTGTGAGGAGATAAAGAGATTTTTACAGACTTCAAATAGTTCTGTAAAGATACTAAGGTTCACTAAAGTGGCCTTCCACATTAGTTTTCAAAATAAGTGTTTTAACTTCCACTAATATAATAGGTATTCATTCACACAGTCTTTTGAAAGATAAAATAACAGTCAACTACACATAAATATTTTTATATTGACTTGAAACTTTGTAAATTTTTACTCATATTTTGCAAATACATACAGATGAATGTCTTTATAACAGAAGCTGAATGGAACCAACCAGAACAACAGCAGCAAAAATACTAACTGCATTTTTACCAACATTACTTAAGTTCTGCTCATAAACATTCAAGAGAAACACACAGTGAATTTCATCCTCTTCCTCCTAATTGTTGCTGAAAGCTCATTCTCAAGTCAGTGTCTCAGTCAGGAGAGTGCATGATAATGAAGTTAAATATCAAACTACTTAGGGACAGGGTAGGTTTGAGAGAATGAAATGTTCAGAACAATCAAAATTTAATGAAGTTCTTGGAAAAAAGCACATTTAAAATATCACAGTCGGTCTGCACAGCATGTCTGCACAACGCCAAGAAAAGAGCAGATAAATTGAAAAGTTCCTCAGGACTCTGACACGCTCACGCAGGGGATCGTGACTGCTGTCTTTGTCTTGATTTAAACAACTTGTGAATGTGAGCAGAGGAAGGGGAAAAGATAGCAAATTGACTATTGTAGCTTTGCACGTCGCACATTTGATGAAAAATAGTCATTAATATGTGTGAGATCACAGTGATGTTACTGTAAGTTATTCACGACTGCTGCATCTAAATAGCCAGAATACTTCAAAAAATAGGTTTATCATTCCCAGGAAAAATGTCATATTTTTCACCCGATGATAATTATCATTCCCAGTTCTCAAATACGACCAGTAAACAGTGAACTATTGAGGCAAAACCGGCATGGGGTTGTTGAAAAAGCAGAGTTCTTGTTTGGCTTTGGGATGCTATTTGCAAATTATCTGCAATCTGATTGGACTAAACCCTCAGCAAGCTTGTCTGAGCCTGAGATACCGTTTGACTGCAGTAGCAACAAGGCTGCTTTCTCACAGGAGTCTTTTCTACTCTGAAGACGTAAAATTCTGCTAGTTTGACACAGCATGAGGTAGAAACTGATTGTTCAAACAAATCTTTGTCTGCTGTGGAGAAGTATTTTTGCTTTGTTGATAGTAGTTAAGCGTCGGGATGCACAGCCATGTATCTCTCTGCTATGTCTGTTGCTTCAGCGCCACACACTGCACACTGTTAGAGACACACGTTCATTACCACTGCTTCAGATAAACAGTTTTCCTACCAAAACACAGTAGTTTTGATAGTTGACCAGTTGACTTATTGACTATCCTGTGAAAGCTCTAGTATAACGACAAATGTAATGTAGTTGTAGCTCCGTCTTGAACAGTTCTAGTGCAATAGTGTGGGTTTCTATTAATAACAAAATGTAGACATAATTTCAGTGTTGTTTACAGCTTTAAAAGCTCTGGAAAGTGTTCTTCCTTTTAAAAGCCTGTCAGCAGCAGTCTGATTTGTATCAGCCAGTAGAAAAAAACAGAATCGTTTAAACTGGTGAATCATCTCCATGGATCACTAAGAGACTTCTGCAGCTTCTGAAATATAGCAGGGGTGTTTTCTGACAGGCAGAGAGACACTTGTGCTCACTTTCTTTTATCTCACTTCATTAAACCTGAAATGGACTACAAATCACTTTTAAGTTTGGAGCTTTAAAACTGTCACATTTTAAAGTCTGTGCTCCATTTACTTCTGCCTTTTGTTTATATACACTAATTTGTGTGAAACTGGGTCACTTGATTATATATTAATGGAAAACCATAACCACTGAACCAAGGGCCTCTATATCAATTTATTAAGCAGCTGCTTAATCATTTAACACTTGTTCACCAGTTTGACTCAATGTGAGAGGAACGGATGACAAAATGTTCAGAAAAACTTTCCAACACTCTCCAGCTGCTGCATCCATAAGTAATACAATCTCATGAACTCCACCAGCCACGCAAGTCTTTCCCATTCTGCCCCACTACTCCCCTTTTATTTTGTTATAGCAGCCTTGTTAGCATCCCACTTTATTGATAAAGAGGTAAACAAAGTTGTAATGGGATTAGTTAGTGTTCATACCTGGCAAATTTGCAGCTTTGTTTGGCTGTTTTGCTGTATTAGCGTAAACATTCACAAAATTATAAAGGGATTACCTTGGTAGGGTTGGTTTCATATTCCCAGTTTATGTAAAACAAATTGTTTCACTATAAGTTGTGACATTAATGGGAGAAATTATCAAGATTACACTTGGAGAAAGAATTAGAATAGTTTAATCTTGCAAAAATCAGGGACGTAGGCAGGGTTGTTCTGCATGTTTTAGGTACAGATTAGTTGCAGTGGTGTTTGGAAGCTTTATTTTGACTTGCAAACATTTAGGTACTATGGTTAATTATTTGAAGAATACAAATATATATAAAATGAGCATCACAACAGTTGAATTTTGATTTATCTAGAGGATCCCAACTGTTCCCCGCTGGCGATTTATCAACAGAAAGCTTTGGGATGCAGCCGTTCCTCAAGTTGTTTGATGCAGGAAAGAGCTTTCATCTTAACCACAACTCTCAGGGCTTCTGCTAATAATGTTGAGTAACGGAAAAAGCTCCATTTTGGGTTTGAGGGAAGAAATCTCCATCTCAACAAGACTTCACTTGGATTACTGTGCTCTTAGGTTCCCAAATAGAGTAAAATTAGGCTAAAAGCTTCTGTGAAATGCAAAAAGTAGTGAATGACGCATCAGTTGAGTTGCTCTATACACTTCTTTTTTATTGTATTATGTGAAGAAATGTCTTCAAAACACCAAAAGTAGAACATACATGCATGCATCTTTGTTGATCACAATGAGTTGAAATATTTGTGGTTAATAGGTTAAAATTATCGGAACATCCTGATAAGTCGGTCAAAATGAAAATGCAAAGACAGGAGAGGTCGTGTTATCAGTGGCAGGGTGAAGGTTCACAGGCTTAAATCCCCCCCAGAGGTTGTTGTGCTCGGTGTTATCCTTGCTCAGATGCATCCTAGGCGATATTTATGGCTGCAATGAAGTCCCAGTGGCAGAGCGTGCGAGCATAAAGAGCAGGCTCTAATAAAATGTTCCTCCTCTCTGTCTGTCTCACATTATCGCTCAGCCTGTCTGTCTTTCTCCTGCTGCCCTTCTCCTCTTCCTCTCCCTGCATCTCTTCCACTGATTTGTGTTTATTTATGTCCGACAAGGCGAGGGGGGGTTGATATGACGACACATACTATGAGACAATGGAGGATTTTAAATGACGAAGAGATTTCTATTCCATTCATGCCATGATAGCTCTCCATATTGTGTGTTATTATAAATATAAGAGTTTCAGCAATAAGTTGATTTCAGTCAGCCACATTGTTTTTAATGCCAGAGAATTAGAGTGAAAAATATGAAGGGAGAAGCTTTGTTGTTATGCCAAGGAATTCCCTGGCCTTGTGTTACCTTCTTAAAAATGACCCCAGATTTTAATGCAATTTGTTATACATATTTTAAAGTCAGAAAAGAAGAGTGCCATACTTTTACAGATCTTTAATCTGTAACAGTAAACACCCTGCATTTATGTGTATACTGGAATTACTATCAGGGGAGCGAAACCTGAACTAAAATAACCTTTAAACAATGAGGATTGTTGATCTACTGCAGGAGTATCTTGATCTTTTAAAAGGATTGTTTGTTTTAATCACAACTTGTTTTTTTTTCACATTGTTTGCACATCAGTTCATTTTGAACATCTTAAAAAGAAGGTGATGATGATTTTTTTACTCAAGTGGTTAGTTGCAAACATGGATCACTTTAAGATCATCTGCGAGGATTCTTACCAACAATCATTGATGCTCATTTCTTAGTTAACTTATAAGGTGATGTCAATTATTTGGTTGTACCATCTGATCATTTAACTTTTCTCGCTTCGGTTGTTAGCATGTCGCCTCACAGCTGTCTGGAGTTTGCATGTTGTCCCTATGTTTGCATTGGCTCTCCTCCTGGTGCTCTGGTTTCCCCCGCCATGCCAAGCATGTATATTTGGTCAATTCTCCTGTCAGTGTCCTTGTCGAAGGCACTGTCTTAGAGCTGAAGTTTGTCCCTGGGTGCTGTACGATGGCTGCTTTTCATGCATGGGTTAAATGCAGAGAACGACACTGAACTGTGTAAGATTGCATGTGACATGAAAGAATTCTTCCTTCCTTCTTCTTTGAAATGATGCCACCCTGTCTCCAGATCTCAGGCAGTTTCCTTGGTTAATAAATGTCATCATACCTCATTAAAATGCTGATCAAAGGTACAAAAATATACTTTTGATTCACTGGATTCTTTTATAGACTATTTGCTCATTAACTATATATATCAATATTATATTATACTATAATTATATTTCCAAAACTCTAATATATAATAATATAATCTATCAATATTGAAGAATTAACCATGTTTTGACACACAAATTTATTTACATTATCAACTGACAGTGACCGACAGTGTTAACTCAA
>JAQNCA010000006.1:21623081-21634787 GCA_029783725.1 Acanthurus tractus | reverse complement strand
GCCCGCAGAGCCCGCAGACCATAGAGTGAAAGCCAGGTATCGTGTCTCTCTGACATTCACGGGGTTGTGTATGGTGAAATAGGACTGCTAACGCCTGAGGTTATCGAGTTTCAGTGGTGAAATTGCAAATGCGCACGAACTGTTGATAACAGAGCAACGCGTGTAGCTGAGCTGTGGATGATGATCGAGCGATGAATCATTGAGTAATTGCTTGCACCTGTTGCATGCACACTGATGTGCAGCGCTTCGTTTGTGAGCAACAGAAACAGTCTCAGAATTTTCTGATCACACCTTACAGCACAAATATCATCATATAGAATGAAGAATTTACTTTATTTACCCCGTGGAGAGCAGTATCTAAATCATTTTCCTATGTTTTGGTAAGTACAGATTCACCACATAAGTACTAAAAATCCACCAGGAATGTTCAAATTTGTGAGGATTTTTAAAGTTAATTTAATGTACTCTACACTTAACTGTTGTACTGCAAAATTTGACATATTTAGTTTACTTTTAGAGACTGGAAATAATTTTGGCATACCTCCCCTTATTTGTAAGTATTTATGCTAATGTGTGACCATTGTGTGTTGATGACAGTGTGTCGCTCTGAAAATGGCTGTTATGGACACATCCCACACATTATCACAGGAACCACAGGATGTCTGATTGTGTGTGCGTGTACACTCAGCGTGTTTTGTATGAATGTGGGAAGGTGTGTGAGTCCAGTACACAGCTCATTGAGCACCATGTTGTTAGCTGTAATAGAAGTCTGGTTGTCTGACAGAAAATGGACCTCAACCCAGCAGCCACGAGAAATGTGATTTCATAAAAGCACGCAGCCTTCCTTCACTTGAGTAGAAGATCATGTATATGATATGAGAACAGATGGTCTCCTTCTGATTCATGAGTTTGCCTCCGTAACCCATTTATGATCATCTGTGTCTTTTACTGTCAACCAAACACCCAGTTTGTAAACTATAAACACTGTTTCGGAGGCTTTTCATGTCTTTCTAAGAAAACATTAATAGAATTTTACACCAGAATGAGTAAAAAATCTCACATTTTGTCTCAAGTTGGTTTCATATTCAAAAATATTGTCGAAGCACCTTCAGTCTGCCTCTATGGTTTCATAGAAACTCAAACTTGACTTTAAAGTGCATGAATTTCCAGATGATGATCCCCGAATGTGTTGGCCTAACTTTTCTTTGTCTGTCTTGCAGGAGCTGTGTGAAGACCCTCACCTATTTGTAGATGGCATCAGCGCACATGATTTACATCAGGGACAGCTGGGTAACTGCTGGTTTGTGGCAGCGTGCTCCAGCTTGGCCTCCAGAGAGTCTCTATGGCAAAAAGTAAGCATGTATGTGTGTGTGTGTGTCTGTAGTCCATTTGTTCTTTCTTCCTTGGCTTATCTTTTTGGCACAGAAACACCTGCTGAGCCAACAGTTTTGTGTTGCTTCACATCTTTTGTTGGTCTAACAATTTCACAACAAGCTGGTGCTCTAACAAAAACTGTTTGACAAGAAGAATAATTTTACTGTATTTGCATGCACGCTAGTATCCTGGTTATGATCATATCTTTGGAGTATCCTGCTTATGCTTTGTGCATATAAACTGCTTTTCCTGGATTCAGAAACCACAATAAGACCTTTCCCTGTTTCACTGGATATACTACCTCAAGTGCTCTGATGGGAAGCAGGATTCTGCGGCATGTAACAGCTTATCCAGGTTTCTGAATCATCTCATCTTATTGTCTGGGCTGCAATGATTCACTCTTGCTCTCTGTCCTTATGGTTTACTCCAAAACGGACAAACAGACTTTATGTTGTCAGCCCCTCCAGCCTGGAACCACTTGCAGAAAGACCTGCCACTGAACAGGCTTAGCCCATTTAGGGCATTTAAAAATGTAGTGAAGGGTTTGTAGGTAAATTCAGTTGAGCTTGTTATTGCTTTGTAGCTAGCTCTGCTGTTCCTGCTGAGTTGAAACTAATATTTTACTTTTGTTTTTATAATGTTTGTGTGGATGCTGTTAGAATTCTTTTACTGTGAGCAGATAATGTATGTTTTATTTTTGCATTTTATAGGCTCACTTTTTTCCTGCTTTCAGTCTAGATGCAAAAGCTAGTTTAAGGTCGGCTTACCATGTCCTAAACCCAGCTTTGTGTTTAATACACAGACATGAAAGAGGTATCAATCTTTACGTCTAATTCTCATCGAAATGTTGAGCTGTGTCTTTAAAAGAAAACAGCTCAAGAAAGTTTAAATTTACTTTCACTTGTATTGCCAGCCTATGTCAAAAGAAAACAACCACATATTGATGAAGTCCATGATTTTGTGAGATGACTTTCTCTCACTGCTTTTTTACACATTTTTACACACAGGAGTGTTTCTTATTGAGAGGTATATAAAGAGATTTTTCCTATACAAATGTCACATACTGTTTTTTTTCTTGCTTTTGAAAATGGATCCTTTTTATATACTCTGTAGTGGTCATGGTAGTATTCCATTATTCGTGTTTAGTATCCATTAGAAACCATTGTTATGAGAGGTAAACACCAGAGGACTCATTACAACACCACAGCGCCTTCTTGGTCTCAGCAGACGGCATCAGTCAGTGCAAGACTGATTGGTGGAGTCTAAAGTGGAGTCTCCGGGGACGGGCTAGAAGCATTGCTGGATGGATGTTGTGCCTTCTGTGGGTAATAAATGTGTTTTTATTTGTAGCTTTTTTCATTGCACATGGATAACCAACAGGGGAAGGTTTACAGCATTTATGCTAGCTAAAGCAATGCAGCTCGGTTTATTTTAAGGAGATGGAGCAGTTCCTCATTAAGAGATGTCCTCATTGGTTAAATGTTCTACCTCCTTGATTAATTAGAAGTGCTAACTACCTTTATAACTACAGAGAAGGGTGCAGAGAGATCCTTGAATCTACCATAAATAACTTAAATTACCTGCTTTGTTTTTACTGTCTTGCAACTTAAGTGCTGTCTGAAGACTTTTACACTTTGATTAGAATAAATGTGCCAACGTCTGCATGATGACTGGCGCTTCAAATTCACTGTTGCTGGCTTCAGTACAGACTGGTGGTGTCAAAACAAAAGACAGTGTTATTTTAACAACACTGAGCTCTGAAGTTTCGGGTGTCAGGATTATTCTGAAATGTTCTGTGGCATCCATCTTGACAGAGGAAACAAAGTGATTACCAAGGTTTAATAGGATTTGAAGCAAGATGCCTCGGCCTGTTGGAGACGTTGGATTGTGACTGCTCAGACGGAGTGTGTACATGTGGGCATGCTTACACTGTATTTTCCCCCCTGTTTACTCTCTGTTCCTCTAACTCTGTTTCAACACAAATTCACACGGTCATCAAATCCATATCCAATGAGTAGCATGCTGACTGCTTTATCTTTTTTTTACATCTTTAGTTTGTGGTTGGTGAATTTATTAAATTTTTTTTAAGGGGGATGTACTTCTTGTCAGTGCAAGTGACTAAGTAAAGGTTAAAATTACCACTTTAATAGTAATCTGTGTGGTTTGAGGTCTGACTCAGAGAGACCCATGCGGCTTGGTTTACAGAAATTTTTGGCAACCTTTTTTGGAAATATACATATTTGCTGTTTTTGCAGAGAGAAATATGATTTTTATTGTAGGCTGTAGATGAAATGTGACAGGAAGCTGTTCCATTAAACTCCTCTGACTGACCTCCTCTCATGAAACTATCTGTGCCCCAGGTCAACCTTTCTTTTGAGTTCAGAAAGAGACGTTTTTATATCAAATGTCAGGTGCACCGTGGTATTTGAGAGTGCTGATGGTTCTGCCTCCTGAAAAGTGGAGTAGTTTGGACATTTTGGAAATTACAATTATTTGCACTCAGGTGGAGAGTTAGATGAGAAGATCAATAGCACTCTCATATCTGATGTTAAATTTAAGGTAAGAGCCAGCAACCAGGTAGATTACCTTGGTACAAAGAGAAAAATACTGCTTGGTTTAGAAGCTGTGACTTACATGGATTAAGCAAACAAGATATAAACTGCTCATTCAGAAGCTTTAGAGGTGCTGGTAGGTGGATTTAGTTTCTGCTGAACAGAGCTAAGCTAGCTGTTTTCCTCTGTTTTAAGTCTTTGAGGGTTAGGGTTAGGGTTACCCTAAGCCTAGTGGCTGCTGGTGTAGAAGCTTATATTTGTTGTACAGATATGAGAGTGTTATTGATCTTCTCATTTATCTCTCCACCACAGAGCAAATAAGCTTATTTCCTAAAATGTGGTACTTTTGTTTTAAATGTAAAACTAAGAGCCAAATGCTTTGCTCTGAATATGCAGCCTTGTTAAAAAATAAATGATTATTCCAAATCAAAAGACTAAGGGGGAAAAAAAATCCTGATGGGAAAAAGTATGAAAAACATGTTGGTGGCTTTATCCTGCAGGCTAGACCGGGTCTCTAGGGCCTGTAGTTTGATTTGCTGTGAGCTATTGGATTTCAGTTTGAAAGTGAACCACAATACAAGTTAAGAGTCAAGAGCAGATGAATTTAAAGTATCTGAAGTCTGCTGTTAGATCTAAACTATAGTGGACGTCTGGTGTTTTCTTTCTTCTTCTTTTTTTTTTTTTTTAAACCAGCCTTTGTGCAGAGATATTCATCGATCTCAGTCTCCTGTTGGCCACCAGCTTTACTTCCTGTGAAAGCAAAACAAGTAATAGTCCAAGTCTCACAGGAGCGAACACTGCTCCCCAGTGATACTGGAGCGATGGTACAAAACAATGTTATTTTGTATTACTCTTTTACATTTTAATTAACTGCAAAACATAGCCAGACTATTAAGTGCCTTTCACTACCCCTAGAGCTGTTTAAACTTCTGATTTTGCCTTTCTTTGATCCTTGTAATTACTCAAAACAGTATATGCCTAAATGTTAGCACAGTGTCTTTGTTTATCATCATTTAATGAGAAGATGACAAATTTGCCAATTCCCCAAGTCCATTTGTTTAACTCCTAGTCCAGGGATGACAAGCAGCAGTGTGCAGAAGGACACATGCCAATCAGGACTAAAATAATAATAATTTATATTTATGAATTCAAGGCTATTTGTGAAATCAATTTATTTGAGACTCCTGAGAATGTACGGCATTGGACTTTTTCCAGAGAAATTGGAGGTTTAACGGCTCAGGTGGCAAGTTTGTTACACGCATTGTACCAAAGAAAGAAACAAGTCTAATACCACCTGACATCTCAGTTATTTTCTTTTCTCTCACACCTCATCTGACACGCGTCCTCTCATTCACAGTCACAGTTACTGTTTGCAGTGAGCCTGCAGAGAGCCTGCAGGAGGAGGCTGAGAGATGAAATCAACATGCCTCCCCTCTCTTGTTTGTCAGGGTCACCATGCAAGACGGAGACGGATGAGGCAGCAGGAACCTGTTCCCTCGTCTACACACGCATACACACAACTACACACTGTCTCTATCCATTATCTCATGAGGGACTCATTTCAACTAAAACCGTCAGGGCGGGCTGTTTGTCAAACAGGAGGAGGTGGAGAATAACATTTTGGCTCAACAGACAAGCCCAGAGAACAATTCGTGTTCAGACATTAGTTAAGAAAATACAGAAACAGCTTTTTGATTCATTGGGTTTATTTGTATTCGGCTGAATATAAGCTCAACATCGTAGGATATAAAGATACACAGAAACACCTTTTGTGATCAAGGTGTTTAGAAACAGTTGCAAGATATGTTATTGTAAATGAGTTCTGTTGTAAAAAGAGGTAGAGTAAGTTGGAGAGTGTAGTCTTGCTCTTACTGGTTGTCAGGTGATGTAATATTGTCATCTGACACTTATGAGAAAAACCATCCATACATAAAATGTAGATTTAACTAAAAATTAACTTTGTTTTCTCAACTAAACACACACAAGCAAAGATGGTGAGTTTGTACCAAGTAATTTTTTTGATTGCCAAGTCTCAACTTTCCATTGTGAAGGTGATGGAGCTGTCAACAGTCTCAGGGCTGCAGCCTTCTGCAAATGCAAACAGGAAGTACATCACCTTCCTTACCTTAGCCATCTCAGCAATTCTTTCACCAAACTCATGTGCGTCAGCCTCGTAGTACTGGACGGGTGCATCGCTTGCATCATTTGGCGCCCTCCAGAAAACCCCAGCAGGCTCCAGCAGCTGACGTGTCATCAGGTTGGTGAGGTCAGGCGTCCAGAGCTGTGAGGTGGCCGTGATGATGAGACGTCCTGCCTGGGCCAGCCGCACTGTCCAGTGCGAGAACTTGATTGACTGTTTCGAGAAGTCCAGTCGGTACACAGCCTCATTGGGCAGCAGCAAGCGTTCGCCATCCTGCCTCTTCTGGCCTCGCTGCTGCAGAGACTGGACCCGCAGACGCATCACCTCCGTCAGCTGGTTGTCCGGCCGAAAGGGCAGCTCCAACTCCATAGACATACTTAGACGGGACACCACAGCAAGCTGAGAGGTCGATATCAACTGCAAGGCTGGATTAGATTGGCAGCTATGTCGAAACTAAGCGTCTTCACTTCTTCTCTGTCCTCTTCCTCCTGTCCAGTAACTCTCAGTCTGTGCTCTCGCCTGAAGGCTTGTACATAATGCATGTGTGCATGTCTGTGCAGCATCGATATGAAAGGGTGGATCCTACACAGGTTAGAAGAGCAGAGGTGCTAGGCAACAAGATCCGATGACATTTGCAACCACAGCTCAGAATTTGCCCTCAGGGGAGTGTGCTTAACGTTGTTTGTCACACATTTGTTTGTGTCGTGTATTTGCTTACAGATCCTTGACTCAAAAAAAGCAAATGTGGACATCCAGACTGCTTATTGAAAGTAAGGTTATCCACTTAAATATTGGCTCTGGACTCTGTTAGGAGGGGGAAGCCTCGTTATTTCCCTTGGTGTGCAAATTGACAGAGAGCAGGGGAAGCCAAGGTGCCTTCTGCCTGTGTTCCTGGTCAGCCATCAGGTCACTTCCCTACCAGAGTTCAGCTGCTGCATAGTGACACTTGGCCCAGATGAAAGCTCAGATAGATAGAGCCTTTGCTCTCTCACTATCCTGTGCAGAGTCAGAGAGTAAGCAGTAGCAGGGTGGAGTGCAGAGGAGATTGCCTCCCAAAGGATTACAAAATGACTCTGAGGTTTCTGTGGTGCAGTACTTTGTTTTTTTTTCCTTCCCCCTCCTCCTCTTTGTGAAAGAGCTGTTGCTGTTGCCTCAGAGTTGGTCCTCTGGAGAGGCCAGATTCTCCCCATCAGCACAGTGTCACCTCCTGGAGAGAGCTTTGACAGGAACTGCTGTTCAGTTAGTGCACCTTGACATCTCCAAGGACACCCACTGGAACACTGTCAGTTAATTTACATTTGATGTCGCTCACTGCATCATTTGCAGTTTTTTTTTTTTTTTGCATGCTGTATTCACACAGGTGAGGGTTTCACAGGTGCCGTTTCACAGGTCGCCTCAGGGTTGGGTGCTCTGTTACGACACAGTGTCACAGTGGGAAAGCAGCACTTCATAAATTTTAAAGAGCAGTCACAACATGACATGATGCGGAAAATTAAACTCTGGTAAACTCACTGTACACTATCTGTTCAGCACTAAAAGTCAGATGGACAAAGTAAGCGACTAGCTGGTGGAGAAAGCCAAACATTTAGCAGCTTAAGATGGAGATAGTATTTCTCTGCAGTTCATTGAGACCAAATGAGCAAAAAGAAGAGTAAATATTTGACTGACATTCCTCTGGGGGATGGAAAGTTGACTTTTGTTGTTGTCATTTAACCCTCATTTGTGCTGTCCAAGTAACGTAGAAGAGCTACCAGATGATGAAACATTTTTCAGATACTTTTTACATAACAACAAGGGAAAGATATGACTTTCAAATTAACTCAAACTTAGTCGTCAAGTAGGTAAAATAAAAGTAGTTTCAGTAAGTTACTTTTGTAAAGGTATGCCTGAATTGAGTGTTATTATTTTGCCCACCTATTATTTGTCTTTATTAGATTTCCCAGTATACTCTGTGTTTCACTTATTGTTATTTTCGACAGTGGGTCTATCTCTTATGCCTGTCTGTGCTCTTAAGATTTTTTTTTACCTCTTGTCATAAAAACAACAGTTCACAAAATGGAGGCTGGCTTACTGGGGCTTTACTGGACCATAGCAAATGCAGGCAGCTGAAACACACACACACACACAAACGAAGTGCAGTGCAGTCAAACAGTTATTACCCCTCACCCATGTCCTATTACAGCTGGATTTATAACTGAGAGAGCCAAGGTGATAAATTTGTCTCCTAATCCTAAATGCATCAGCAGACACGAGGGTATGCTGTCTCACTCTGGCAGCCCACTCCACCTTGACATTATTTATGCTCCATGGACCACTGGCTGTTTGTTTGGCTTACCTGTGCCTCTGCTCTCCATCCTCCATCCTCCCCCTCCCCCTCCTGCTCCAGGTCATTCCTGACTGGAAGGAACAAGAGTGGGATACAGAAAAGCCAGACTCGTATGCCGGGATTTTCCACTTTCGCTTCTGGCGCTTCGGCGAGTGGGTAGACGTGGTGATTGACGACCGGCTACCGACGGTGGACAACCAGTTGGTTTACTGCCACTCCAACGACAGCAATGAGTTCTGGAGTGCTCTGGTGGAGAAGGCCTATGCCAAGTTAGTATCACATAGTAAATGTCCAGATCAAGTTACTAAGAAGAAACACACTTCAAGCTCAGCATTAATTACTTACTCTTGTGCCCACCTGAGCAGAAACTTGGAATAACACCATTCCCAACTCCTCAAAATCCAAAAGTTAAATTTCAGAGAAAAGCCTCATTTTTTTTAGCTTACTAACACTGGAAGACTTTATGATGATATGCCAAACATTACAGCTGCATTACTGCTTGTCTTTAAAATATCTGAAACTATAGGAAATGTCCATGAAACTATCCCTGAAACCAGGGATATGTCCTAAAATGTCTTTTTCTGTCCAAAACCAAAAGATTATCAGTTTACTACGAAATAACACTGAGAAACAGAGAATCCTCACATTGAAGAAGCTGCAACAAGCAAATCTTTTGCAATTTTGCTTGAAAAAAGGGTAAAATAATAAATTACCAAGATAATTTCTGCATTTCTAAGATTGTTTTATCGACTTAATGTTGACTTTAACAAATGTAACCAACTCCTCCAGGGTTTATGGCTGCTACGAAGCTTTGGATGGGGGGAACACGGCCGATGCACTGGTGGATTTCACAGGTGGTGTTTCAGAGCCAGTGGACCTGCTGGAGGGTCAGATGGCAACAGATGAGGTTGCACGTAACCAGCTGTTTGAAAGAGTCCTTAAAGTCCACAACAGAGATGGTCTTATCAGCTGCTCCATCAGGGTAAGCTAAGAGTCGCATAGCAAGCTCAGATACAGCAGTTTTCAACCACATATGTTTTAAAAAATGTTAAAAGAATTGAAATTTCAACCCCGTAAAGTTATAACACTTCATCCTGAGATTTTTTTTTTGTTCCAAATCTGCTATGTGACATCCTGTCATTTTAACAAACCATAAAGATGCTCACTCTTTGCAACATTTCAATACCTGTTCTCTTAAAATTGTCCAGTCCACCAAAGCTGACCCTTTATTCCCCAAAGCTCTTTAATAATTGGAACATTGTCTGCTATGAAAGCCAGTTTAAAAACTGTCTGTCACGTCGCACTCTGTGAAAACACTCAGTGTGTGTGTCCTGCAGCAAAGATAGCAGCCTCATTAAGTGTAAAATCTCTGGTCCGACGGGTTCTCGTCCAAAACCTGTAATGTTTGCAGGGTGTTGTGGGAGTGTTGCATTATGTACCTAATCTACCTACCTAATCTACGAATATGTAGATAAGCCATACAATGCAGATCAATCCAAAAATCTGGATCCCAGTGCAAGCCCATGTGATTGTGATGTATTCAGTGTACGTTTACACCTGCCTTAACATGCATTTGGACTCACTTGCTTTTTCAAGAAAACAAGCAAATGCTGTTGCATGAACTTCACTGTTCGGCCTTTGGTCTTGTGTTTCACGCCAGTCTTGTTCCCTGGCGTCCTGCTCCAGCAACAACTAATTCAGATTGTCTTATTGTGATTCAGGGTCAGATGCAGTTCAATTTTTAAATGATTTGGCTCTTTCATATGCATGAGTTTTTACACTGGAGGGTCTATTATCCGACTGCAAGAGTAATGAGAGCTCGGAGAACATAAAAAATACCATACAAAAACTAATTTTCCACATTTATGCATTGTTCTTATTGTTTAAGCTTGCATTTCTCAGTCTTCTGGGATGTTTTTGTTTCACACTTATCCCCAGCGATACCCAGTGCTGGTCTAATTTTACCCTCATTTCATTTTCTTCTTCTTGGACAGACTAAGGGAAAAAACAGGCAAGAATCAACAGGAGAGAAAGATATAGTGGCTCTGTGAAGTCTCGATGGGTCCAAAATAAAGACCATGTCCTGAAACCAGCCTGTGGAAAACCTGCCCTATAAAAGGGAAAACACCTTACACGTTCTGCTGACTCTCTCAGATGCTGACTTAGTGGAAGTAAAATCGCAGTGTTGCTCCCACAATTCATGCAAGGTGCCATAGATCCTGATATAACATCGATAGTGTGATGTAATGAGAGTAAAAGCCCAGGCACTTTCAGGGCTAAACACGAAGCCACCATTACTCTCATTACTGGGTCTTTTATGAGCAGTGGGATCAGTATTTCTACTCACAGCTTTTATTTGGACAAAGTAGTGTTTTAGAACTCCATTTAGTCGTATAATTATTTGTCCTGTCTGTTTGACTGTCTGTGTGCCCTATTAGTCAGGCTCTCAGCTGTTGCAAGGATAATAATGTATGAAATTTGCAGTGTAATGTGTCACAAAAAAGCTAAGTGCACTGAACACATAATTATTGGATCGAAGAACCAATTTTCTGATAACACTGCCTAATGACTCCCTCCCCTCCTCCTTTTACCATCCAAAGCTTTCAACTGACTTTACTCAAATTTGAAAGCATTACATCACTGCTTTTTGCTAAGTCACATTCACACATTTAAAATCTTTGTGTGGTTTTACAGGCAACAACAGACACAAAAAAGTGCTCTCTCACACAGACTTAAAAACATGGCAGTTGTATGATTTTGCAATGGATTTAAAAGATACTAAATTGATACAAAAGCTGTTCAACACAACTTTTATCAGTGAGATACAGATATAATATTTTCAGATTAGGAAGAAATATTAATAAAAATGCAAGTAAGACCCAAATTATAGTAAATAATATCTATTTGTTCAAGTATAAGGTGAAATCTGAACAATGTAAGTGATCATGGTGTAGGGTTTAGGAGTTGAGATGTTGCAAATAAACCAAAATGCCACTGATTCAAGTCTAGTTCGGGACCCCTGTTGCAGTTCTCCCTTCCTGGTTTTCTGTCATTCCTCTACTTTCTCCAATAAAGTTCACAACTTCTGTTTTCTCCACCCACACAATCAAAGTTTTTTTTGCAGTTTCCATTGCAAACTGCAACAGTGTCCCTGTGTGCCTTTTACCAAACACCTACCTGTTTGTAAATATCCAGGGAATACTACCAGCCTTCCTCTTTTACACACTTCCAGAGACCCACGAAAGCATCTGTTTCCAAACTCTAAACCTGCCTGTTTGTTTTTGCTTTGCAGGCAACCACAGTGGAGGACATGG
>JAQNCA010000006.1:21602929-21622981 GCA_029783725.1 Acanthurus tractus | reverse complement strand
CACGAAAGCATCTGTTTCCAAACTCTAAACCTGCCTGTTTGTTTTTGCTTTGCAGGCAACCACAGTGGAGGACATGGAGGCACGGCTGGACTGCGGCCTGGTCAAAGGCCACGCCTACGCCGTGACGGACGTGCGGAAAGTGCGGCTAGGTCACGGACTGCTGGCCTTCTTCAAATCGGAGAAGCTGCACATGATCCGCATGAGAAACCCCTGGGGAGAGAAAGAGTGGAGCGGCCCCTGGAGCGACAGGTAACTGCAACACCTGCAGGCATGGATGAACTACTGGAGCTCATCAATATGGACCTTGTCTCATTGAGAGTTCCTCATCCATCTGTCCCAATTATACTCAGTGACCTAGATGAGTCAGACATGGAACATTACCAAAACAACACAAATGATGTGTTTGTCCTTCAATAAATGACCTTTCCATGACCCATACCAATTTAACCAATGTGACTCATTTAATTTAAAATGACAGAGTGCATTGGTAGCCTTCATTCCTCAAAACTTTAAGAGATTGCCTGTGATGAATGAGCAAACAACAAACAAGCTAACAAAGACCAGCCCATATGTAATGCACAAAGCGTAGACAAGAAAGCTGCACAATAAGAAATGTCACGTAGACAATGAAAAATGGATATGCAATCAAGCTAATGGGTTCCAGAGCAAGACAAAACCCTGTTGGAGTTTGTTTTTTTTTAGAGAGCAATATCAAACCATGCAGTGCAGCTCAGATATAATTTTCCCAGGATCTTCCAAAGCAGACAGGACGAAAGTGAGCTGACTAACCTTCAATTGAAGCCTCTGTCTGAATCAAAATGACTGGTTTGCTCAAATGGCCGTTCAATCAGGTGAACAGAGGTGTTATTTCTCCCTAGAAAAGAGTGTGTCATTCCAGTTCTACTTTCAGCATTACTCCTCCATTTCTGCCACACCACCCTCCTTTCTTATGGGAATAGGTAAAACTGAGATAAAGCTGCCCCCCTTGACATCTCTTGGTCTTTGAGTTGTAAGCTGCTAGACTCTGAAACAAACAGCGAGGTGGTAAAGCAGGATCATAATGGAGCCTGAATTATGGATAAGGCCCGAAGAGAAAAAGATGTTATTAAAGAGACGTGAGTCTTCTCTCGTCTTTCTCAATCATTCACTCGCTCTCGCTGAATAATTTATTCATGGTTTGATAAAACCTGTTAGTGTAAATGGAGTCTGACAGACTGTTGATATGTGGACATTTGTCAGTGAATCATAAAGAGTGAGACATAAACACAGAGCTAATGTGTCCGGTAAACGCCTGTGTTTTCCCTGAGCAGTGAATACAGGACGGACCTTGATGTTACGGTATGATTCACATTAATATATACACAGAGGTTTTAACACGATAGTGCCCAAGAGGGAAAGACTGTGATGACCGGGATTCAAAAGTGTAATAATGTGCCAGGATCATGCAAAAAGGATGAAACACAAGTACGAAAATGCTAAAGTTTACCTCAAAGTAGCTTGAGATCATTTAGAGAACCGGCAGTAACGAAGCTAATAAGGCAGATGATGGATTGGCAAAAACCGATGAGGCCAGGAAGAAAAAAAGACCTTTGAGCTACTGGAAGGCAGGAAATCTCAACCTGCAACATGGTGGCTATGATGGGACTGTTCTAATGGAATAAATGCTAGAGAAAAATCTACAACACTCCTAATTTATCAAAACATCAGGTGAATATGGAGAAAATGTTGAGTTTGCACTAACAGCAAATTACATCATTATATCAGGCTCAGATCAGACAAATAAAGGTCTTTTCTCTGCATTGTAGAGGAATAAAGAGTCTGAGGATGTGCAGTTTTTTTAAGCCATCTTCAAAAGCAAAAAAGATTAAAAAAAGCAAAACAATACACTGTCAGTCTGAGACCAAATTAAATCTCAACCAAAGAGCCTCTGACCTTGTAAAATATATTTATATAGAAACATAAATTTTACTAGACAGTCAAGTGTAAAAGCAGCACGAACGTAGATGTAGATGTAAGCGAGGTTTTATGTTGGGCAGAAAACTCAAGGCACATTTTTTTGTTTTAACTCTTTGTTCCCTGCAGTTCAGAGGAGTGGAACAAAGTGAGCAAGAGTGAGAGAGAGAAGCTTGGTGTCACCGTGCAGGATGACGGCGAGTTCTGGTGAGAACCATTAAAGTACTAATAATGTGTTGTTCCCTTATCTTAGACCCATTTATTACAGTGGTGCTGGCATCGTAAAAGTGAGTTAAAGTTAAATGACTACATGTTTGACTGATTTATTAACACCATCCTCAGTGATTATAAAAACACTACTCACCTGAACTGAATCAAACATTTCAGTGTGACAGTAATGTCAAAGGAATGTTTGGAAAATACTGAGTTTGATGAGATTGATCCCACTCCGTCTCGTACATACAAGGCTTTAGCAAGCAACTACGTAGCTTAGCTTGGTTTAGCACAAAGCCTGGAAACAACAAGCCACAGATAAAATCCACCAACCAGCACCTGTGAAGCTGATTAATGTTTAAACAACATCTATGTTTGTCTAATCAATATTTTGCATTCACAGCAACTTCTTTGAGCTGTTAATTATTATATTAAATAGATGAGGGTGTAAGAGGATTTTTTTTTTAAACCTCTGTACAGAGCCAAGCTAGCTCTTCTTCTCCAGCATTTGTGCTAAGCTAAAGGACTGCTGGCAGTAGCATCCTCTTCAAAGAACTGACATGAGATTGGTGCTGATCTTCTCACTTAGCAACCAGTTATGCTCCTGTTGATACATTTAATCTCATTTCATGTCAGCACCAGTAATGCTAGCCCCCCTTTAACTTGTAACCCTTTTCTTTGTTCCTGATCTTATTTCCTCTATTTTTGTACCTGTTCATGGTCTTCTTCTTTCAAGCTTTTCCCTCTAGTTGGTATCCACTCTCTCCGGTCTCTTCTCTCCTCTCCTTTTCCTGCCCTCCTGCAGGATGACGTTTGATGACTTCTGCCAGTACTTCACAGATCTGATCCTATGCCGCCTCATCAACACCTCCTACCTGAGCATCCACAAAACCTGGGAGGAGGAGGTGATGAGGGGCTCTTGGGTCCACCGCCAGGACCCCCTTCGCAACCGCTCCGGAGGCTGCATCAATCATAAGGCCACCTTCCTGCAGAACCCTCAGGTCAGTCTTGGTGGTGTTTGTGTTCATGTGTGTTTACTGAGAGATGACCAGAGTTGGAGTGTGATATGGTGCTCTTTTCTCTTTTTCCAGTATGTGTTTGATGTGAAGAAAGTGGAGGATGAGGTGCTGATCTGCTTGCAGCAAAAAGAAAAGAGAGCCACTCCCAAAGAGGGCAAAGGGGAAAACCTCGCCATAGGCTTTGATATTCACCGGGTAGAAACACACAAAGAAACACACACATGCTCTGAAACCTCAAGTGGAAAAATATCTGCTACAGCTTCTTCTCATCCTGCAGGTGGAGCTAAATCGGAAGTACCGTATGCACTCAGCCCAGCAGAAAGTAGCGGGCTCCATCTACATCAACTCGCGCTGCGTCTTCCTCAGGAAGGAGCTGAAGGAGGGCCGCTACGTCATCATTCCCACAACCTTTGACCCTGGGCAGCAGGGCGACTTCCTGCTCCGTGTCTTCACTGATGTGCCTTCAGACTGCAAGTAAATCTGAGAGCTTATGACTAAACACAAAGTGTAACAGCTTTGTTTTTCCAAATAGTAACTGGATAACTGGACACTTTAAAGTATTTCCTCACAGTAAGTACTGGTATATGTTACAATTAAATTTCAAACTGTATATCCACAGTGTGAACACCATTTGTAACTGGAGTCACTGTGAAAGATAAAATATGAGACCTACTTGAGGTTTTCTTATATTTCTTTATTATTTTTTTTCTGAGTAGGAACCACAATAAGACCTGGTCAGAAATGAAAGCTGAAATGCTATTAGTTAATGTCTTTTCATAGTGATAAATTGCTCCTAAGACATTAAATCCAAATAACTGACTTATAAGTTGCATTTTAATAAGTCATAATGCTAGTATGTCAATTGAAAGAAATTACTCTTGTCAACAAAATACATGTTTTCATTCTTTTTTGTTTGTATACTTGTCTTTCAAACACTTGTACACTTTAGCAGCATATACAAGTACAAGAGGCTTGTCGAAGTGGAATCATAAACAGTAAAGAGTCTGACACACATAAGAGAGAACTTTATTTGCCAGTAAGTTTATTTGTGCAGTAGTTTTGGTCTGAAGTATGAGAGAGTGTGTATATAAAATATCAATAAGGTAAAGTCCAAACAGTACACTTTGCTAAAAATATATCTGGTTCCCTGTAAGCACTATGCTCAGATAAAGCTGTGGTGAAAGAATTCCTGTGCGTCAATATACTTGCGAAACATTTGTTTAAAACAATAATACTTTTATAGCGTTATCACATGCCTTCGCCACAGATGCTTTTATGGCTTTAAAGAGGCGTGTGTGGCCTAAAAACGAGTGCAGCCTGACCTAGACGAAACGAAACACCCAACCTGCAAAGGAAAACAGCCAATCAGCCAGGAAATGCCTATCTGTAACTGAATAAGGCCAGGGATCATTAACTCAGCGATTTGCTCGCTCAACACAGAATATAGTATCGGGGAAATTCACTGTAGGTGTTTTTTGCTAAAATTATCCTCTGAATCAAAGTCTATAAAGGCGATTGTATTTTGATTATTGTTCAGTTGCCCTACAGACCAACTCAGATTTTTGTTACCTCAGTAAGTGTAGTTTTTTTGTTTGTTTGTTTTTTACGACATGGTCTTGTTGTCCTGTCAATATAAAACAGGTGACTTTTTATGGAGGTTTTCTCAAGAGTTCTTTAACAGTCACGTACACTCATTCTTTCTCAGAGAGCTGACTCTGGACGAGCCTCCTCAGACATGTTGGACGGGGATGTGTGGCTACCCTCAGCTGGTCACTCAGGTCCATGTACTGAATGCTGAGGGTCTGCAGGGGCAGGACTCCAATGGAGGTAGGACTATTTCTCACAGTGGAGTTGAGCTTTATTTTGGCTTTACTTTGTACATCGATGATCACATTCATGTCTTGTTAAGCACTGTAAATACCTGTAAACACCCACAGAGCTTCACTGCCTCAATCCCAGTAAGGAAAGACTTCTGAGCAAAGCACGAGGTACCACAGCACCATCTGCTGAAGCTGTAGTTTTAGTCAGTACTACCCCAAGTTCTACTGTAGTACTTAACCCTCTCATTGATCTGACATGATGTGCACAAATTCCCTGTAAAGCTGGTATGTGTTAGACTTTTAGTTTGATGATTGTACATTATTTTGATACCAATCGAACAATCACAGTGAAAATTTGTGCAGTCCACGCAGTGCTGTTGGCTTATACATTCTGCACACTGGGGTCAGATCCTCATGGTGACTGCCTCAGTGTCCACTGGATGGCGCCAAAGCCAGAAATCTACCTACATCCTCCACGTAGTAGCTTTTATATTAGATCCCTTTGCTTTTAGTGCAGAACTGGTGGAAGAAGTACTCTGATCCTTTAATGTGATCAAACATAGATGTGCCTATTTTCAGGTCAGTTTGCTGATTTAGAGATGTTTTCATCCCCCAGCTGTCGATCCCTATGTGATCATCACCTGTGAAGGAGAGAGAGTTCGTTCGCCAGTTTATAAGGACACACGGTGCCCAAACTTTGACATCAAAGGCCTGTTCTACCGCAAGAAACCCAAGGATGGCATCCACATCGAGGTGAGCTGTCACTCTTTGCCACCATCCCTCTGTGGGACCAGACACATTCACAGTGCCTAAACGAAATATAGCAGATTAGCTCTTGTGAATGGTTGCTGTGAGGTATCAAAGACTCCAGACCAGAACTACTGTTAGGATCCTGATGCAACACAGAATCTGAGTTTCTTTCTGGATTCCTCTGAGCCTTCCTCAGCCGTGTGGTGTGTGGATGGTTAAGTTGTTGCTGGAAGAGATACACCAACTAGAAGTAGGTTTAATCCTAAGTTCCTTTGGTCAAAATACAGGTTAAGTTCTTGTGTTCCTGTCAGGGGAAAATTCAACTACAGACTGTCTTTGAACATGTTGCAACACTCATTTTCAAACGCAGCTGAGCACCTCTGAAGTACTCCATTTTTTATTTTTCTCAGCCTCTGATCCATGAAACTAAATTTCTCACCTGCCTTTTCCATCCCAGTTCCCTTCATTATCTCTGAGTGTGTGTGACTGTGTCACATGAGACTGGGCCTGCTCAGGAAATGTGCTGAACATCCGTAACCGATCAATTACAGGCTCAATATCAGGCAATATTTGTGAGCCAGTGTCTTTGTTAGGGAATTATTGTTTGTAATAAATGCTGCATTTTCTCAATCAGACCTGTGAAATTGCATCATTTGTATCTTTTTAAAAAGAGCATGAAATATGCAGCTGTATAGAGAAACTGGACCCGTGCTGGTTCTTCTACCCAGATACTCAGATTCTTAACTGAGTTCTAATATGATAATCTTGTTTTCTAAAATGTTCGGTATTTGGTTTTTGTTAATATCACGGTTATCATCAATATTTCAAATGTCAGTCCACTGAATTTAGCTCCTAATAGAAGTCAAGTTCTTTTAAGTAACACACACAGCTCGTCCTGGAGGATTCCTGGTGTTGTGAACAGATACAGACCTTACAAGCAGCCCTGAGCCGCTGTGATAAATGAGTTGATGCTCCACTCAAAGTCCTCTGTGACCACACAGTGAAAAGACTTCCCTCAGTGTTATTACATGCTGCTACACCTCTGAACCAAACCACTGAACCCGAGCATGGCTGTCTTTGTTTCCAAAACCAAAGCTGACCTACTGAACAAAGTAGTTCTCCTTTATAGAGAATCGCTCTGCAAGGTATTTCGTTCATACCTTTGCATGAAACATCCTGACAAACTCACAAAATGATTACTCTGTACTGTTTGATAAGAAAATTATGCAGTGAAGTCTTTGTCACAACGATCAGTCATCACCTAAACTCCCTCTTTCATAGTGACGGCCTCCCACTGCCTGTAAATTTATTGCAAATGCAGAAAGTGATGAAGTATAAGAATTTTATCTTCTGAATACAGTGACACAGAAAACTTAATTGTAAATTAATGATATCCAGATGTAAACTAATCTGCATAAAAAGGTCAGTATTGACGCCTTATGTTGAATCAGTCCCATAAAACCTATCATGTAAACCAAAAACCTTCAGTGCTCTGAACTCTTCTTTTACTCCCATCTTTTTCCTGTTACAAAACTGTTTTTTTAGCAGAAAGACCTCAGAGTTTCCGTGAAAGAAAAATTGGTACTTGAAAGATTTCAAAACTCTGGTCAAATCTTATACTGAAAACAGAAACTGATGAAAGGATTAATCATTTGCATAAAATGCATTTTGTTTATCCACAGTACAGTTTATAATCTCAAACTAAATGTGTTACCTACATTAATTCTCTTTGAAGAGTGTTGCACAGAAAAGGTTTTTAATTTTTTACTCATCAATTATAAACTCCTTCACATCAGCACTTTTTCTTATTCTTCATTTATTCTTCTCTGTGCATCTTGGTGTCTCCTCTTTCCTTTGTGTATTTCTCCTGTGTTTTTCGCTTTTGTGACTGCTTATTGCCTATTGTCTTTTTTCTCTTCTCTTTTCCTGCTTCCCACTTTTGCTTTGCTGGATCTCTGCCTTCCCCCCACGAGCGGCGAACAGATCTACAACAAGAACATGATCGTGGACACCTTCCTGGGTCAGGTGATCCTGTTCAGCGACCCAAACGAGCGGCAGGAGCAGCACACGCTTCACCTCCGCGACAAGGGCAGCCGCCAGGACAACGACCTCCCGGGCACGCTCACTGTGCGCCTCATCACCTCAACCACGCTCACCAACATCTGATCTGATCGTTCATACGTTCATAATGATCAACTCTGAGGGTGACGTTCGATTGAGCCACCTGTTCATGATCACCGTTCATCCTCAAACCATCACGGGAGCTCACTGTGTCTTCTTTGCTGCTTGCGCTCTTTTCGTGTCTGTTATTGTTTCCCTATTTTCTTTTGCTTTGGCATTCAAGTTTAGCTTTGTTACACAGGTTTATAAAGGCCTGTACCTACATTTCTGGACGAGAGGTGTCCATAGAAAATATTTGGGGTCTGTAATTTAAACACTTTTCTGCCAAAATTGTTGATTATTTAATCTTTATCATTAGAAATTTGTTCTTGAAGGTTTTGTAGCCAGAGTCTCTGCAACAATTTAACTGATTTTTAAGAAAAGGCCAATATCAGTTTTAATATTAGTTAATTCGTCAGACTCAAATCTACAAGCACTGTATTTTCTTTATGCATATTGTTATAATCACTTATATTCACTGTCATTCACATGTGCAGACTTATACCTGCACATACAACAACAGACATACATATGCAGACCTTTCTGTGCTCTCCATGCATGTGCCAATGTTTCCAAGGGCTATGCATTGCCTTAAGGTTGAGTCTGTCTCTCCACCTTGAGGAGGCGGAGGGGTGGTATGTTAAATTCTTAATCTTCTCTCTCCATCAGCTATCCCTGATGTTAGCACAGCCTCCATTCTCTAAAATCTACATCACACTCCACTTCTCATCATAGTTTCATCACAGTTTCTATCTCCTGTATGTTGACCCAGTGTAAACTCTTTTATATCTGTGCATAATCCTCCCACCCAGTCCGCTCATCCAGACACCTCAAGTCTTCACCAGTTTGCCGGTGCTTTGGAGAGCATGCAGCACTGTCTGTCACTTTTTACTGTGGACTTTACAAACGATAGCCAACAGCAGCTATTCTCTCCCTCTTCTGAGAGCTTTTCTGTGTTGTTCTGTGAGCGCTCGTGTGTGAAATCTTGCCTCCCGTCTTCCATCACTAGTATCATTTCAAACTCCCCGACACGCTTTCTGCCGGTTGCTATGGACGATCTCAAAACTGCATGGCTTAAAAACAAAAAAAAAACAAAAACAAAACTGAGGTCTTTGCCCGTGCTGCACATCTGTCCGGTCGTAGCTTAGCAGCCGGTGCTTTTGATAGTGTGCCCTTCCTCTTTGACCCCTCCTCATTGTGTACGCCCTTTCAGTCCAGCGGAGTGCAAAGATTCACCCTGACATAATCAAGTGCTTTATGGGACCAAAGATGAGCCAGACCTTCCGCTCTCTTGGTCTCTTTTGGACCGCCCTGGCCTGGCCTGGCCTGGCCTGGCCCAAGCCTAGCTACAAACCACCACCCCCTGTGCCACATCATCTCTTAACGGCAACACCACTGCCTGACGCTTCCTCTGACTTGAGTCTGTTGGCCTGGGCCAAGGACTCATGCCACGTGACCCTGAGACGGCAGCTGTGCTTCTGCTGATGGCACAGAACAGGCTTGTGTGTGTGCGCGAGTGTGTGTGTGTATATGCGCTTGTGCATCAATCTTTGTGAAAACCAGTTTGTTTTAGACTTTGGGATTAGGGACATTTTTGGGGCAGATATTGTTTGAAGATTTAAACTTGGTTTTAAGGGTTTGGTTAGATATGAATTTGGGTTGCTGTTTAGATTAGGCATTTAGTTTTGAAGGTTAAGGGAAATGCATCATGTTGCTGAGGGTCCTTGCAAGTGTAGACGTACAAAAGTGTGAGTGTGTGTGTGCTGCTTGTTCCAGCCTGGCTCTGAATGGGGGGTGCTTGGGGTGAATGTATATCCGCTAATCCACGTTGTACCTGAAGGAGAATGATTTTTGAGGAAAGGTGTGAACTAAAAGGAAACGAGCCCTTTATGGGAATACACACCTTGCACTTTATTATATTGTTAAGTGGGAAAAAAGACCCTAATGGATGAAGAAGGAGGACGAAGAGCAGAGGAGACGTCCTGCCAAACAACCTGTGCCATCGCCTTGGTCCTGGCTTCGCTTCCACAGCAGGAAAACAAAAAGGGACATTTGAAGAAATGTTCAGTGATTTCAGAGGGATTTCAGATGACTTTTTGCATATTGTACCAACACTGGTACACTGGGATTTATCTCTGATGGCATTTCTTGTGTAGATCATGTGGCCATCCAGTATGACCTTATAGCATCGAGGCTTTTTGTGACAGAAGCCCCAGACAGAAAATCACAACCTACATTTTGTTTTTTCAGAAGTGCAATATCATCGCAAAGAATTTTCATTGCAAGTTTTATTGACTTTTGGATATGTCTTAGTCTTTTTTTTCCTTGTGTTTCATAAGAAAAAATTTAAATGTATGTTAAAGTCATTGTTCAGACATTTCCTTTGAATGTACGAGAAACAGTTAGTGGACTTATCTCTAGAACTCTCGAGTACGTCTTTATTTTTCAGCGCCTTTTTCCATTACTTGAACTGTCACTCATGGCATTTAATTGATCACACACCTTGGTGTACAGCATCTTTATAAATGTGTCTTGCATGGGTTATTTTCCAATATGTTCATGGCCTTGTATTGTACTGTTCAATTGTTACTATATATATATTTATTCTTTCTATCTCAAAAGTCTTGGAAATGCTAGTTTTGAGCAGTCAGCATGTCTACACTAATGCACCTCATGTCAGTCTGATCATATCAACAGGTTCCAAACAGTTATGTCTTGTAGTACAGTGATGCATCCATAAAGCCTCCAGCATCGGTGAACATTAGCAGCAGTTGTTGACTACTATTTAGGTGCTATTAATCTTCTCTGTGCTCTTTTATTATTTTTTTCAGTGCGACAGAGAGACAGGAAATGAGTGTTAGGAAACAATGCAAGATTGAATAAGAGGACATTAGCTTTGCAGACAGACAGTGTTAGAAACTGTAGTGCCAAGCAGTTAAAGGTCAGATGTGAGTATGTGCCAGTTCTCGCTCGCTGAGAGCCGTTGAAGTGTCCTTGTGCAAGGCACTGAACTCCTAACTGAACCAGAGGAGCCTCGTCATCGGGATCTAACTTACAAAGCAGCTTTCAGGTGTGACTGTACATATTTGTCTAGCCTCCCCTCCCTTAAGTCAATTATACAATACTGTGTTAGAGAGCAGCTTGAAGGGCAGATTGAAGCCCTTACAAGAGATTTGTGTTGTCAAAGGTGTCAGTTGTCTCTTGAATTTGATGATATTGACAGAACACTGAGCAGGAGGTGACAGAAGCTCCAGTTTGTGGCTCTCTCGTTTTAGCCCATTCAAGTCACAGATTAGATCATTCGATTATCTGAAAAGTATTTTTTAAAAATGTAGAAGGAAATTTAAGAAAAGTTGCTCTGGTTTTGAAGGAATTTCACAATCCTCAAAGACTCTTTTAATCATTCAAGTAAAAAAGTATAAAAGCTTCTTACACAATAAACATGCACCTGCCACTTTGTTACACCTCACCTCTACTGATACAAATATTTTAAGCTTCTGATATCATAAGGCTGTGCAAACTTTCCAGATGGTGTTATTTCTTTGTGATGATCTGATGTGTCTGAAGGGTTGAAGGAGTTCAGACATCCTCTCCAGAGGCACAAAATAACGTTTAAATATAATTTTCAACCAACAGCAGCATTTATAGAGTGTATCATAGTTATCCTGATGACAAAAATATATTTCTTAACTTCGCAGTTTCACGCTTGCTTGTTTGGCTGACATATGGTGCAGCGAAGATGTGATTCACACTTTTGCAAATGGTGTTTTGAAAGTTTTCCACAAACACAAATTTGTTATGCTGCATCTTTGGCTAAATCACGAATACATTTGGTTTAGAAAGAAAATAAAAGTGAATATTTGAATAATGATCATAAGTGCATCATGCACATGTGATGCAGCATCTCACAAAAAGGAAATAAACCTTAAGTCGTACTAGACTTTGGCCCAACAATATCATGGAAGTAAAATAGAAACATTTCCATTAACTCTGATTATAGTTTTAATTAAAAATAAACACAAACCAGCAAACTCACCAACGAAAGTCAAATGCTTGTCTAGAAAGTTTTAGTTTGACATTTTCAAACTAAGCATGGTTTTCTTGTGATTGAGAAAAGGTGCACAAGCTTCTAGTTTCATGTATCAGCCTTTTATTTTGGAAATATGTAATGTGTGGGACATATTTCTCAGCAGAATCAGTATTTTTTCATGCAGATGATTGGAAGAGTTGTGGAGGATTGAGAATTCCCTTTTCAATGTTTCTTTTAAGATCTTGGCTATTTTTCAGAAACATTACTGCTAAGCTAGTACATTAAAGTCACAAACTGGGGTTGGCTGACACCAGCATCAAACATGAATTTGAGGGACATTTTATATCACGATTTACAGTGTATTTTGTTGGTTGGACTGTTAAAGACCCAGTTAAGTAGACCTTGGACACCTTCTAACTCACACATGGTACATTCATGAATGCCAATTCAGACATATTGTCTAATTTCTGTCAGCATTTTTGCCATGTCATAGCTGTTAAACAGTGCCTGCAGCTGAACTTGTGCCACGTCGGATGAAAAGACCAGTCTGATGAGTTGAAATTTGCATTCCTGGATAACTGCACGAACTAAACCAATGCAGAAAGACTACAAAAGCTCATAACTTAAAACCTTTTAGCACAACAACTGCAGTGCATGTAACAAAAGCTATAAGACTCATTTCCTTCAACCTTAGGTCACAAACTTATCAGTCAGCCTTCTACTTTTTCTAAAGACAGCTACACACACACTGAAATATTTCAATGGATTAGGTGCAAGTAAATCAGTGTTTAACTGATGTAGCAGCTGGTGAGCTAACATCTAGCTAATGGCAGCCGCTAGTTCAACAATCTTTGAGCACAATGTCCATTTACCTTAAAAGCACATTTGTTAGATTTTTTATGTTTTTAATTATATGGTTTGTGTAAATTAATACACTGATACTTTGTTAACTTGTTATGTACTCTGTTTATGCATCAAGTGGACATGGAAGAGGTTAAGACTGAAGGAGAGAATTAGCATTCATGAAGGTGCCATTTTTTGTTTCATGACAATTTTAGCTTCTCCTTGGTCATCGTAGATTGACATTCTGGAGTTTCTCTTCAACCTGAAACCTTATTTTACTTGGAGGTTTCATGTCGGGTTTTCAGCAGCAACCAGCTGTGATATTCAGTGGCTCCTTGTTGTTTTATTTGTATCGTTGTTGCAAAGAAATGCAGCTGCCAACATGCAACCTGACAGCTTTTATGTGTGGGAGCACTTGGGGTTTAAAGTCACGAAGTCACTGACGATCCCTCGGTGAAAGCAAAGAGCCAAATTAACTGCCTGACGCTCTACATTACACTAAAAAAAGGCAATCCTCTTTAAGCTTCTACACATGTGCCACAGCAGTGCCAAAAAGTCGATTGATCTGTTAAAAATGATGCTCGGTGGGTGATAGAAGTCAAACTGCTGCACGCTGTAAAGATGTTTGCAATGTAACTTCTGGACAATTGAAAGACAAGTGATGTTTGAGTGTTTTGTTTTCAGCTAAATGCCTTTTTTTATTTTCTTCTTTGTCATTACGTGACTCTCATTGCTTTGCTATGGTTACTCATTATAACTGTTGCAAATTGTGATTCTTTGCGAAAAGTGTTATGGCTTTCACTGTTAACCACACACACGCACACACACACATAAACACTCCAGCAATGAGACTAACCAGGCTTGGTTGGAGTTTATGGACCTTGTCTGGTTATTTTGACAGATGCTATAAAGCTTATCGTTTTTCTGTACATATTTTCCGCCAAAGCAGGTTTTAAGAAAACAAAACCATTTCGAATGAAGCTGAACTGCTCAAAAAAAAAAGGTGGTGACTTTTGTACGAATCCAAAAATGCCAGTGCATGTAGCAAAACCGCTTCAAATCCGCTTGCACCATCACAAATCACAGAAAATATATTTTTTGGTTTCTCATAGTGTTGTGAAACATAAACCGCTGTTGCTACTTTGATAAACATACTGTGCAAAGTAGGAGGCTTATGTTGCACACTTGCATGCATCTCAACAGTATCCAGTTTTCTTATATTTTGTATTCAGTAACCTGCAGTATACAGTATGTGTATAAAAGTAGCAGCAATTTGACTTATCAGTTATCATTATTGGATCCATGTTTTGATGGATGTTGTGAAGTATACGCTGAACGTTTATTTTAAGAGGGAGATGTTCACTACTTCAGGTGATCAGCAGGAATACTTGGAGGAATCAAGTGAATTATTCACCATATTCGTAACTCAGTGATACCTTGCGTGAATTACGACCACGTCTTCTCGTTTGTCTGCAAGATTTAGCAGAAAACTTCAGATTTCCTCCTTTTTTTATTTTTTAGAGATATGGAGGAAATAAATGATTTGGAAACAATGTGTCAGGAATACAAAGTAAGACATTTTTCTTCATCTTGTGTTCAGGTGATAAACATCTGAATTCTGAATTCTTAAGGCGTGACTGGCATCGTGAGGATCTTAAAAGTTCTGAGTCAGAACATATCACGCCTTTTAGTCATGTTTTGTATCCTTTTTTCCAAACAATAAAAGAGGTTTACTAAAGAAGTCGAAGTTGTGATACAAAACCACAATCTCATGATCTGTTTGGTTGATTGCAGACATGCACAGTTTCCCAGTTAGACCGCTGACAATGGCAGCCAATACACCATGATGGTTAAATTTTAAACCGTTGAAAATGAATCTGCATTTTGAGCTTTGGTGGAGATCTGCATGGATAACGGATCAACCACAATGTGTGTTATGTAACTATATTCCTCCCTAATATCTCTTTGAAAACGGAAGAAACCTTTAGCATCGAGCCAACAAGGTATCATTGGACTACGAACATGTGGAATAAGCAAAACTGAAAAATATGTAAGAAAAGAAAGCAGCTCTGAAAAGAATTTTCTAATTATTTAATGAGGCTTTTTTCCTCGTTTCTCGGCAGAACAATGACATGATCGCAGTTGAGGTTTG
Source organism: Acanthurus tractus (assembly GCA_029783725.1). Classification (NCBI taxonomy): domain Eukaryota; kingdom Metazoa; phylum Chordata; class Actinopteri; order Acanthuriformes; family Acanthuridae; genus Acanthurus; species Acanthurus tractus. The sequence goes on along the minus strand of JAQNCA010000006.1, from coordinate 21,608,041 downwards.
CTTGCCTTTTGATCTTATAGCTCGTCAGCTTAGATGCGCTGCATGTGTCTGATGTTACAGGACACTGGTGATGGAGCTCCAGAAAAGGTGCACCGGGTTGTTTATCTCAATGACAGCATTTTAAAGACTGTACTGAATTTGACTCCATCGTACCAGGTCACCAGATATCTTCTGCATTCTTGTCATTGACATTTTTATCTAAGATCGAGTCTTGTCCACTCAAGGAATGAGCTTGTGATTCTTCTTGTATTTTTCTGCTGATGTTTATTAACTGGAGACTGGAATACCTACTGCATGGTGACACTTCTAGAAGATGCTACGGTCTTTATAAACAAGTATCTTTTATTAGTATTTTATAACCTTGTTAATTTTATATATCCACTTTACCCTGCGTTCCAAACTGGTATGTTTACTGATAGCTAGGTTTCAGAGAGCTGTGCTGTATGTTCTGTACTGTGTGCTTGTCTGTGTGTTCTTTTCAGCGTGAGCTTTCCTTTTTCTTTTTTTTAAATGCGTGTTCGTTGGATTTGGTTCTCGGTTACACTGTGGTTATTTTATAGCTACAATCTGGAATTATTAATTTTTCTTTTGTATTTAATGTCAACTTGTGGCATGACTTTGAAATAAAACGGGAAAACCTATTCTGGGTTTGTCATCATTTGTATTGAACAGCAGGAAGTCTTTTAAGGTACAATATCTTTCTTTTTCTTTTTTTAATAAACTTCACCAGCACTTGAACAACGTCAGCAAAGAGTAAAGCTTTGACATCGAATGGAAATGATGATGAAGATAAGGTGGATAAAAAAGTGAAAAAGAGGTTCTAGTGTTTAAAAAGTAAGTTTACCACGTTGACTGTTATAGTTTAGCATGCAGCCTCTGCTAATATTAGATAATAAAAACAGAACAGAAAACAAACAAGAGCTGAGTCTGTTGTAAATACCGTTAGCTTTGCAGGTTTGGATCATAAAGCATTTGACACATTTGAATTTTTGAGGTTTGCTTATTGACAACTGAAATTATTTCAGTGTTGTGAACACTCCCTTAATTGTATTGGTGGAGGCGGAAATCTTAAAGATCCTGGGCCTTTAAACCACAACTTGAATGGACAGATGTTTCTAGAGGTATGTGAGAAAGTACATTTTCTCCTGTTATTCCTGTGAACTGACCCTTAAAGTGACTCACGAGTGGTAACAGAGCAACAACTTGGAAATCATGACCCGGGTCACCTCCCTCTCCACCTCACAGCCGGTCTCTGTATCTGCCACCAACAGGCTCCACCTCCCAGCTAATCAGGATCAGCAGCCATGAATGAGACACAGCGAGAGTCTGGAGAGCCCTGTCACTGACCCAGACATCAAACCTGAAATTACCACGGACAGGAGGCCGGCAGCACGAGAGGACGAACGCAGGTGAAGGCCAGGGGAAAGATTATAAACAAAGAAGAGGAGTGACGACCACAGACAGGAGAGGAGAAGTCAGCCTCCAGCCTCTTCACCCGTCCTGCACCATCTTGATCAACCATCCTGTCAACTCTGGGGCCTCCTCACGTTTTCTCAGGACAGAAAAGACCGGGAGGAGGAAGTGTGCACAGAGGTGAGTGCAGCAGGTGAACGGCGGAGGTGGAGGCCGACGGCTTAGTCTGCGGCCAGGCCACAGTGCTGCTGCTCTGCTGTAGCTTTAGGCCAAAGCCTCTTATTGCTCTTCGTCCTGTGCCAGCACTTAAAGGAGCCATTATGTTCCCTTCAAGTAAACAGTTGACTGTAGGGGTTTTTTTTTGTCTGTTGAACAAAGTCTGAATGCTTTTCTTCCTTCCAATTTAGATTCTATTAGAGATTACCTCTTGCCTGATAAGACAGCAGTTCAGAGTGCCTCCTGAAGGAGAGAGAAATGGCAACGAAAGTGTTGCATTAAAGATGTTAGAAGCACTTATAAAAGTTATAAGCAATAACTATGGCAGAATTCAGAAGGAAAATATGGTCTATATGACTGCATAAAAACTGTAAACATTTGGATAAGAACAAAAAAATTCAAGATTTTCTGCCTATGAAATGATCTTAAGTTGGGAGGATCTGCAGCTAATATTATTTTACTTTTTCATTAACGATTTATCAATATGGTTATAAAAAGGAATTACCCGTCACAATTTTCAGAAGCTAACAACTATAGAGATTTATTTTATTTAGTTAATTATGACAATTTAAAGTAGCAAAATCCTCTCATTTGAGAATCTGAAATAAAAAAATATGGTAATTTTTTACTATTTCTGCTCAAAAATAACTAATTATCAAAGTAAGTGCTAATCATTTTCCTGTAGATAAATTGAAGCTTCAGCTTTTTGTTAAAATGCTTCCACTACTTTGCTTTTCACAGAGCTTTTTGCAACATCTTCACAAACATAAGATGCACTTAAACACTCCAGAAAAGGCTCATAAATGGACCTTGAGTAACCTTTTTTTTTCAAGGAGTCAGACTGCTGTTTTTCAGTGTTGAGAACGAACTTTTACATTTAAAATCTTACAGCTGATATATGTGCTTAAAATGTCTTTAGGTTGCACAATCATAACAGTCATTTTACATAAGCCATGCTGACCAGGTGATGACCTTAGTATTGTGTCACTTTCTGGTTTGGCTTTGGGCCTCACTGTTACTGCAGTTGATCTCAGAAAAATGTGAATTAGCTTCAGACAAAGCAGCAGTTCAGTACATCCACCTCTCTGCCTTCAGCCGCAGTGTTTCACTGATAATTCTGCTTAAAGAGAAGAATAAGAATAACATGTCTGACTGTAGTATTTCATGTTCCTGCTGCTGTCTCTCTCCTCATGTTAAACCCCTTGTCAGGCTGCTGGAGTCTGGTTAAAGAAATAATTTGACATTTTGAGAGTAGACTTCATCTGCCTTCTTGCTGAGATTTAGTTAAGACTGATATCACTAGCATCTTTCTGTCGAACATGAACCTTTTGCACATAGATGTTTATGCAGCCAGCTTTCCTGGTCAATACAAAGTGCTCTGTGAAATAACTGCTTCAGTTTACTTCAGTTACCTTCAGTCCTGATTGGTCATCTACATGAAAAGTTGCAAATTATTCCTTTCATTTGTTAGATTTAGAGAGGTTAATATGTAGAGTTTTGTCACCTTTGGACGAAGTCAGGCCAACAGTTTCACTCTGTCTTAAGTGTTGAAGCTAAACTAAGCTAACTGGCTGCTGCCTCCAGCTTCATATTTAACAGACATGTTAAATGATGATGAAACATGAAAATGATTTTAGATGTATTTCACAAACAGTTTTCTATTTAAATACAACATAAGTGGAGGAAAACCCCCAACTGTAGAGGAAGAATGGTAGAATTGCATTGAATTTAAATAGAAATCCAATAGAATCAAATAAAATGCATCACATTTTTTGTTGTTAAAGAGTCAAGATTTCCTTTTTTTTGCAGGAGAAACGCTGAACTCATGGAGGATGTGGAAACATCAGACTTTCTTGGCCTACGATGAAAGCTTCACGCCTCTCTGTGCCTCTGAATCCCTGCCATGTGAGTCAGAACTGCTACACATACAGTGCACATGCTTGTTAAAATAGCATTAAAGGCCACACACACACACACACTCACACTCACACTCACAAAGATTAGCAGCCGAGGCATTAGCAAGATTGCTTTTGACCATTACATGAAAATCTCTGACCAGGTCGACTTGGGGTCTCATGAGCTGTGATGACAGAGTTGTGGTTTTGAACTTTGAGGCATCTTATACATCAGAGTGAAGGATCTTCGTCAGAAACACCTTTTCATTTCATAAACCATCTGTAAAACTGCTGACGTCAATTTTGACTTTGTGGTGCCTTCAGTGCTTAAATGTCTCCATTGTTATCGATTAGTCATGCTAACCAGTTGAATCATTAACATTAACAAATGCACAATAGAGCTAAAGAACTAACAGTAACACCACTGTAACATATGAACCTCTCAAGTATCACTCAAGGTACCTTAAATCAAGTTTTCTCAACTTTATTTTTGATGTGCAAGCAGCTGTTAGCAGACTGTTGGTCTCGTTGGTTCCTAGAAGTCTCATTTAAACTCTGCAGCTCTTCAGACCTGAAACTGAGACCCAAACCAGGACCACACCAACATCTTTAAGACTTTACCCAACTTAACCTGACTTGTTCTGCCAAATTAGAGACCTGAGGCTTTATTTGTCTTAGTTTTACCCATTACTGTCTGATGGAACAAAGTGGCCCTTGTTGTTTTGCAGCATGTCATGCAAGGACACAGACGATTCCTGCAATAACAGAGCAAAACAAGCTTTTTTTTTTATTCTACAAACAGCCAAAGTCAATAAAAAATAAAAGGACTACACAACAGAATGAATCAAACCTGATAGTTGCAGGTTTGGTAGTATAATACTCCAAAACACAGCAAAGATGTGTTACATGGATTGCAGTGAGGCATCCTTTTATATTCTGTTTTCAAGACCACGGTGAAAGCACCAAATCCAATCCACAGGAATTATAACAAACCTGTCGTATTATTTTTTTCACACAAGATCAAAAAGAAACTGACTGACTTTCTGTCACACAATCGCTGGTTTCCAGTGAAACTTTGTACTATCAGGAACAGCCTTGAGGAGTGGGACAAAGAGCAGTGATTTGCATCCGTTGGTACGTTTGGGTTTGTTAGATATAAAATGGAGTTGTGGATACAGTGAAGGCCAGCCTGTACATTAAAGAACAGACCTATAGGTCTTTGTTTGGGACAATTATCAGATTAGCACCCTGTAGTTCTGGATTAGAGGCTCTGGCATTAGCTGAGCCTATTGTGACTTGCTGCATATGGATGAACTTGGCTGAAGATGAGCAACATACTGCATATCTGCACTGCAGCTCTCATAAAGGTTCACTGCTCCTGTCTGAAAGAAAATCTGTGGACTTTTTACAATTTGTGCTAGTTAATTTCTAGCGAAGAACATCCAAGTAAATGTTAATCTCTTAATTGAATCACTAAAGGATCATTAATACACTTAGCCCCTCCCCCCTTGACATGGACATGGGGTGTCTTCATCACTCATACAGTGGGGGGGGGGGTTCAGCCTGCTTATGTTGTTAGATCGGAAGA
>JAQNCA010000006.1:21553147-21564654 GCA_029783725.1 Acanthurus tractus | reverse complement strand
TGCAGTTCCCACGACAGCAAAGTCTTGGATTTACCCTGACCTGATCAGTTCTTTTTTTCCAAGCTCTTGTGCAACTCCGCTGTATTTCAGGTCATCATCTGCTGGAGAACAAAAAGAGAGTTAAGCTTGTTAAAATCCTTCTTCAGTGATTGAACTCCATGCAGATAAATGACAGTTTTATTGCAATTAACTCACAAATATTTTTGAATACATATAGTATCATACTGAAATAAAGTAGGAGGGCACAATTCAGAATTTAATTAATGGATATGTAAACTACTGGAGCTTTAATTTGTTATGTAATGATTTCTTCCTGTATTATAGTTTGGTGATTTATTTGCCATTACATCAGCTGTAAGGAAAAAAGTCTTGAATGAGTTAGTGGCAGAGCAACAATAAAATGCATGATTAATGTACAACCAGTCTGAGAAAAGCAAATCTGTCACGTGCTTCACTGTTTACGATGGAGATGTTCTTCGACATAAAAAAACATGCCAAACTCTATTTAAAAAACTAAAAACTTATCATCACAACAAAGTGCCCTTATGCTGGTAAATTCCACGCATATTAGGGTCAATTTTTCACAAATGTAATTTGCAGAGCTCCTCTAAATGTTCATTCATGTGTTGTTTATGAGCCGAATTAAACCCTTCGCCCTGGTCTTTCGTGAAAGTGAAGTCAGATATAAATAGATGTCCGCTCAAGTCAACAAGTGAGCTTATTTGAAATTGATCGATTTTCATAATAAGGTCTGGTGACACATTCCATGCATAAGACAGAATGGGGATCTATTGAGACCTGGTTAGAGCTCAAACATGGAGCGGATCATCACCCGAAACACAACGATGTCAAAAAAAAGGATCAATATCTCTCATTTATGAGTATTTGATGTGTTTTATCAACGAGTAGCGATCGTTATCCTACCTCCAGGTAACCCTCCAGGTCGGTTTGTCCTCCCGATGAACGACAGACGAGAAGCCGCGGCGTTCTTGCTGCCGTCGGTCACGGTCATCCGATATGAAGCCGGTGGCCTCGGAGGATGAGGTTACGTCAAGTTAACCGGAGTTATCAACGAAGGCACCGGAAATCAAAACTTTTGCTTCTCAGATTTTTTTTTTTTAAACTGTGAAGGATTTATTTTAACATTTCTCGATCGCTTTAAAATTGTGTAGTGAAACGTCTACAATAGCATTTAAGCTAGCGTTGCTATATTGCATTTTTCGTTTTATTGAAACTGAATAACTACGGTGATCTGTTGTTTTCCACTTTATTTACTAAATTGTAAAGGGATATGCTGCAAAGATAACATTACAGTGGAATCAAAAGCATTGATATTTATATTAACTTTAATTGTGACTCGTGTTTTTCGCTGGAACGGGTAACAGATGTAAATACAACCAAATCCTTTATTCTGAAAATTACGGCGGAAGTGGATTTATTATACATTAACCACTTTACACACTCTGCTGTGGATGCTATAGAGACCTGTATCACCGACTGCAACCTGTTGCCACAGTGATGAAAACAAATGTTATGTTTCTCATCACACATCATATCCCTTATTATAATCCAAACTGTTATCTAAGATTATAATCTAATGCCATTTCCAAATTCTACTCCACAAAATCTGAGAAGTGTTTTACATTTGACTTTACAACAATTTTAAAGCTCTACTCACTATCTACTTTTATTAAGATGTTTGCACACGAAGCATATTTTTTTTTATTTATAGGTACAACTAAAGTGATAAACTGATCAGCAGAAAATTAATTGGCAACAAATTTGCTGATATTATTAATTTTTCATGCAAAATCATCCCGCATTTAACCTTCTTCATGTGAAAACATGCTGCAAGTCAGCACTCGAACTCTGTTGTAAAATAAATATTCTATTTTGCTGAAGTACAGAAACAATACTATGGGAAAAAGGACATTGCTCAAGTACACTCTGTAAGGGTTTTATGTGTATGGCGCCCCCTGCCGGTGTCAAAGTGTAACTTGAGTTCGCAGCCACAGGAATGTTCTTTCCCTGAGGTGAGCCTCTGGGCTGCTGTCAGTCGGGATGTTTGCACCGCCCAAACCAACACGAGCATCACAAGCTGCGCGCTGATTAACAACATTTCCTGTTTCAACCTTCAAAGTAAAAGACCAAAAAAATCACTGAGATGTTGCATTTATTGTCCTTATGCAGAAGGGGGGGACTCGGGAATAGTTTCAACATTTTTAGAATATGTTATCCTATTGTCATGAGAAAATGTCACATGTTAATGTCTCATGTTTATGTTATGCAAAAGGCTAAAACAACGAAACATTTAGCTGCTGTATGAAACCGGCCTGGTGCAATAGAGCCAAGTGAGAAAGTGAGCTCTAGAAGATTAATTATATGCAACAGCAACCTTTTTCCCAAAACAATGGCCTGATTATTCTGGATAATCCACAGAATGCACTGGCAGCCATTTGCAGAGGGACTATTTTGTTGTTAGAAAGTAGTTTTCACTGAAAAACTGATTCCCTAAAGATTTGTTGCTGCATGAACTTGCATGAAGTTGCATCATATTGATGAAAAATATTATCAATGAAAGTTAACTCAATGTGTTTTGCACTGAAAGACTTAATATAAAAAGGAGATAGGCATAAACACAAGAACAAATATAAGATTTAAAAAAATATAAGCCTCTTAAGATTATAAGAATATAGGACATGAGTCATCGTATGTTTACATGTACAGCAACACATACAGACGCACACTCACACTTACACACACAGTATTTACCCATAAGCCTCAGGGAAAGTAATGTTTTGAGTGTGTTTTTGCATGTGTGCACAGTTGTGACAAACTGTTTTATCCTCAGGTCAGACTGTTAGTTTGTTTTAGAGGGCAGGACAACAGAAACTGAGGGCAGAAGCTCACAGGACCTGAATCTCTCTCTGGGTGCAGTTTGAGGACCTCCACCTGATGATCTGACCGACCTGATGGTGTTATGATCACATAGCATGTTAAAGATTTACTGAGGAGACGAAACAGTGAGTTTAACAGACTATAAGTAGGATTTTAAAGGTGATTTTTATTTAAAAATGTATGCATAAGGATTTAAGCTGCTGTTTATTCAAACAGCTGGAGGCATCTACAGATAGTTTGGATAATTGTGTAAACAGAACAGTGACCTGACCTGTTCTGGTGACCACGTGGATTCAGGAGGTCAGTTTGATAGAATGAATCAAAAATGAATAAATCATAGTTATAATGAATCATACATTAATGATACAATAAATTAAAAAAAAGTTTTTGGGCGTTTCTTTAATAAAACAATGTCATAATGACTTTGATCATCTGCATCCACTTAATCAACCCACTGACTGTTAATGTGTCTAAAACATTGTTATGACCACATCTTTGGTCTCATGGCAACAATGATGTAACGCGCTCACATCCAGAGCCAAAAAATAAAGCTGCTTTAAAACAGTGCCCATCATAAAAATGGCTCATGCCATTTGAAAGTCATTAGGAAAGCTGCGAGAAAAATTATCAGCGACTTTAAAAAGTGAGGGGAGTGGCTGAGGGTCGCGGGGCTGGAGGGGTAATCTGAGGAGAGCAATTTTGGGAGAGGAGGAGGCCTGAAACACAAAGCTCCTGCTGTAAACTTCCATATTGTGCGGCTGTGTTTCTATTATGTTTGAAAAGTTGCTTTAAAATATGGCCCCTGTTAAAAGAGATATACTGAATAAACCGACAGAAGAAAGCTGCAGTTTTGTTTTATTTAAAGCAACAAGGACGCATGAAAGCTTCGGAGGTGTTGACAGTGAAGGGGCAGTAATCCTGGGATTTGTCACATGAGCTTGGACTGACCTTCGCTGCAGCAGACAGCTCAAAACTGACCCAAGACAAGCGAAAGGTGTCACGCCGCAGTCGCCGCCGTGTCACACAGGCCGGCAGCAGGAAAAAACATTAAATTAAAGGCACAGTAGCTTTCAGATGAAGTCAAAATTTTGCCAGCAGGGGTCGTTTAAGTTCACATCCACACCTTCTTTGATTCATTCCTGTGAAGCAGCCAAGTGGAATCAGACTCATGTCGGTCACATATTGTTTAAGTGTTGAGAATTAACTGCTGCAGAGCGAACAGAGGACTTCTCGCTCGGTATTTGGCTCCGTCAGCAGCCTGAGAAAAGGGGAGGAGAGGGCACAAAGGTCACGTTGTGTAACAGATACCATGCGGGTCAAAGTGCCAAAGTGCTCTGGAGGTGCACAGGATTTTATTGGTTCGCTCTTTTTAGGATTATGTAAAACCTCCCTGAGGATTTTTAAAGACACTGACTGTTATTTGGTTCATATGTTGTAGTTTTGTGATTTTGAAGAATCATACTTAAGATAAAAATTCTGCACTGCCAAATAAAAACCAACATTTCACCTTCATATAATCTAAATATTGTCCATTTGCACAATAAAAGCCAAATAAAATGAAACACACTTTAAACACAAGTAATGACAAACATAAATGTGCCACTTTTTTAAACATGTTTTTAATAAAAAATAAGCCACATATAATAAATGCATTTAAATTACAACATTGTACCATTTTTAAAACATGATGCACATTTTGCTGACGGACCAGGAGTCAAAAATCAACATTAATTCACATATATATTTAAAATAATCACACAAATTTGAGTACTGACTCAAAGAAATTGCATTATAATCAAACAGACTCTAGAGGTATTGAAGTTGTTAATTAGTTTGTGCTTTTTTGCAGACAATCAGGAGGTTACTGCAGTTTTGACAGAGGAAATGAGGGAAAAAAAAGAAGATGCAATTGATGTTCCCAAACTACATAAACAAGATTCCCAAAACATCCTTCCAACAAAATCCCAAAGTAAATATAACACTAGTAGACTTATAATTCTTAAGTTGAGATAAATAACTTGAGATAAATATTTAATAAGCTAAACTAACAGGCTCAGACACGATGCACACAGGAAAAAAAAAGATTCAGCTCAAGGTAAAAGTTTTGGTCGTTTCTGTGTCAAAAAAAGAAAAAAGAAACTAAAACTCAGTTTGCACCACAGAGTCCAAAGTGAAATCCAGTTTTCTTTCACCATTTTGAGTGTTATTTAAATTATTTTGATTGCCAACATCTGAAAGTGTAAAAAACAAACATAATAAACTAAAACGGACCAAACACCCAAACTTTTGTGCAAAATCCCCTTTGACCCCAGACTTATTTTTACTGCATTTAAAAGCCTTTAGTGTTCAATGTATTTAAGGAAAAGTCTCCAGCAGCTGCAGTTTACAAAATAGTTGCAGTGAGAAATAAAAAGGCTCTTGAAGAAAATTACAATTAAAAGTACCTTTCTTGCAAAACTGAAGATACCTGTAAAAAATTCTGATGCTCAAATGTCAAAAAGTTATAAGAAAAATACTTCCAGGTGTCTTAATGTTGTGTTACATTTGGCGATTTGATGCTTAGTGTTTGCTTTGGATCACAACTTGAACTAATTTCTTCCTGCCTCTATCTGTTTACAATCTGCATATTGGCACATTGAAAGTTTAATATGAGTTCCTGTTTGCAGAGTTAACACAGAAACACAGAAACCTTTCACAAAAAAAGAAAATGTGATGATTCTCAATCAAGTTCTGGATTAATAATGAGCGTATTTTATAATTTTACATGTGAATTTGTAATGAACACTGTTTTTCTAGCACCACTTACTTTCCTCTCACCACGAATCCCCATGAAAGCTGAACACACAGATGTGTTGGTCATCTCATAAGCCCTTCCTGTCTGTGCGATCGTAGCTTTGTTCTGCTTTTCAAAGTCACAGATTTTCATTTAATGTGCAGTGTATTAATTTCTAAAAGTGTGCTGTGATTGACAAAGTGAACGGACGATTAGCTGCATAATTAACGGTTTGTGCTGTTTCACCCGATGCATCCATTAACACGGTGTTTGTGTCTGCAGGGCTCCATGTTTACTGGTGACATCAACCTTCAGACGGAGGCCTCACAGGTGTTTTCTTCACAAACTTGAACATGGTCTCATCCAGCCAGACAACAACAAAATAAAAGAGACACATTTTTCCGACTTGTTCGGTCTTCACATCACATCTATTGTGTCTTCTGTTTCTGGCCAGCAGGAACCTCCGCTCCCATGGTGGTCTTTCCAGAGAGGAAGGGGATGATCTTCTCCAGCAGCAGGATGCAGCTCGTCACGCCTGAGGACACGAGGAAGACGACACAGGAGGTTATTATGGTGAACGTGTGGGAGCCAATCAGGCTCTGGCTTAGAAAGTTAAGATATGAATGAATGAATACAAGCAAATATTTGCCTGCATGCATGCACATTAGCACTGCTAGCCTTTGGGCGTAGCATGGGTGCAGCCGGTGCTACCAGAAAAAACTTTTCTCAAAACAAAAGTAAAGGTTTATTTATATGTATCTTTCTTCAGTTGTGTCATTAGATGAACTATTTTCAAAATGTGTTCCCGTTTTATTGCAGAGAGTGAGATAAAAAAGACCAATTTCACACTTATCAGTCCATTAAATATGAGGTCATGTGCAGAGGCTGGTTAGCATCGTTAGCTTCACTCAAGACATGGAAACAGCAGGAGACAGAAAGTCTTTCTTTAAGTGTCACAACATAAGAATATAATGACAGCTGACGGCTGTCACCACCCAAAACCCCTGCTCTTGTATGCTAACTAGCTACTGTTAGCATAGCAAGTCACAGCCACAGTAAAGACTTTAATTATTATTTTAAAAAAATGAATAAAATGTAAAAACCAAGATTAATTTTTAACAGGAACCTTTAACCTTCCACTGTAAAAACAGAAAGTTAGCACTCAAATAGGCAACTTTGAGAGCTTTTTCCAACATAATAGAACAACTTGAGATCAGCCTGGAAACAGTCAGTGGACCTCCGGCTCTTTACCTAAAAGTGGACCCAGCCAGTAAACGAAGCAGTACTCCAGGTAGGTGTGTCCGCTGCAGGGGAACTGGACAGAAAAGGCCAGGACGGGGTTAAAAAAAGCTCCCGAGATACTTCCACCTGCACGGGGGGGACAGAAACAGCAAAGTTTGTGTCAGAAAATGTTTGATATTTAGCTAAAAAAAAGTACTTACAAATAAAATCAGTGATTGATTTGATACAATTTTCTTAGTTCTTTCAAAAATAAATAAAGCAAAGTATTTTTCCTGCAGCTGAGCTAAAAAAAACAGCTGAAATACTTGATTTCTGGTAAATAATTTTTGGCTATTTTGAATAAATACAAACAACAACACTGTCAAAAGTTCTTAAAACTAGATTTTGACTCGTAGCTTTGAGATTGCAGAACTTTTGATTGTGATTGATAACTTATCATAGAATTACATACAGACTAACATCCTGATAATGTGACTTATTTCTGACCACAGTTCAGTTTCACTCTACCCTGTTGGTAAACCTTGTGATCAATATAATCACAGATAACTGATCACTGAACACGGTGCCTATCATCGGTATGTCAATCTGTGATTGGCCACAGTTGATATGTAATGAATGGCAATAAAACACTTAAGAACTGACACGCTGCCTTTTCAGTTCAACTTTCACATATTTAAATACATTCATATAGTTATTATTTGAATGCATTTAAATACATTTTTACCATAATATTTAATAGTAAACAAATATATATTATTTGAATGCATTTTATTATATTATATCATAATATTTAACAGTAGGGATTTTTTCCCAGGAATCTGTTTTCTTCTTTTCCTCTGCAGCTTTGCTCAAAACTTGGTCCTGTGTTTCATAAAGTTAAATAATCTTTAGTTTCAGTCTTTAAACCACCGTTCATTAACACACCTGCGACAACCAGCGCGGTGATGACCGCGGAGAAGACGTGAACTCGAAGTTTTTCGTCCACTTTGTGGATGTGCATGACCAGAGTCTGGACCACGAAGGCGCAGGCGAGCTCGACGGCCGCGGCTTCCAGCAGCGTCCCGCCGAGGGGGTCGAAGCACCTGAACCCGAACCTCTGGTGCCTGATGTGGACGTCGGAGAGACTCTGCGACCACACGGACACGGCGAAGTGCTGCGCGGCGATCGCGGCGCCGAACTGGCAGGCTATGAGGGCGACGGCTGTTCGTGCGCCGCTCGTCCCGCGGCAAACGCGCTCCAGAACCGCGATGGGATTACACGTCGCCTCCCGGAAAGTTATGAGGTGGACGACCGTCATGCTGTAGGTGAGGACCAGGCCGATGTACAGCTCCAGCCGGGCCGTTTCGCCCAGCAGTTTGAGTTCATGTGTGCAGCAGCAGAGCTGGAAGGTGGACGCCGCTTCCACCAGGTAAATCCTGTAAGCTCCGGGCAGAAGACGCGATGCCGCCCGGCGGATCGTCTCGCTGATGAGCACCGCGGCTGCCAAAACCGCCACGGAAACGTACAAGTCAGCCATCGCAGCGGTCGTTCAGGCCGACGGTTTGCCTCCGAGCCACAAACCGGTCTTCGTTACGTGAACAACTTTATAGGTGCGCCGCGAACTTCACCTCCCTCCTTTTTCAAAGTCCAGTCGCTCCACGTTGCCGCTGCCGCGTCAAACCGCTCGCTTTGAAACGGGAAGCAAAGCGGCAGCCTTCAAAATAAAATCACTAACCTCTCGAGGCAGCAGCAGCTGTTGACAGAGGTTTAAAGGTCTTTTAAATACATGAAAATGACTATTTTTATGGATGATTTTATTTAGTTTTTGCTCAGGTTTTAAATGTTAAGTCTGGTTGTGATTTTTATCCAAGAAAAAGCAAAGCAAATCCATGTTTTTTTATACATGGCTTCTATATATTTTGGGTGTAGCTTGTCGAGGGTGTGGAAGGTGTAACAATGACATTCACACTTTTTGTTTATTCAGTGTATCAGTGTTGGCCCGGCATGGATCGAGTGTGTGATATCCACGTCAGAAGTCACGCCGGACGACATGTGGCTTAAAACCCATTTTATTATGACAAATGTACAAGATCAGATTTATAAGAAATAACAGTAAAGTTAACAAAAAAAAAAATGTAAGGAGCAGACAAAACACCAACAACCAGTCTACTAGCATCTATACACAGTGGACAGGGTGTCTTTCCTCCCAGATTCATCATGAGGTAAATAGGAAACTCTTGTTAACACTTCAGTCATTGGCACCGACTTCCTCCCTTAATCCCATCGCAGCTTTTATCTCCCTCCTCTCCCCCTTTTTTCTCTCTCCATTCCTATGCAGGACTTGCTACAGGTTATTTCATAACCGTGAGATACACATGAACACATTCTCCTCCTCTGTGGAGAATTTAAAAACAGGGTTACATACAGCACATAGACATCCACATTCCTTTACTCTTGACTCAACCAACCAGAACACACACTTCTATTACATTTGTAGAATTGGGGTTTTGCTATATTATTCTGTCCAGCTAATCTAAAAGCTAAATATTGTGTATAGAAGCCTAAGTTGTGTGCACCGCGGGCAGCACGATTAGGTTTCGTCTTGGAAGTCATGTTTTTTTGGCCGTAGCCGGTATCAAAACGTTATGATAAATAGAGTGGTTTATCCTCTGTGAAGACCATGCTGAGACTAATTTACAAAAAAATTTACAAACAGGCCTCATCTCTCCTCTTAAATCAGATTCAGCTGTCCTAGATTTTTTTTTTCCCCTCTTTTACTGCGATAATCCTTTCCCCTCCCCGAGCTTCTGTAACATGCTTTTTAGTAGGTCAGCGCATGCTTACAAATGCAGCTTCACTGCAAATGATGAGATTTTCTGCGTCATCTACTTCACGGGTCCCTTCAGCACGAATTCAACAGGTCAGGAGATCCTTAAAAACATGCCAAAGTTTTCTGGTTTTCTTATAAAAAAAAGAAAAGAAAAAGAAAAATGTTGTGCCAATATTACTTCCCTACAAAAGAAAACTATTAGAAACTCATGCAATCCCAAAGATTTGCCCAATATATTTTTTTCCGTAATTAAAAAATGCCTCTAAATATATTACAGCAAAAACTACAGATATACACACGACTGGTTCCAGCAGAGGTCAGTGAAGTCATTGGTTTGTTGTCGTCCGTTTTTCCCCCCATATTCAAAAAACTGCATCCTCACTATCGCTTCGTAACAAATTGTTCCACTAAGTTGATTATTTTTTTCACAATCTTGATCTGATTTGAGGTCGAAAAAGCTGCAAGTTTACAGCAACTCGACCCAAACGTCAACTCGAGATTATGAAAATAGAAAATGTGAGTAGAAACATGGGTGTTTTTAATGCAGGCAGATTCAGGGGAGTCGAATAATAAACCGAAAAATAATGGAAAACAAAAAGAAAAGAGGGGTGTTTTGGAGTTTAGTGTTATTTTAGTTAATAAAAAAACCACAAGTCTGCAGGTTTTGAAACCTTCTATGAAGGACAATGTACAAAGAAAAAAATAAGACACTTTACATTTTTGCTCAAAGAGACAACAACAAATAAAAGATTAGATATACAAAAAAATACATTACTGTATTAAAAAAAAACAAAATCACAAAAGGTAACATAATGCAATAAGAATAAACTAGACTAACGTGATTAGGAGGGACAAGAGTTTAACTTGTGATTTTGTTTCCCCGAATAAACGCAGCACTCAAATAAACTTGAAGTTCACCACTGATACTGATGGCAGCGCACATAGTTAAAATAATTATATATGTTTACAATATACAAAAGCTACTCTATCATTCAACAGAAAAAGTTCAAGGGGAAGGTTGACAAATGATGGTTGGTCGACTAGTTATTAGTCTAGAAGGTTATTCGACAAGAATAAATAGTCTCATCTAAAGCTTTCTCATATTATATATATGTATATAACAAAAAGCCAGAATAGTTTGAAGCAAAAGTTTACACATTTTGGGAAATAAGCTTGTTTTCTTTCTTGCAGGAGAGTTTGATGAGAAGATTGACATCACTTTTCAGTCCTTTCCATTAGATATAAGCCTCTAGTTTGCAGATGGTTAGCGTAGCTTAGCATAAAGACTAAAAACAGGAGAAAACAGCTAGCATGGCAGGTGACAAACTGCACTTAACGGCACTGCTTGAACACTCTAATTAACACAAAGCCAATGCATAAGTAATAGCAAAACTGTGCATTTTGATGTTTTCTTCAGTTATAGTTTAACAAACCAAACACTGCATGCTAACCGGCGAGTCAAAGAGGTGTTGGCAGGCAGGTTTTGTTACCTCAGGAGGTTCCACCATTTTCAAGTTTAGATCATTGTACCCAAAAATATACGGTAAACAGTATTATCATCATGACAATCCCCACAATCTGCTCTAACTGCTAAAATTAAAATTACTTAAAATGCAGCGGCTTAATGTTTTCATACAAGCTGATTTATTTCAGGTGTAACTTGTTAAAAAATTATTTTTAAAAGACTGAGAAACACAACAGAACAGAAGAGTGAGTCCATCTTATCTTACATGCTTAGCACCCATAAAACATGCTAACTAGCTACTGTTAGCATAGCAGTGTCAT
>JAQNCA010000006.1:21508453-21527583 GCA_029783725.1 Acanthurus tractus | reverse complement strand
AACCCATTTAAAAAGAATTAAGATCATGTGACTCAGGAACTTGCTTGAGAGTTATTACGCTTTAACGTTTTCTTTGATAACAAATGAATCCAGAGTTTTCTGTACAACAGGATAATAACTGATAGCTAATTCAGCATATTTTCAATGACGCCAATTTGCCAAGATTCCCAGCAGGCATTTTCAGGAGCACAGAAAAAAACCTGCAATATTCACATGAAATCAAATAATCTTCAGTAATCCTGCACCAGAAATCTGTGTATTTCTGGAGAAATTCACAGGCGTTTTTTTTAAAAGGTCACATTTTCCTGTTTACATGACAAAGCCAGAATGAAAGAAATGTGTTTGTACATTTATTCCTTCGCAGAACCTTTCCAGAAACTTGACTTTTTGATGAGTACAAACAGTCTTGTTGTGCAAAGAGATTCATCTGTGTGTTACAATGTTCAAAATTTCCAACATCAAATCTGTCAGTTGGGTGTGTTTGTCTCTGTTGTACAATCCACCCTGTGAAATGAAGCAACAGGTATTTCTCTCTTAGCCTCAGATCCTTTTTTGGCTGTAGAAAGGGGAAGACTTTGTAAATAAAAGTGGAAGTTTTGCTGAGTGACCTCTGTGTGGTGACAGTGTCTACTTCCTGAAACCTGCCCACAACAATATCTCATCATCGGTTCGGTCTGGTTCTCACCCTCTGGGTGTGGATGATGCTCTTGTATTCTCGGGCCACGCGGCTCGCCCATTTCCTCGCCTCCTTATCCAGGCTGTGCTCCTCTGCCGTTCCGCTCTCTTTCTGCAGCTGCATCACCTACAAACACGCAGGGAGACGAGACAGTTGGATATTTTAGAGTAACTTAAATGTCACCACTTAACCAGAGCAAGTTATGTTTAGCATTTTTGTTTCAACCATGTGGCAACCTGCATTTAATACAATATATGGGCCTTCTTTAAGAAGTGCTTTGTAGGAAAAATGTACACAAGGAGTCGAGTTGGAATGGATCATCTGTCTCAGCAGCATCACTGTTCATTCAGGTCAAATCTGATGGCTGCATTTAAGAGGTACAACATCATCCAAAAAGCATAAACATCTTACATTTATAGACCCAAAGATTTCAGTCTCAGCTGGCTCTCAGTTATGTAAGAGGGAGGGAAAAGACTCTCTTTTTACTGTAAAGCCCTCAGCTTCATTTCAATGATGAATGCATGTGGATGAGTCTAATCAGAACCTCACATCACTTAATTTAATTTCAGTGTTTCCGATTAGACTTTTCTTTATTTATTAAGTAAAAAAAAAAAATCCCTAAAATTTAAGTTAGGAGGTTTTCACATGACAGCAGCAGTTTGTGTGCATGTGTGCGTGTGTGTGTGTGTGTGTGTGTGTGTTTGGAGGGAAAAGGCCGGGGTGGGGAGGGTCAGTGCACTCTGATGAGGCCCACTCACAATGCCTCCTTTTCACAGCTGGGCCGTTCACAGGGCCCGGCCTTCCTCCTGCCCCTCCCTCCCGGTTCAGCTCTATTCCTTACCGGATCCCTCTGTCTGGTGCAAGTGGTATGGGGGGAGGGAGGGAGGGAGGGGAGGGAGAGGAGGGAGAGGAGGGGGGGGGGAGGCTCTCCACCACTAATGTTTTCTTTAGGAACAGGCTGCTGCTTGTTTGACTTCCAATGAAAACAACGCCAGCGTTTGCAGTTTGAACAAATTGTCCAGTGTTGTCCAGAGGAGCAGAGGGCCAGTGCAAAGGAGGACCGGCAGAGTTGGGCAATGGACGAGTGCGGCTGGAATAGAAGTATGTGTGACATCGGCTGCAATGCATCACATTCGTGTGCGGCAGCCATCAATAAACCACTGGCAGATTTGCACACCGAGGTCTTACTGCTGATAGTAAAATATTTTTGGACTGAAGTCGACTTGTATGCTGATATTTCATGTTTGTTTTATTAAAAAAAAAGGGCAAAAAAAAGAGAAGCTATAAATGACCAGTTTGGGTGGAAAGCTGTCTGAAATAGACTCCAGTTCATGCGACACTATGGGCCTCATGAACAGGTGTGAACAACAGACTGCGCTGCAATAAGGGCTCATGAGTCAGGTGGCTTAGTTTTGAAGGTTGTCATAAGTGCGAATCAAAAACAACAGCACGGTATAAAAAGAAATTCAATGGGGTTCACAGGTGGGTCTGTGTTGCTTCAGGTACCGCTGGGAAACCGATGACAAACCATCCAGATAGTCCGGTTTTTATAATGATTCATGAATCTGAACGCTTATCAGATGCCAAATACTCAACAGATGTTTCAGTATTTATGAGGGAGCTTCCGAAACTCTGGAAAGTTATCGTGAGGTAATCGTGAAGTAAACAGGAAGAATTACGTCCTTTATGCATCAGATGACGTTTGTGCTGTGTTTTCTTTCAGATTTAATCTTTTTGCCAGACAACCTGGTTATTTTTCCGGTGGCTCTCTGTGTTTGCACAGCAGTAGAGCAGCGATAATGTTTGTCTGAACATGGCCTGACTGCACATGATCCAGCCACAATAATTTATTATGACTGTAATCAACACTTCAGGTAGTGATTCAAACAGAAGACGGACTGTCTGTTCTGGTCAAAGTTCATTTCCTGTTGTGAGGTTATTATTAGATCGCTATGATGCAGCTTGTTTAAATGATCTCTGAGCTGGAAGAGACTGGTGAGTTTAGATCAAGTTGAAACAAAAAATACAAACCTCTGACATAAATATAAACTCCATGTATATTTGTTTCCATAGAGTGTGTTATGACATAAATACAATCTGATAATTTCTGTAACAAAGCTCAGAGTTCCAGATTATTTCACAGAAAATTTAAATTTTCTCTTAAAACTTCTGCTGCACAGAAATGAGGAACTTATTCTGTTTCATCCGTCTCATACATCACAGACAGACAATGTATGAAAAACACTTTGACACTGAGCAACAAAAGATACAAACGTCCATGTTAAAATGAAGTCTGGGGAAAAATTTAAAAAGAGAGACACAAGGCTTTAAATGTGATGTTTTATAAATTTAGAAATAAACATCAGGATTTACCGTGTCGGTGTCCATGGGCTGGAACGTGAACTCCTGCGCTGGCTGAAAAAGTAGGTTCTTCTGTACAAAAAGCTGCTGGTGAAACTCCCTTAGTATCTGTATTAGTGTGTTTCAAAGGAGAAGATAAAAAACATATTTAAATTGTGCCAAAACACCTCCTTTTTGTCTTAGCTATACACCTTCTCAACGGTTTGCACCTGTGTGCATTTTGCACAGCTCTGACGTGTAAGCTTTATCATTTGTTTTGTTATAATTATCCTAAAGTTACTGAGGATATTATATATTATATATTATAATATTATATTTTATACACATTTTTCTTGTCCTCTTTATAGTAACATATGTACTGTTGTAGCTACTCAACAGTAAGTTTGTAAAATTTTCTTAAATTACATCAGAATGACATTACAGGGACAGACAGTATTTTGCGCCTCGTGCCCCTGATAATGTGAAAAACTGGACCAGTACAGATGAGAAGAGAACACACACTTCTGAGGCTTTATCAGATGATACCGCCTGAAGTGAAACTGGAGGCTTATCAAATTTAAACAACAATACAAAACAATAAGTGCCTGATAATCCTAATCCTAAACTGATCACATTAAAGCATGAAAGTGTTATCATCATGAGGGAAACATTCATGCACTGCTTTGAAATATTAGAACATCTGATGCTCCTATGAAAGCAGCAGAACTAGAAGTGAAGCATTTTTTTAAATTCCCCAGATTTTTAAGTGTTGCACAGGGAAACAGATCCTGAAACTACACACGGACCACAAAAAAACATCATGAAGAATTAAACATATTCATGAGAATTTAATCTGGTCAAATCAGATTGTAATAATAAATAAATCACACATAAAATCTGTTTTAGGGAGAGTTGTGTTGACACAGGAAGGGCATTATGAGCAGTGTGAGCTCAGTTGAAAAGCTCTCTTCACATCCAGGTGAGAGCAGAAACAAAATGCTACTGCAGTTCCAGAGATGCAAGACGACCCAAACAAACCAGAACGAAAGAAGCCAACAGCGGCTCAAGAGCCTGTAACCGAGGAGCGCCGAGGAAACTCAAACCTTTCAATTAATTAGCAGACAGTGCGGCAGGAGAGTTCAGCTCTTCCTACAATCACAAAGATACTGAGTGATACTGATGGATTACAGATCCATCCTGAGGCTCTGTAAAATTTAATGGATCTAAATTAAACCTGATCAAATGAAGATCTTATTTATACTGAATTCAACTGTGTTTTCTCCTCCTGAGCCTGCGAGTGCTGCAGCGCTGCCCTCATTTCTGAAAGCTGGACTCTACACTGTTAGCATGAAGAATGAAAACTACTAGGAAGCATCAGTTCTGACTGAGTACACAAATCTGTTTAACTCTGACATTTAATCTTAATCAATCCCTCTAATTAGCAAAGAGCAGCATACAAACAACTTCAACGTAAATACTGGACAGTGCTGACTTTCACTTTTGCTGGTTAAAATCAGCTTTTGGCTAATTCATGTGACTAACTTGATGACAGCTAAAACTATGGTGGTTGTTATGGAAGAGCCTCCACTTGTAACTAAGTTACTGTAGTTAAAACAACTCCAATAGAGTGAGACACCTTTATCACCTTAAAGCATCAAATTAATTTTAGGAATCCGATTCTTCCAATTAAACTATTTTTCAGGTGTTATATTTATAATTTTGAATCATCTTTCTTTTTCAGAATTAATTAAGCTCAATTTGAACTAATTTCAGGGTTTAGCTTGAGCATGTTCTGGGTTCCTGTGTTATTTAGGTAAGATAATATAAAACTTACCCCATTTGAGCTGTTCAGGAGGTGGTTGAAGGTGTTGTTGACAGTCTTGCAACTTTCCAGCTCAGTCTGACACAGAGACACCAGGTAATCTTTTACCTGCTCATAGATTCTTCCATCTAAGACCTGCAGACAAATAGACAGTATGTTTCTCTGTTAGCAGCACATGTTTGTCTCTCATCATCCACCCACTCAGTCAGAGCAAACATCCTCACCTTGAGGCACTCCGTCAGGTCTGTGTCATAGTAGCGCTGCTGGTGAGCGTTAGCGGCTGCTAGTGTGAGAAGGTAGTCGTTTCTGGCGTGTGTGGCTTTGGAGTTACATTCACTTCTCTTGGCTTTCAGCTGGAATATAGAAGTTCACATTACTGACTGAAGCGCCAAAATGTGAAAAAACGTTGAGCAGTTTTTTGGGATGCAAAAATCTCATACCTTCACGCTTGCCCTTTGAAGACTGGATCTGGACTGGAAGAGACTCAACTTGGACCTGAACAGAAGAAAAAACGAGAGGATTCCTCAGACATGGTTTTATTTTATAACCATGACTATAATGATTTGGATTTGGCTTAGTATCTGGATCATTGCAGTATGGGTCAATGATACAATTAAAATGTAAAACTGACTTCAAATAAAAGGCTAGTATAGTCAAGTTGACATTTACTGTAACTTTATCAATCAGTCCTATTTATCAGTCAACTAATCCTACTGACTCTGTTTATTGTTTACCTCTATAAAAAAAAAAACTAGCAGGATTGTATTCAGCATAAAGCTTCAAACAACAGACAGCTTTGTCACAAAGACACATGAGCAGTCAGGATGAAAGTCAACATGTCAACAAGAAACTTCCTTCCAGTTTTCATGGCTGCAGATTACAGACAGCTGGGTATCTTCTGAAGAACACTTGTTTCTTAGCCATTTATGAGGGTAACTGGTTCTGTTAGTTATTTGGCTATAAAATGTGCACAACAAGGACTTAAGAAGGGAGTCCAACAGTGTAACAGCTGAATGAAATAAGAGAAAATTATCAATGACATCTTCCATCACGACTATGGTTAAAATAAAAGTAGATAATACGTTTCAGAAAGAAAGCTGGAACACGGGAGAAATCTGAACACTGATAAGCTGCATGTGACAGACTTACAAAAACCAGGTTACTACAGTGGGTGTAAACCTGTTCTCTGATTACCTGCCTAACCTAGTTTTTCTGAGTAACCTGGTTCCTTTAGTTCATGTAAACATCCTGATTTAAAGATGGTAATTACCATTTACAACACACGTGCAGGAAGTGAAGATTATGTCAATGACTGCAGCAGAAAAAGGATGCAACCTACTGACCGAATGTGTGGATTTGTGTGTGCGTGCTTCTCCTGTTTAACAGGCAGTTGTAGAAAAAACATTTTCCACCTTAACCTTTTAATTATGAATGTAGGAATAACATGACTATCATCTAACAGAGACGGTGATCTGTTTCATACTTGGCGTCCAACTCTGTCTTGTCTCGGACGGCCTGTGCCATCGTCTCAGCCTCCTGATACTTCTTCCTGCTCTTCGTCAGCTCCTTCACCGACTCCTGCAGCTCAGCTTGAACCACTGTCAGCTGATCAATACACTGAGGACGATGACACGGACAAAATGAAAGACAAGAGAGAACGTCATAATCATGCAAATTATCATCTCCCCAGTGCACCGACTGGAAAATGCAAATCCTGCTGAGTCGTATCTACAGAGGGCGATGGGGAAGTAAGGCTTTATTGCTGTGTGCGACACAGGAGCCTGAAAGGTGAGTCTGAACAAGAGCAGCATTGTAGGCTGCAGGAACGTGGCCAGCAGAAACCAGAGAGCCACGCTGGTTACATTTCAGCAAGGTGGACTCAGACCTCATGATCAGGAAGCCTTCAGACCAGTTACAGCCTGACTAACCAGTGAGGGTCAGATACTGGGCTGAGTTCTTAATGATTAGAGAGAAGCTGTGAATTATGCATTTACTTGAAAGGCTGTTTATTGCACTATTATCAGTATTACACTGGTTGTTTACACTGAAAATAATTCTGAAGTGACACTGACAAGAGGACAAAGGGCATGATTATGTGGCCCTCTGCTACTATAACCTCATAATTACTGTCATTATGTCTATCAGTGGGGAGTGTTACGCTAATATCCACAGGAACTGCCTGCGTCACGTCCCAGTTGCGTTTCAGCTCAGTCATAAATGTGTTTTGGCCCAAATATCGACAGGAAACATTGCAGATGCTGCGACGAAGCTTTAAATTTTATCGCTGACAGTTTTCATGTTGCACAAGAACGGGCATGTTTGCAGCTCATTCAGATGTGGTAACAAATGCTTCTTGGCAGCGCTTGTTTTTTAATTACCGTGCTTTACAGATAAATAGATTCATTTGTCCTCAGGGTGTAAAACTCATGTCACAGCAGCAGTACACGCATGAATGACACGGTGAAAGGGAGAGTGAGACAACAAATGTCGAACAAATATATAAAATGAGCGTTTCAAAAGACATAGTCTTGTATAAACACACAGTAATGAAGACTAAATCCACATCCAGCTGAAAACATTTTTTGAACACATTATTTTCAAACAGCAATGACAGATTCAATCAGTGAGGGACAGGGACTATGTGGCATTATGGGGACAATATTTAGTGCAACTTGTGATAACTTATTTTGAATGTCAATATCGCTGATAACACAGCAAAGTTGTTTTCATTCATCTGTATTTTGTGTATTTTATCATCAAAAATCTGAATTTTATCAGCACCACAGCCTGAGAAAGATGGTTGGTTAACAGGAAGTACATAAAGTACATAAAAAAATATTTTGTTCCTGTTCAGTTTTTAATCAAAGCAGATAAAAATGTAGAGAACAACTACATTGTGAATTAGGTTGTATCATGTTTCAAAACACATTGTCTTTTGAAACTCATTGTCTTTTGAAACACATTGTCTTTCCTTCCATGAGATTTCCAGCCTTTGGCGAAGCAGCGCTGCAGAGACGGTCGTGACAGAAACCTGAGAGGAGTGTAAGTTTGACCTGTTTACCTTCCTCAGCTGCTGCTCCTTCTGCAGTCTGACCGTCTTGGCAGGATCAGCAACCTGAATTTTGTAGTTTTCACAGGCGCTGATTCTGGACTGGGTGACCTGGACTGTGCCCTCCAAATATGCCCTCCATACACAGTAAATGTTCCTGAACCAAACACAAACAAAAACACATACATGCTCCTTTAAACTCTCAAGAACCACTTTTTTTGCTGCAATCTAGTGTCTTGTATCCACATGACAAGTTGAGAACAGATGCCATACGAGAATTCCAGTGAATCAAAACAAATGTCTCTAATTTCCTTCTAAGCCTCATCCACAGAAGACAAGTTTGCACAATTACACGACAGAATTTTTAAAATGGTTTTACCTGTGATCTTCTTGATCTTCCGTCTGCATGTCTGGCCATTCCCTCTTTAGATACTGATTTGCCAACTTCTGGAGGGCCTGGAAGAAAAAGAGGGAGAGACTACTGCAGGGATGACCTTTGACTTTTGACACTTACACATACTTCCTGTGTCTCATCTTCACATACGACATGCTCAGAAGAGTGTGCCCCCCCCCGACCTTGTACTATAAAACACCGAGCAGCCACACTGTTCAGACAGGACCACAGCAAGAGTAACGTCACTAAAAATAACATTTTCTTTAACAGCTTTGATACAGATTTGCCACGACATCAATGTGAGACAAACCACACTAATTTAAAAAATCCCCAGTCATTAAAATGTACCTCCTGGTTATGTTCGGTTTTCAATGTGATTTATGACTGCATGAACTCGTTCACCTGTTAGCCAGAGTTTAGGCTGGCTCACTAGCTGGTTTTTATGCTGACGTAGGCTCATTTTTAGAAGAAAAATGTAATTTATTTAGACCACATACACCCCTCGAGAAATATTAGGTTCCTCCACCAAAGCCAACAGTGAGGTTAGGCTTTGAAGAGCTAAAATAGCAGGACAGAGTAAACAGAAAAAAAAGAGGTAAGGAGGATATCTCTGGTGTTTTCTGAGTGCATGTTTGGTATTTCAGAGAAATGTACTTCTGACCAGAATAAACTGCTGAAAAGGGAACTAAAACATTTTTATCACTGTGCAGACGATGAGTGGAATTGACAAGTTGTCAGCTTTCAAGACTCATTCAAGCTACAGCTAATTGGCTTGACAGGCCTTTTTTTGTTTCACATGGTTTTAGAACCAATCTGTTTGGGTCACATTTAAAAATGTGTTAAAAGAGAGAAATTAGTAACTAGTAACTTTCAACAACGATTAAGAAAAAGAAATGGTCATCCAACAAACGTGCATAAAGACAGAAAGCTACTTTAGGACAGCTCAGGGGTGTGGAGTTTAAAACATGTGGACATTAAACCGGCAGGGGTCGAATGAAAGGATGCTATTGTGTTGCATTTTGGGAGTTGTAGGATCCAGTTTAGAGCTTGCGATGGGTACAGTATAACTCAGCTTCTGTTGCATTGAGTTTGACGGTTTAAATCTGTGTCTTGAGAGATACTAACTTTTACACATGTGCAGAACTAAATCACTTTAGTTGTCCTTTAAAGTGCTGTAGTTTTAAATAAAGTCAGTTCATCTTAGTTACTGGAATCCTGTAGCAGCAGGTTGGGCAGAAATGTGATTACTCACAGTCATACCAGGCAGTGACTAACTGCTCTCAGTAACCAGCTTTTTACATGTTAACTTAGTCAGTGTATGAATTTAGTATCATTCTGCTTTGTATTACCATTCTGCTGATTCGGGTCTGCAAGGAAACAGTCTGCAACAGCCCAAAGCAGGAATATAGTTACTTAGGAGAGTGAAACTTTGGAAGATACCATTGTGATCCGCCTAAATGTGCGTAGAGGCCTATTTAACTCAAATTTTCCTTAGTACTAGGCCTGTGACTTTAATCCCCATCATTTACATTGATACTGCTTTAATAATGACTCCTTGAGGTCAGTTTGGACAGCAGAAATTATTACAGATACCATCCAGGTACATAAAGTACCTAGAGTAGAGTGTGAAGTGTTGATCCTGGTGGACAGATAAATCAAGACAAATGAAATATGTGGGGAAAAGATTTATATTACTGGTCTCTCCAGATATTAGCTGCCTTTCCAGCTAATGTTAACACTCTTTGCATGGTTTTTGTGGCCTCAACAAGTGCCCATCAAGAAAATGAGCCCATCTATCCTTCCTCTGTCCAATGTGAAAGGACGGGCCCTGTCATGCGGTCCTGAGGCAGGCTAGGCCGAGGCTCTGAACTCGTTGGTCCTGGCGATCTTGGTGCCAAAGCTTCAAAGCCGTTACAAACCCGGTCATTGTGGGCTTCAGACAGAGAGAGAATCGCCAATGATCTCGCCTAGCGGACACGCCTGAATAGTGTGATGGGAACAAGGGAAGGGGAAGAGGAGGAGGGATGCGAGGATGGCAGAGGACGAGCCACACAGAGGAGCACATTTTATCACACTGTGTGATCTGAATGGCAATCGGCTAATGGCTAAAGCAGCTTGCAGGTGTATGAGACCCAGAAAAAGGCGCGTAAAGAGAGGAGATTTAAAAAAAAGAAAAAGTAAAAAGAGAGGGTGTAACCAAAGGGAACGAAGCGTTCCAGAGACACTCTGACCCACTTTGATTCATCCATTGGCAGCGGGTGTCTAATTGATCACATAACTAGCAGGAGGCACGACCCAGACACACAGGACACCTTTCAAACTGAGGCACACAACGCAGACACTTTCTTCATTTTAACCTGAAGGTGGTTTACTGTCATTTAAGAACTAAGAAACAATAAATACTGACACCTGACATGCTGTAACTGGTAAACTTTTGGCATTTCAGATTTAAATGCAAAAGATTAAATTGCCAAATTGGTTGCTGGTTAATTTTCTGTTGATCAACTTTACTGCTGATCTGAATTTATCATAGACCCGGTGAAAGAAGATTAGATAAGCTAAGTCTGAAGACACGAGCGTGACACGCATTACAAATACATGCAAACCCTAAACAAATCACCAGATATGTTTTGATAAAACTGATAACGTCTCCTGTTGAGGTGTTGATTGAGAATGTGAAAACAGAACCGTGTTGTTTTGCTCACTTTGATTCAAAACAATGGTATAACTTGGGCACGCATATCCAATAAAACACACATGCATTGGGTTATGAAAGTGAGCCTGCGGGCTAATGCAGAGCCTCAGCTGCATCTCTCACATGCCTTAGTTTGACTATTTTTCCATCCATGATTTTAACACAAATGAATGAAATATATCACTAATTCAACACACATTTGTAATACACATTTTGCTTATAGTGACAGCTTGCCAGCACAGGATAGGCACATCAAAATATTTTGAAAATATTTCTATTGTTTGTTTTCTTTCTCATCATTTTATCGACCACCTGATAACCACAGTGATGTTTCAGCTGTCACACAATCAGGAATCAGCACAGGAGGCTGTGTACTGAAGTAAAATGAAGCAAAAAGTTGCACTTTTTTGCTCTTGTTGTTGCTCTGGTTCCACTGACATTAAAGTGCGATAATACTGCAGTGACAGAAACACATTTTAGCTGGTTCACTGGAAAACCGGTTCTCGCAATATTCTCTTTTGAATCAAACTTCAACACATAACCTTGTCTGTGAACATTTCTGTCAAGTAGTCAGCCAGATACATTTTGGTCTGCAGCTGTTGCAGTTTTACACAAATAAACAAATCCCATGATCCCACACTGCTTCACAATGCCACTGAACCATATCTTTTGTTTTTATTGTTTCGATTGAGAGACCTGTAGCAGCAGAAACTACATAATGCGCATTTCTGGATGATGACTTGTATTTTATTTTGCAACCCCGTGTTGCACAAGGACAAATAAATCACCTTGATACCTTGATCACATCAGCTCTGTGTTGGCTTTATGAAAAAGATCAATTCTGGTTTGGTTTGTTTCGGCCCATTTAAAGGAGGATTTTTTGTATAAGCCCTTTCTTTTCAGAGCCACCTTTACGGAAAAACCCCTCAGGTCCACATGCACATGGGCAAACAGACATGTAAGGTGGCCAGTTGGATAACTACTGACATGCCCCCACTCTTCACATTGCTGGTGGACATTCCTCACAGGGCTGCAAAACCTGGACAGAGCCAAAGAGGCAAGGAGGGATTTTCAGACACTCGATTGATGTCTCCAGGAAGCTGCGGGCAAAAACAACACAGCGAGGAGGAAACGAGCCAGAAGATCACCGTTGGATGTTGTTTCTCTCTCTCTCTGTTGTGTTTTTTTTTTCCTTTCTGTGGCTGTTTACCATTCATGAGCTTTCCGACCACATGAGAGCAAAGAGCTTTCGGAGTGCCACAACTTTAACCTCACTCATTTTGTCTTCAAAGGACTGTGTTGTTGTAAAATCTGACTGTATTTTTGTCAAATCAAATGAAAAAGAATGATGATGACAGAGATGGTGTTACAGAGCATCACTGAGACAAATAACAAAGAGTTAAGATTTACTTACCTGGGCGTAGTCCCTCTCTACAGCCGCCCTCTTTTGGCTAAAAGTCCTGAAAAGAAGAAATTAAGAGAAAATGTAAGTGATTCTTTCTCAAAATTGCAATTAAGGATGAGACAGTAGCCTATAGCGCTCACAAAAAGTAATAAAGCCACATCACAGCAAAAAAACAAAACAAAACAAAAAAACCACTAGCACCAGACAGATGATGGAATAATCTTACAGTCACATATACAGCAGGTTATGGTCTCTTAGGATTGCCTCTGATTCTCTGACTATCCAAAGAAATCTTGTTTCAAGGTTCTATGAATTTGACTGTTGTGACTCAGCTGTACACAAACCTTAAAACACTTATCAAGACCACAGGGTTTAAACTCTGCATCTTACAAAAGGCTTGAACAGAATATTTTTAATGCCTTCCAAAAATTTTACCAGTTATGTTGCATTTATAATATGCTATTTAGCCAAGTCTTGCTGGTTGTGACTGTCTCACTTTTGTCATTCGGACCAAACCAAAGATAATCCCAGACAGAGACTGGTCCGTTTGCTTTTGGACCAGACTGCACGGTGTTTGGAAGCTGACTGTGACTCTCCTTTGCAGACAGTCAGGGACCAGTTTTTTTGATCCTCACCAGAATTTGACAGCCGTCACACCAACCCAAACAAACTCCACTAAACAGGAAATTACACCAGAATTTGCTTCTATGTTTCTTCAGCCAATAAAGTTTCTATCTGTCTGCAAAGAAAGTCCATCCTTCTGTCCAAACAGATTTCTTTTTGCCATTTCTCCATCTTCTCCCCGCTGCCAACTTCTTCCTGAAGTACTCAACATATATATTTCTATACAGTCTGACAGAGCTCCTCGGTGGACTGACGGTCTAAAACCAGCCCTTACCCTGTTGTTAAATACATCCAGGGAGTTATTTTGTGAAGCACTTTAGCATACTGTGGTACTTCTGTAGTATTTAGTTAGATTTACTGAGGCTGCTGCAGCTGAGCCACTCGCTTTTATTGCTTTTTCTATTATGGGTGATTTTCTTCTGTATGTTAATAAAATGTTAACACATGGTGATGAGTTTAAGGATGCATTTTTGGGCCAACGAAATGAGCTTTAAATAGCTGGAAATGTTTGTCTGCTATCATAAGTACATATACAAATCATAAAAAGTGCTGAGGAATTCAAGATATGTCAGCAGATATTGTTTTTCTGCGGATGTTAACTTTTTTTTAAGAGTTGTTTTACAATCACAGGAACAAAGCAAATAATAACTCAGGTCTAAATCAAAGAAATGAAGAGAGGTCAGTGCCCTGGGAAAAACTTGACTGCAGCAGAATCATCATTAAGTCATTAAACATGTCGGGACTTGACTGCCATGCTCCACCCCGACTAAACAATTTGGCTTACTTCCTGGGAGCTTCCCTCTCTTCCTTCAGCCTGTTCCCTTCCTCTTCTCTGCATTTTCAAGGCTCCTTCTCTGCTGTTGCCCCCCACACTCACTTCCCGTCATTTTCCCAAACAGTGCTTTTGCTGACAAGCACACGCAGTTTCCAGTTCGCTGAATCATTTCTCGTCCAAGACCAGAGAGTGAGCGACCCCTGCCAAATCTTTACCATTCAAGTTTCACATTGTTTCTGGAAGACTAATGTTACTGAGCCTCCCACTGTGAACGTTCAAGGTAAATCAGAACATCTGGCAGCTCTCTATGACCTTAACTTCCAGCTGTTTAGAGGTTCAGAGCTCTGCCACCAACCACAGACAGGAAGTGGGGAGCCAGTAGGCTGTCAACTCAACCCAACACTAAAGCAGAAAACACAACCACAACCTTTGGCTTTTCAAGCTTCAAAATGCCTACGCATCTAAACACAGTGCTAAAGCTGTCTGTGTGTCTCTAAGTCCAGTGTTTTGGCCTGAGCTTGGAATTTTGGAGAATTTTTTCTTCCCTTTTTTTTTTCATTGTTGTTTGCTGTTGTGATGTGTATGTCCTCTTGTATGATGTTTGTGCTTTTATCCTCTTCTGCAAATCAATTTCCCTTAAGAGACAATAAAGTCTGAACTGAACTAAAAACTATCAGATTAGACTTTTTAAGTATAACTTGCAGACAGCTGTTCCTTAAATGGTGGAAAACCCTGCCAAACAATTCTAAAACAATCACAAGGAAACAGAACCAGAAGAAGCAGAAATATTTACTTGTGTAACATCAAAGGGTCAGAGGCAGATCATGACTCTGCAGCTCTATAAAAAACAAGCTCTATCATTCTGCAGATGGACGATACTGACTGTTTGACTTTTGATTAGACTTATGCATAAACAGGTTTGGCTTAACTTATACCACAGGATGTTTCAACACAAAGCCTGAAACATTGAAAATATGCTTGGTATTGCCTTGTTTATTCACAACAAACCAGTTGCTGGAAACACACAACATACTTTTTTTCTTTTGGCAAAATGTTAAAAATTTGATTCAAATATGGTTCAAAATTTGATAATAACATGGCTACTGTGGAGCATTTAGCAGCTATAGAGCCAAATATTTCCCCCAGGAAGTTAGAGATCAAAAATTAAAGGAGCGTGGATGGTAAACAAAACCAGTTGTTGGCAACTGTATGTTTAAAAGTGTTCCAAATCAACTTTAAAAGGTGATGATATGACAATGTTGTTCCCAAAACTTGACCTGTTTTTGCAGGTTTAATAACAAGTTTAAGCATGGATAGACCATCTGCTTTGGTTGTTTGATGTCTTGAATTCATTCAGTGATTTAAAGACCTGATTTCCCAGCATCTACACGGCAGAAACAAACCGAGAAATACCAGCTTGCTAATATGACACTCTACAGACCACCTTGTCTACTGTTTGACCTCCGACTGCTCACCTCAGGTCTTCCAGGAGGTCACATTCTGTCTGGTGTTTGATGTGTAATCTGCTCATCTGCTCTGCATGAGTGTGTTTCAGCTCCTGGGTGACCCGGACCTGAAGGAGGAAGAAAAGGTGGCTTATTAGTAAAAAAAAATCTCAAGGGTTCATACAGAAACGCTCACCACTGAGGAAGCTCAGCACTGCTATTATTGAAAATGAGCTGAACTCATTATCACACAGTAGTGCCCAGCAGGTGTGCGTCGGTCCCTCTGGGTTTCTAATTGGCTGTTAGATAAATTATGAAGAACAGTGACCAGGTCTCATTACTTATGACTGAAGTGTCGTCAACAACAAAACAACTTTTTTCTTCCCTTGTTTTCATGTCTCTGTCAGGTTTAAATTCAATAATCCAACCCAAAATAAATCCCTAGACATAAATCTGCAGCTATTTTTATATATATTTATTTATACTGAGATTAATTGTATAATCCTTTTCTGAGAGAAATGTCAAACATCCGTCTTTGTTTACATTCCTCAAATGTGATGATCGTGAATTTCTTTTTCAAATTAAAAAAGTTCTCATAGTTTAATAAAGTTTTGGACTCTTTTTCATTATTTTCTGACATGTTATAAAACACAGCAATAGATTAACTGATAAAACAATCAGATTAGTGTATTATTATTATAATAAGTGTATAATCTCTTTGAAACTGTTGCTAATCTGGCATAAAGGCTAAGAATGGTGTTATTTTATAATTTCCCTGTTTAGTAAACCTTATTAAAAGATCAAAATCAATAATGTGCTTTTTTATGCCTTGTTACTTTTAACTTCCCTACCGTGTCTGTGTATTTAGCTTCAAGTTCACCTGTTCCTACTGAAGATGTAATTAAAAAAAAAAAAAAAAAACAGGTCAAAATTTTTTTAGCAACCATTACTTCAACAAGAGTAAATAGAGTGTTTGTTTGGGATTGTTTTTTTGTTTTTTAGATGCAGATGAACACACATTTGATGCTCTTGTGAGTATTCTGGCTGCAGTTTGATGCATGTGGTACTCGCTTAAAATAAACTACAGTGTGTGTGTGTGTGTGTGTGTGTTCAAGGTTATGAAGCAACATGTCAGCCAGTGCAACTACAAGTGGTTTACTAATGTGTTTATAATACTGTTTGGACAACAAAGGAGTAAGATATATAAAGCCTTGGTTACATAAATCTTCTGGAATATATCACCCTCTGAGTTGCTTTGCAGTGTGAAGTTTGACAAAGGGCAACCTTTATCTTGAGGTCAATTCTAAGTAGTAAAAACTGATGGTGAGTGGATCATTATCAAAGCAGGAGTCAGTTATGAAATAAACTAGGAAGTGCAGCGACCAGGCTGTATTTACTTATTTCAATGAGACACATCAGTTTTTAGTTAATGCTGGAATTATTTATTAATGAGTCAACCAAGTCAGAGAGTGACAGTGTCTGCTTTAACTCAGTGATTCTCAAGAAACTATGAAAACATTTGAAACGGTACACACAGCCTTTCTTGTGCTCAAAAATAAGCAAAACTTGCATTTACTTGGCAGTTAAAAAGCACTGGCGTGGAAATGGTCAATCTTCTGTGCTGCTGCGCTATGTTTTTGAAATATGATCCCACATGAACATTTTTTCACACAGAACCAGACTTTGATGAGATTTATAGTCTTGCATTTATTCCTTTAACTAAAACACTTAAACACCTCCGTTTACGCTTAAAGCCTGGTAGACTACTTTAAGTTTAGCTATGAATACCTATTGACTGCAACTACTGATCTCGCTTTTCCCAAAACTAGCCTTTATATGGCAAAGAAAATTCACCAAACTACTTACAAAAATCTGTAAATTTACAGTGCAACGCCGCTATGCGCTCCTAAGAGACAAAGTATAACTTTACTTTACTTTTTTCTTATAAATGCGGAACCACTCTTAAAATCGGCACAAGCAAAAATATCAAAAAGCAAACCATTTGTACAAATCCTGACTTTTATTTTTCCTACTAAAGCTTCAGTCTTGCTCCGCTGCAATAGACAGCGGATGGCAGCAGGACCCGTGAGATCCAAACTGTTATTTACTGGAACTTTAACAGTTGCTTCGTAAATCACTTGTAACACAACACCACGGTAACGATATATCTAACATTATGTAAAGTTGTTTTCCGATGCGATTTTTCCCGATGGAAATAGACTTTTAATGACCATACTTTTAAGTTACTTTTTTGGCAGGACCGTCTCTTCGTGCGAGAGGGAACCGTGCACGTTAACGGGCTATTCTCCCTAAAAAATTGCGGCACATGGGACTTTTTTTTCTTTTACAAGTTTTCTTCCTTCGCTACTATTTTAAGAAACAGCAGAAGCGGATTTAACTTCAAAAGACTACAAACTAATACACGTCTGTATGCGTAAAAAGGGCACGTTTATCGTTAAAGCCAACCGACGAGCAACAAAGCGTACATTTTCTACCATTAAACATGCACCAGTTCGTCGAGAACGTTTCCAGACAAGTAACGTTAGCTTCAACGGCTACAACGGGAAAACTCACCTTTCTCGGTGGGGGTTGCATCCTTCTTTCTTGACATAAAAACTAAGCAGACGACGAAAGTTTATTTGAGAAAAAAAAAAGTTTGTGCAAAGGTTTCGAATTAATGATAACTGAAGAAGGGGTCAGGCGGCCATAGCGGGTCCAGTAAATAGTAAGTTGAGTCCCGTTGAAAACACTGTGGCCCCAGGGAACAGAAAACATACGCGTCAGCCTAGCAACAATAAAACGGCACACTTCCTGTCAGGTTTTCATAATAAAACACCAAGGGCCATGTACTTCCGTCTGCAAAGTAAAAGCGCACAAATTCACAATCTCAAAAAGTCATGACAGTTTAACACTTCTTGGAGTTTTTTTATTTTATTTTCAATAATACAACCATTCCTATATTTTATTGGATATAATAAATATAGATTTTTTTTACATTATATAATGGATTTTTAAAAACTGCTAAAAAAAATCCCTTCCTAACCACACAAGGAATTAAAAATATGAAAAATATTTTAAGAGTCAACAAATAAAACAAAAATCCTGATGGTGAACATAGATCTACAGAATACTGAAAACTGACTTAGTACACTAAAAGTAATTTAATTTTTAGATGACATTTTAGATTATTCCATAAGGCAAAAAAATCAAGTTTTGTAACAACAAAAAAAAGTTATCCTGATGTCTTGCATATTTATGCTAAATACTCCCCTTTTATACTGCACTAAATTTATCCCTTTACTGTCTTCTCAATGTCAAAGATACAGTAGAGAAGATATGGCTAATATATAAAAGAGGGAGCAATAAAGCTTAATATTTTATTATATACCAAGATAAAGCTTTAAGCCAAACGTGTCAATTTTGGGGAATTGTGATGCATTGTGTATAATTTTGTGCTCCCTTTATGCTAATTTTAAAAGAATGTGGAACCGATTTATCATCTCACCATAAAATCTTTCAAAGTGAGACCTCTAGTGGCCAAATCCACCACAAACTCAGATAACTGTTGATGAGCAGACACTTTCCTCTGTCTTACTACCTATCTGTGTATGTTTGCTCTTTTTTGCTTCATTTCAATGGTATTATTGTCTTTATTAACAATTGCCCTTAAATGTGGTCTCCTCGTGTTTCTTTGTTTTGTCAAAATTATTCTTGTGTTACAGAGTTACAAAAATGCATTCTCATTACTAATGTCACAAACGAGAACTAACCTTCATCTTCTTAAACTGCTTGAAACTGAAACACAAGAGCTGTATGTGAAACCTGTTCAGAGGCCTGGACTGTAAGTCTAACCACATTTTACTACATTTTTTCCTCTAAGCATGCCAAACTTCCTCCCACCCTGC
>JAQNCA010000006.1:21447614-21461864 GCA_029783725.1 Acanthurus tractus | reverse complement strand
CGCTCTTTATGTCTCGATGGATGACCTGGTTGGAGTGGAGGAACTACAACGCCTGGAGACACTTGAGAGACAGACAGACAGACAGACAGACAGACAGACAGACAGACAGACAGACAGACAGACAGACAGACAGACAGACAAAAGGTCTGAGTCTGTGTGCAGTTCAACCATTAAAAAAAGGTTTATTTCCTCAACATATTAACTGAGTTTTACTTTAGCCACTTTCAGCCAACAACAATAGCTAATGACAGACTAAAAGAAACAGTGACTTTCTCTAAAATATTTGTATATATTACACAATTTTAATTAGAATATTTAGATATTCTATGCATTTACATATAAAGACTTTCCACTGAGTACAACAACATTTAGTTCACTTAGTTCACTGACAGCCTCAGTGAACCTGACAGAAAGACTTTGAAGAAGAAACAACCTGACAGTCACTTTACCTCCAGATTAACAGGCGTGAAGAGGTGTGAAAGAATGCAGGGTTTGAGTTCTCTCTCGAGCTCTCTTATTTCATTCTGCGCACAACAACTTCTGTCACTTCTCATATTTACAATCGAGCACAACGCTAAGAATGCCTTCCAGGGGAGACAATGAATGTGTGAGCTGTTCCCCACATTTGCACGAATCATCGCGAAGAGACAATAGAGGCAAACAAAAGACACATAAACCTATTTTAATCACATAATGTCAAGCTTTTAGTGGTAGGTTTCGAGTTCACGGACAGCGTGGGCGTCTACGAGAGCCACTGCTATTTTGGTTCATGTATGTGCAGGAGCCCAAAGTGCAAAAGGCCCGGTTATGCTACAGATCAGAGGGCGTGCTGATTAATGAATACACTTTCAGCCAGTAACATCCCAGCTCTTATCACTCTGAACCAGCTGTGCCAATCACAGCGAGGTATGAGCTCAATAAATGAAGAATCCACCTCTTTGGGAGATCATGATGTCTGAGTGAAGCAGAGTGACACAACCTGAACACACAGCAGCACAGAAACACATTTGTTTTGTGATACATTCCGAGAATAAAACATGAAACACCACTTTGAAGAAGGAAATGGTGCGTGATGTTTGAATCTGATGTCTCACATATAAAGGGGCAGAATACTAAGTTATGACAGACCGCTCTACTGTGTGTAAATGTGTGTGTGAGAGTATTTGCAGTAGCTTGTGTGATTTGCATGTGAATTAGTGAAGATAAACACTGTGATGATTGTGCATAATGTCACTCTCCCTTTGCTTTTTTAAAAATGTGTAAAACAGATACTAGGCAAATCATTTATGGTCCAGTGCATGTTGTTTTATTAAAACTTAATTTTTTATGCTAAATTAAACACATCTACTGGCTGGAGTGTTAAACTATTGCGTTTTTTTAAGCGTGACATTTTTCACTCTGTATGAAAATAATCACAACAAAGTTAAGCCTTAAATGCAGCTCATTTATCATGAGGACAGTTTTGACATGAGAGGCTCTTAAAGGCATGAAAGGCTGATAAAAAGCACATCAAGAAGTGAACTGATTCACTGTACAGGACCAACAGAAATGTCAGTACTGTAGCGGCTCAGCATGGCTTTTCTTACAGCATCCATTCTTGCCTTTAGGCACACCAGATTTCCACATTTCATGCCTGACCTGCCAGTAACATCGTCTCTGTTTAAAGGCTTCTAGATATCTATGCATCTGACTGATGGAGCGCCAGCTGGAAACAGCACAAACATGGAGATGCTATCGGCTGATAACAATGAATACAATTCTTTCCCCTCCAAGAGCTGCTAACACTACTGTACTCGACGCTTAAGAGATATCAAGTGAAGAAATGCACTTTAGCATTCCGGGCAAGCGGTCTGCTGCTGATTATACACAAATAGGTCATGGTATTACAGATGGGGCCTTGCAGGGCACGGATGTATCCGAGGCTTGAAAATTAGCCAGCAAGTCAGCAGTGAATTACAACCCTGCAGCACTCCAGCTCATGTTTGTCCTCACTTACACAACGTCAAAGCGTGGCAACCTGAGAGGCTCGCTGTTACACCCAACACGGACGTGATAACAGCCTCACAGCTTCTTGAGAAGCGCTACAAACTGAGACTAACAATTTGCTATTTTTAAGCTCATTCAGGAATCTCACTTGAACGCCGTCACGCTTTACTGCGAGGAAAAATTTATTTGTGATCAAAATGACACACAGTATCAGCCCGTGAATGTTTTTCCACCATCTACTCCTTTGAAGCCAACGCCACTGTGGTGTGTCTTGTTAATCAAACAGTGTGATCGACACCATGACATTTTTTTCCCTTCTGTTATTTGACTTTCTGTGGGTTGATGATCTTTCCTCAGTCTGTTCAGTCATGGTCAACGCAGCTCATGAGATTAATGCTGGCTTTCCAACAGCCGTCTGAAGCCAGAACTCATATTTCTACGAGTGGGAGCGCTTCTTTGACAGCTTTATATCAAATCTATTTCAAGGCTTTTACTCTGTTTTGTTCCCATTTGGAATACTCAAATCCTTGTGTACTTTC
Source organism: Acanthurus tractus (assembly GCA_029783725.1). Lineage (NCBI taxonomy): Eukaryota > Metazoa > Chordata > Actinopteri > Acanthuriformes > Acanthuridae > Acanthurus > Acanthurus tractus. The sequence goes on along the minus strand of JAQNCA010000006.1, from coordinate 21,459,339 downwards.
ATCCATGTCAAGAGGGCCTGGCTGGGCTGGGTGGACATTTTTTAATATCCCCCAAAATAACTCCCTCTGTGTGTGTGGGCCCTGACAGCAAAATCTGTGATATGACAAACCGAAATGTTCAAATTGCAAGAACCAGGATTTTAATTACAACTTAACATTATTAACAGTGTCTTAACAAGGTTTTGTAAGTCACAGTTTAAGCCAGCAGATGTGAATTTCACTCATTAAAACTGTCACATTCAGTGACAATGAAGGAGAAAAAGTAATGTACAAAAGAGAAAACAAAACAGGTCTCTGAAAAATGAACAATTAATTGGTTTTCTTTTATAAAAAAAATCAACATTAGTATTGCATAAATTGCACACTGTTATATCATCAGTCAAAGCCAAACCAATTTACTGCATTTTAGTGCTATTTTACATTCTTGGCTTTGTGGCATAAGTAGGAGGCAAAAAATGACTAAAAGGAAGGTTGGAACAAGAGTTCATGCATAAAAATTCACCACACACTTTTCTTCTTCACTTTATCTCAACTAGCAATCTTATTGATTAAGGCAATGATAAATGTTGACTTGAACACCACATTTTCTCAGCTCCACTCTGTGGACTGGAACCTTGACATTGTGCTATTGTGGATGATCCCAAACTTCAGCTACTTCCTGTCTTTTACTCTCGTCTGTCTCCTCTCTTTGTGCCTCACTATTTACCCATTTTTCCTCCTTTTTGGCCATCTGCACCATCAAGTTACATCGCCTACACATCATATAACTCCCATCCTAAGCACTGTATAAGGTTACATGGATTAAATGAGGCTTTGAAGCAGAGGAATTTGCATTGATGGTTTTTAGTTATCCAGTTACTTGAGTTTCTACAGGAAATGTTTCAGCCCTTGTGTTCTCTGACACCATCTTTCACTCTGAATCCTTCAAATATGTTTCAGACAATAACTCACATTCAAAAACTTGTCTGTGGCCTGACAGGAAAACCCCTCAAAAATGTCCAAACATACAACACAGAGTTGGTATCACATTAAGTAACACGAAGGAACATTTAGATCTTTTAAACTCACTTGTGACTTTCATCAAAGGGTATATCATGCTTTTATAGCGGTCTGAATATGGAAAGTCCCAAACAAAATGCTTGGTTACTAGACACCATGTGCACTCAATTCTCCACCTACCAACAGTCAGCTTTGTTCCCCACAGGAAGTGAATATAAAAGCCTTGTCTCACAGTTCACATTCTGGTATGGTGACAACAAACAAGCCCCTAATCCCATTCTGATGACCACACCCTACATCTCACATACAAGTATGAAAATAAGACACAGCGAGTACAAAGCTGCAGTAGGATGTCCAAAAGCTGACCTCTGCTTGTCCTTAACTAGTGTGGGTGAGGAGAATTTACTGCGTGGTCAGTTGGTTTAAGTTCAGTTCGATATTACATTTCACATATTTTTTGACACAAAGACAGCATTTTTGCATGAATGCATTTTCATGCTCTTCCAATGTGAAAACATCAATTGGCACATGGATTACAGGGGATGAAAGAGGAAATGTAATACACAAAAGGTGCAGTCTGGCCGTTGTAAGTAGACTGCAGACATCAAACAGCTGAAAACATTCAAAGAGCCAACACAGCCTAAAATTATAGCTGCTTCAGAAAATGTATGAAATGTTATTAAGATGCAATTACATGACTCAGCTGTCACTTGAAATACTGCTATATTTTACAGTTTAAACATGGCTTTCTAATTGTGTTATTGTAAAATCTTACTGCAAAATCCAGAAGGAAGACGGATTTTCTTTGATTCACAGTTACTGACACAATATTTGCCAGTGTGTGTGCATGTTTTAAATAGCTCTGTAGCTGTACTGAAAATATCTCAAAGTGGTCTGATGCTGTCAAAATTTGACCCATTACCCAATAAAATAAAAAACAGGCCTTAAGACTTATTAAATACAGGCCTAGTGTTGCTTTTAAATGGTTAGTTTTTCAGATTTAGTTCTCCTTTTTAACAACCTGGTTTATCTGCTCTACATGCTGCTGATTTGTGATAGCTAACCTGAACTGCATTTTTCCATCAATTTGAGGAAATGTTTAACATGTAACTCAGCAGGAGAAGAGCTCAGAAGTGTGTTTTGTTTGCACCTTGGAACACAGCTAACAGGGATGTCAAGGAGTCCAGGAGAATTACTGTAAATGACTGCAGAAAGGTTAAAAATTACACCACTAGAAGTCAACATGAAGTGGACAAGGATGTGTTTAAGATATTCCCCCTGCAAAGTCACAAAACATTCACAGACAACTGGCGTCTTTGTTTTCCTTTCTTGCAGTCAAATATCTATAATAAGCAACTCAAAGGTTACTGGTAGATGTTTCACGGTTACACTTGGGCACTTTTAGTTCTTAGTTAAGGTTTGGTGAAGGACATGGTCTCAGTTTGACATTGAAAAAAACAGTAACTTAAAAAGACGGGGTAACTAAAAGACATTGAGTTTTATTAACTTTATAAAAAAAAAATATCCAAAACCACAAACTTTCCGAAACCACCAAAATTCCCTTTGTGCCTCAATGATCCCGATCTTTTCCTCAGCACAATTAAAGGAGCATGATTGACTGCCATGTAGTTTAAAATGCATGCTCTTGGCAGATTACATCAAGTGCTTCCTAAACCAACAGCCCTCCACAAGGAGGCAATCGAGATCGAGATCGAGATTTTTTTGGCTTTACTTTTACCACTTTACAGCGGTGGTCCAGTGAAGAGGAGAAGCAACAGAGAGCAGAGGGCAAAATGAAAATCAAATGTCTGGAGCAGAAGGCGAAGAATGAGTCCCTAGAAACTGATCATCATCCGTTGTTTGGACGTATCTGTACGTTTACGCAAGTGATGTTGAGCAAGAACAAATCCTATGCAAAGAGTGCATGAGAGTTGTCTTTGCACCGCCAAGCAACACCACTCGCTAGTTCAACCATGTAAAAAAAAACACAACATAAACCACAGTAAGATGAAAGCATTAAAGCCACGATTTCCTCTGCTTTCATGGTCTAATGTGACCTCATGTAATCCCTGCCCTTGTCCAGCATCAACTCAGACATCCATAACAGTGATGTTGTCCAAGCGAGCAACTGTAAGTGAAAGCAGTGCTCTCCAATAAATATAGATTTTGGCCACAATCCTGCAGCCCATGTATATGGATGTTAATTTTAGGCAACAAGGTTGTTCAACAGAAAAGGGTCTCTGATGTGTTGGTGTGTGTGAAGGGGATTAGCTTTTATCTAAAAAGTTTAAAAGTCAGGGTTGATGATTAGCCAATCGGCTAGCAGCGAAAGGAACCAGAGGGAAACAGATGCCAAAAATAGCTGTGAGAAACTGTCTGCTGTAGACATTGAACAAACACTCAAGGTTTAAGCTACACCTGGGGAACACAACCACAACACACTCTGCCAACTTTCTCCGGTCAAAGAGCCCATCCACCGAAGAGCAGGATGCATTAAACAATACAGCTGTCTGCTTAGATCCGCTCCACGGTTTGTCCCTGCAACAATTACTAGCCTTAAGAAAACCCTCCTCATTCATCTTTTTTTCCTCTCCCCTGTTGCAGTAAATGAGAATCAGATGTTTTGTGGAGGAAGGACAGACCCCCACCCATCCTGCTTTGCTGGGGAGGTGGGACAGCATCTGTGTAATGCGCACACATTGACAGGAAGTTTAACATTCCACCCAACTTCCATCACTGGCCGGCAGCTGAGGCTGTAGCACAAATCTGGCAGTGCGTCTTCATTAGCGTAAACCAAGCACTGTGCCTGCTCCATAAAAGCTTACACTCAGAGTTATAAATAAGCAGCAGTTGACAGTACCTCTGGAAATTAATGCAACAGGATTTATTTTATCACCTGCTCTTGGCTCTTACAGTGCGAGGAATTCTAAAGCTCGCCCATGAGGCTTAAAATTTAGGGCCGAGGCTTTGAGACATCCTCTGGTGCTGCCCAATAGCTGCCCTGTCAAAAGCATGACTTGCCTAAACAAAGACAAGGCCCCTTTCACCCCACAAATTCCTTGACAACTGCTGCAAGCTTCCTGCTGGCATTTGATATGCTCCATTTCGTTCCCATGACCAAACTCCAGTCATGCTGAGGCTTTCGCTGAGCAGTTGAAGGCTCGTCTCACTGACGCTCTTAAGCTTTTCTGGACTCTGATGTGAAACTTCCCTCGTTCTCTGCACCAGCGACAGTGTCACAGTGATTTAAAAGCGATTTCAACTTTCATCTCGCTTCCTATGTGTCAAGGCGTGCAGAATGTCGGAGTGTCTGGCCAAAATTACAAGGTGAGACGATGAGGAGCCGCTGTGGGATATCATGTATGGTTTTAACCTTAAGAGGTTGGGACACAATTTTTACATTCTGCAATTAAGTTTGTTTTCTGTGTGGTAACATAAAACCTTATGAATACTTTGTGGCTGTTTAAGAAAATAAGGACTTCAACAAAAGTCAGCTGTTAAAGGTCATATAGAAAGCCGTCCTGTCATGAGAAAAACGGCTGCGGCGATGCTTCACTTTCACTTCATGAGCACATATTTACTCATCCAGTCCTGGAATCTGAACCAGTAACCTTGTCATCACAACCACCAGCTCCTCTTGATTTATGTCTCAGCAGTGATCGTCCACTGGCATCCTATATATAACCAGAGACAGCCCCCCAACCCCATCCTCTTCAATGCTGTGGTGAACTTACCAAGCTGACTCTGTTTTTCCCAGCATGTGGTTGCCAGGTTGGACAGTTCCCGGTATTTCTCCGCCAGTTGGAGTTTGCCGTTACAAAGGCGGGGTCGTCGAGCGAGGCTCTCCTCAGCCAAACTCCGGTTGGAGGTCAGCAGCGTCTCTCTGTCCACTTGGAGCTCCTGAAACTGAACACAAGTGGAAAGTCAACAAATGTCAGTTTAGTCTATCGTGCTGGTTCAGCTGTGTGTGTGTGTGTGCTGCTGCCTTTAACTAAATACAGGACATAAAATTATATGACACACATGTGAATTAGACAGAGACTTTTATTTTGAAAGGAAAGTTTAACTCTCTCTTTCTGTTATTTCCTTACTCTTGTAACTTCCAACTCCTTTAATAATCCTTTTTAAATGTAAAATAAAATATTCTTTGGTTACAGTCAATCAAATGTGAGGATTTGTGGTTCTTCTCTTTTTTAGATTGTTGCATAAATTAGCTCATTTGAACATAAGTTTTGTTGAGGCATGTGTGTGGCATGTCTGCTGTGTGGGATGCATGCATGGGACCATGAGCAGTGTGCATACAGCGACTCTGTTCACGGCGTTAAAGAGGCACAGGCAGCATTTATACAAGAGTGACTGTAAATGCTTTGTTTCTTTACAACTGGAGGAAAGTTATGCTGATGGTTCTTGTTGCCTACGACACCAGGCAGAGTCAGACAAACTACAGCTGCATGTGTTCGTATGCCCTGAATGACCTCAGCTGAGAGTTGGGAGTGGACCGCTCCTGAACTGAGATAGTTTTCTATACAAACGAAATCCACTGAGAGCTGCCTGATACAATCATTGTTTCAGGCTGACTGCTTTATCTTGTACTGCTGGCAAATGGAGGCTGCACAGGACACTGAATCACCTAAAGGTGAAGTGTCCAGCTTGAAGGCACCTCAACACCACCTGCTGATGGAGGGTAGAGTCAATTAGTCACATTCTCCAACCAGGATAAGGGCTGTTCTGTCAGTAACAGGCAATGTTTCAAACTAACTATGCACTTTTATTGAGCCCAAACAGACAACAGACCAGAGGAGGAAACAGACACTGTGACAACAATCTGCCAAAACTGCCTACCCAAGTTTCACAGTGGTGCCAAAATTTTAACCAGATTAGATCATAAAGGATCTGAAATGACCATATTAATCAGATTACTGGTATATTATAGTCAGTAGCTTTGCATGATCCTGACAGAGAGAATAATTACATGTGTACAGACCAGTTGTGGCACTCTGCTTCTCATAGTAATAAAACAGGAAGTTAAGTAAAAATATCATCAGATTAATTTGGATTTAAAAAGGCTTTAAACAGCCATAACGTTACCAACAATTAACAACATTTAGTGTTAAATATTAGCACATAAACTCTGATAGATAAAATGGTTGTTCAGCTGGTGATGACTAACTTCTTTCCATCTCAGCTGCTGTGCAGTCTTGAGTTATTTTCTGGCACATAAATACCTGACTGTGACTAATAGTTTATGTTTGTCTTTTTCCAAAACTCTTAAAAACTCAGATGTTTTTTCCCCCAGACATTGTGATGTGCTGTTTCGATTAATTACTACAACATCAATGTAATATGTCATCAATCAACCAATCACCTGCATAGCTGAATAAATGCAAGGAGGTTTGACATTAAGTCAACTGCATCAGTAAAATGCCAAACGCCCACTGCTGCATCAGTGTTAATAATCTAAACATGTTTTATCTGAGGGGTTGTTGATGAGTTCATGACCTGAGGTCAAAGGGCATGATCCTCACAGTTCTCATTTAATTTCATGCACACTTTGAGTGATTATACAGAGAGTTTAAAGTTAAAAACTTGTTGTTTATCTGTTTCAGGTAACTAAAAATAAAACCGTCAGCATCCAGCCTCAGTGCTACTTTCATGTCCTCGTGCACCTCCTTGGGTGAAACCTTGAGACGGAGGTAGCGAATGACTGCACAAAGGCCAACTGTCCATTTCCTCAGACAGTGCCGACTTGCATTTTTCATATTTAAGTTGTGGAGGACATTTTGACTGCCAGACAAGAACTTCTACTTTTGATACCTGTAAAACATTTTGCAGCTTATACTTCTAAACCTACTAGGTAGAGTTTCTGATATAGGACTTTTACTTGTAATGCAGTATTTTTACATTGTTGTGCTGGTAAATTTTCAGATGTAAGGAGCTGAGCGATTCTTTTACAATAAAAAAATCACTGAGCCTTTTCATATCATGTAGCCCCACTGCTCATTTTCCTGGAATCTTTAAAAGTCTAATATTACACTTTATTGAAGTATAACAGCTTTTTTCTGATGTTATTGGCGACTAAAGGCATCTCCTCTATAAAATGCTTGTGGAAACCCTGAGCCTAAAATTTATCTTCAGAGGTCACAATTCAGGATGTTCACGGCTTCAACGTGCTGCTGAATGTAGTCGTAACACTCTAGAGAATTGAAAGATGGTAGTAGGGCTAAGTGTATATAAGGGGGAAGGGATGGATAATCACTGTCACTAGACCATACAGGCCAAAAACATAAATTATTAAAATGAATGTCACTCCCTATAAATGTTGCCAACAATACTGTCACGACATTGCAGTACAGGAACAGTCACTTGGACACGATGCCGTTTTCACACTGCAAGAAATCTGTATCCTCTTTGACTACTCCATCAGTCTGAGCATTCCTGTTATTGTGCCCAGCTCAATGCTTTTCTTGCTCAATTGCCTTCTTTCAGCAGTCTGTCACCTAGAGCCTGAAGGCCACATCATCGAGCCCAGTGTTGTACGGTGCATCTGTCTCACATTTTACGGGTCATCAAAAGGATGTATGAGTCCCAAGTTTGGAGGAATTTGCAGAATGTGCCCCGCAGTCAAAAGAAGGTCTGCCTGAGTGGAAAAAGAGGTACTACAGATCTGCTGTTAATTTTAAGAAAAACTTCCAATGAGAATAAAAGTACCACAGTCATTCTAGACTTAAAGCCCAATCATCCATCCCGTTTTCCCTTAACAGGAATCAATAAGGGCTCGCCATTTCCTGTTTTGGCTGGTCTGCCCGTTTATCAAACAACAACTGCTGCAGTCTTGCACAGGAAAGCAAGGAGGACAGTGTTTACCATCCTTGACAAATGACACTTGGGGAGCACTTAAGGGTTGGAAGCTCTGCACTGAAGGGGAAGAGGAGCAGCGCCGCAGCAACACTGTTGTTTTCTGTGGTCAATACATTTGACCACATGAAATGCAGCAGATAGGCGTTTCTCTTTCATCTTGAATGAGGCTCAAGCTTCATTAGGCTTCTTCAGTCCAAAGCCACAAAATTTCACATTCAGTCTGTGAAGAAATTGTCTTTTCCATGAAAGAAAATACTTCAAACAAGCCAGGCCTGTATTCAACTATAAGAAAGGAAGGGCCATGTGCTGTGAGCTTTCGCTGGGCTGCCACTTTGATAACTCTGTCTCTGCACCAGCAAGGACAAGTTTATGCTCTTATTTCATACATTTTTATAAAAATCACAGATCAAATTACTATGCGTAGTGTAAAAGGTGACAGTCATAGCGAGGAACCCACAGGAAACGATAACCAAACTGTGTTGTTCCCCTCGGCTGTACAGCAGTTTTTAGCTCTTTGTTTTGGTTTTCCAGCCTGAAAACTTACAGTTTTAGTTTCCTGCCACAGCAGCCAGATGCCTTCATCGACTCAGCTCCACTTAACTTATTGTATGCCACACTTTTCTGCATTAAACAGCAAACACACAAAGTGAGCAACCGGCAGCTGAACACAGAGCTGAATTTAGCTGCTTTAGATTCAAATATTCCCCTCAGGAGTTGGTGGAGACAAAACAGAGCTCAAAGGAATATCATATTGGACTTAGGAGTAATATTCATCATGGACACACTCCAGATAAATGATCATCTTGCTCTGTAACTGCTGGGTGTGTAATTAAGTTTGCTAACAAGTTCGCCATTTTAATGCCACAAGATGATAAGGATGATATTATGTTGTATGTTAGTGTTGTGTTTGCAGCTTGCTATTTGTTTCCTGTTTTCAGTTTAAACTCTGAGCAAGGCTAATCGGCTGCAGGCTATGTTTAATGGGCAGACATTAGAGTGGTATTGATCTTCTCTCACTGTCCTCCAAAAAGTAAAGAGCCATAATTCCCAAATTGCCAAACTATTCCCTTACATGCTGTTCCACGAACAAGAACTCTGGCAATGTTAAACCAGCTTAAAAAACACAATTTTGGTTTCGATATTAGTTTTGGTTTCAAAGTGGGAATATCTGATCAAACAAAACTGATCAAACATAACCACAAATCTGAAGTTTCCATGTTAAGTAGCAGCCGATTTCTCCAGGCTATGTTTTAACCCTCGAGAGCTTCATGTACCCTTTTAAATGAGACAGTTTTTATCTGTCTTGCTGTTGTTATTCTCAGAGTGGTTTCCTCCCAAACCTGCCCTGCTGCAGTTGCAGTGCATCTGAGGTTACTGTGGTCACAACCATCCTTTTTTTTTCCGATATAGATTTGCTCCTGTTAACTGGTTACCCCTCTGGGGATTAATAAAGATATTTATCACTCAATCTGCACAGTTATTGATGGTTACTACAAACTGTTAGCTCCAGGGACGAAGCTCCAGCAGCACTGATTAAAAAAAATCCAGATGTTACTTGATGTTGCATTGCACTGCTGTTGAAATATTATGATAAGATATTAAAACTAGTTTTGTGGTTTGTTGTTAACGAGAGTATGAAGAACTCTGCACCATTCAGGCAGTAGCATGATTATGAATGATTTAACTCTGTGGTGGTTTACATAACAGACATCATTTACATGAGATTAATGAAGAGTTCTGCTCTCGGAGCTCTAATGGAGATCAGAGAGAGGTTGTGAAATAAGCCAATCACGATAACACTAAGTACATGTTTGTATATATAGTCAAATTCTGTCTACATCAGTGGGAGCCAGACTACTTATTGGATAAATGTCCGCTGAAAACACAAGTTGTGTATTATTAATTAATGAAACATTAATGCCAGCCTTGAAATAATCTGAATAATTGCTAAAATGCCCCAAAGTGCTGTGGAATTTGGATCTGAGTCACTCTGCTTTGCTCCCGGGGGAGAACTGTATGACCTTTTGGTGAGATTCAACCACTTTGGCTCATCATCCAAATTCATACACAGAGCCAGGTTTCAAATGTCACATCATTCGCCAAAGAACGGGCAAATTAGTGATGTCTTTCTTGTTTTCTAAGCACAATCACATGACTTTAAGCCTTTGGTGTCTTACTTAATCGAGAGGAGCTTCATAGAAGACAGCCATGTGGTAACAAAGTGGGGCCCAGCATTAAATTTAAGTTGTATTTCTTCAGTATTTATCCATCTGGGGCTTAGTACAGTCACAATAAGGATTTGTGTGAGGATGATTATTCCACCCTGGTTATGTTTCAGTGTACACTCTTTGTTATCACTCCACCCATAGTTGTGAAAGCAATGCAATTCTATAGCCTACTGAAGTCTGCCTGAGAGGGGCTTTCTGTCCGAGGACCTCCAAGGTAAACCTAATCAAAATGAGGCCCATGAAAAACTTTGGGGTGTGTGTGTGTGTGAGAGAGAGATAGTGTGTGTGTGCGTGTGTGTGTGTGTGTGTGAGGGAGTAAGTGAGTGACAGAGAGATGTAGTATCGCTTTGCGTCAGGAAGGTCATCATGAAGCCCCGAAACGTGCCTCTCTGATATCAAGTAAGACACGTGAATTTCCTCTAAAAATCCAGCAATTACAATTTGCCATGTTCATACACAAAGCCACACTCAGTAAAGAAAGCGTCTTAACATACTTTGTAATTGTCCGGGACCACTGCTAAATTCGGCAAATAACAATACATTAGAATGCAACTTTCTGCAGCAAAAGTGGCCTCTTATTCAGACCGGACTCCGCTCGCCAACCTATCTTTGAGGGGAGAGGACTGAGGAGGATCAGTGCTAAAAAGTTAACATTTTATTCAAACACATCTCACTATTTGCACTGAAGTAATGCCGAATTGCAAAGGATGCCATAAGAACTGTAATGTTTCCTTAAGGCACCCTTTATCTCGAGTTAAGATCCTCTGTCGGATGAAGAAACACTTCATCGCAAAATTTTACAGAGAGTTCGGCGTACAGGACTCCAGCCACATTAACAGCGCGTATGGGGTCTTCAACACCTCGATATGATGCTTCCAGCACCACAAGAACGCTTGAAGTATAAAGTAATCACTTGTACAGACCGGATCAACATATATCTTTATGTTTTTGTCTTCGCTCCAGTAACTAATAATTTACCGCAAATATTAGGAGACTGAGGTTTGAGAAAACGGATTGGAAATCCGACCACTCGCCACGCAGACAATCGATGAGCCATGTAAAGCGGATTTGTGCTACACACTAAACATCAAATGTGATGACCAAAAACACCAAAACGCTAATTTTTCAGCGACGAACAAAGACACGGACTGGAAATGACAGAAACACATCGTTGAAGGCAGAAGAAAGGATTAAACAAAGCGTTAATAAGGCGCAAATTCCTTACGGCACTTTGGTTCTTGGGGGAACAGAGGATACCTACCTTCTCATTGAGTCGAATGATTTGGTCCATTTTGTCGTCGTTTTGTAAAAGCTCCCTCAGCTCACTTGTGCTTAAAGCCCTGTAGCCATCGGGACAAGTGTTTGACTCCTTCAAGTTGGACATTTTATTCCTTCAAATTGCGGCTGAAGACGGTTTGGAAACATAAAGTCCGCACAGCGGTTACATCTCCCTCATAGTGGAATGCGATGCGAAGAGCCCGCATGTAGCGTCAACACAGACACCAACCGTCAACCGTTACATTTCCTGTCAACACCTTCAAAATAAAACGCACTTCCGCCTTAACGCTCCGAGGAGCATCGGACTGGTGCGTGGAAACTAAACTGAACATTTACTAAGGTACATTTCTGGAGGTAATTGT
>JAQNCA010000006.1:21430418-21440627 GCA_029783725.1 Acanthurus tractus | reverse complement strand
TTTTTAGCTAGCTACAGTATACTACTATGCTACTTGTACTTGTTTACCTCTCTGGTGGGCGTGGCTTCCGGAGTATGTCGCGTTGCGTTTTGTCTCTATAGTTGGTTATAGTTATAGTTATAGTTATAGTTATAGTTATAGTTATAGTTAAAGTTAGTTCTTTATTAGTAAGATCGTTAAAAACTTCAGCTGTTTACCAGGAGGTTTGGCGCCGGACTTTATTTTGGAGAGGTAGAGTGAGTTCCTGGAGTCTCTGCTGGTTGCCCGGCAACCGCTCACAGCCAGGAAGTAGCCAGCTGTTAGCATAGCTTAAAATTGCTTATGCTATCTTTTTCAAAACTTAGATGGAAAAAAACTATTTTACATTAAGCTACATGTATCTTTAACACACATTACATGACTGATTTTGGCAATGCTAAGTTTGCAGTCATAATGGACCCTTCGTTATGTTTAAATTTAAATGTTTCTGTCAAATGTTTAAAAAAGATAAAGCTATAGCTACAAGGCATTACTGTTAACGATTTTTTGGTTATTTTACAGGCAGCAGATAGTTACAGCTTTAAAAATTGCAGGAAAATTGGGGTAACTTACTCCTGTAAAAACTGCAGTGTATCCCTCTATAATTTGTGGTACAGTTGCAGTGGCTTGATTTTCATGGACATAACTGTGCCAAAAAATCATTTATTTTGGTCTGATTTGTAAAAATACTGGCAACATTTTTTGTTTGGCCTCACTGTGAATATCATTCAGTCTGATTTCATAATGTTTGGATGACCTTTGGTTCAGGAGAACTGGCTTGGATTAGAAAGTTCTCTCTTGGACTCGAGTCCATTTTCTGGGGTTTTGATACAACAATAACCAAAGAAAGTCACAGAGGATGATGTTATTTTATTGTCATTAGTGGTAAAGTTTGTTTAGTTTGTCAAGACAAATTCATTTGATACTACTAATATAATCCTCCAGCTACACTTTGGATTTTGGGCTATTGTCAGATCAGATGGTTTTGTATTCAGCTCTTGTCATAATGTGGTGAAAGCGAGTGGAGGACATGTGGTCTATGGAGAAAATGGGGACTTTGAGGGGAATTATTGCATCATATGATCCATTCAGAGATCCAACAGAGACTTGCCTGCTGTGAGAAACTGTGCCCGGGAAGGTAAAGGTGGGACGTCGGCTTTGAAGTTGGTCTCCTGATACTTGTTGCTACTGAAAAGTTAAGAGAACAAATGATGAACTTTATATTTTGTATTCCAGAGCGAAAAAAATCGGACTTAAAGATTATTTCAAAAAGTACACTTATTTGCTCTCTTGCCAAGAGTGAAATGAAAAAAAATTTGATGCCGGTCACATATTTGTCTGTTAAAAACACTGTAAAGCAACAGCCAGCTGCTAGTTAGCATAGCTTAGCATTAAAATTGGATACAGAGGGAAAACTCGACCTGTGTGTATTCAATTGCAAAAGTTTGTCTGATCTAAAAACAAACCAAAACAAACACTACAATATATATTTTAAATATTTTAAATATTTTTTATTGCTTTTGAGTAGGCTAGCTCCTTCCTTCTGTTTTCAGTTTTCATGCTAACATAAGCTAACTACTTCATATCTAACATTAAATTTTGGTAACAATCTTTTCATCTGAATCTTGGCAAGACAGTGTCAAGGTGTATCTCTTGAACATAAATTGTTATTACATTTTACAGTACAAAAAATAAAACTTTTAGGAGTATAGATTTGAATATTACTTGGTGCTGAAGACAGATTTTTTGTGAATCTCTGAGATTCTGTGTTTGCCTGTGGAAAAACAAAACAAAAAAATTGCAGTTAGATAAGTGAAAACATTGATTAAATGTAAAAAAAATTGTGTCAAATCTGTCAAGCGTTAAGAAAAATCATACTGTCAGTGTTTTGGTGAGCATGGTAACAGTTCAACAGCACAGGATTATGCAGTGACAAATGAGGTCAACATTTAATGCATCTAATGCAACAGGAAGTTCACTCTGTATATTTAATTTTAGCCTCAAGTAGGACATAATCATGAGAAAACCTTCCAAAAAAACCCTAAACCCAAACAGTACTCACATTAGCACACATTAGATCTAAATACACATACAGCATTAATGTTTTCACACCTACAACCTTGTTTTATCTCCACATGATAGGCATGGTTATGAGTTGTGTTATATTTTGTTTCCTGTATTTGCTCCCTAAACTGTCACTGAGCCCCTCTCTTTGCTGCTGTGGCACAGTTTCCCCACAGGGATCATTAAATTTTCATCTAAGCTAATCAAATCCACAGGGTACCCCTAATAATAGCAATTCATACAATTATAATAGTTTTTCCTCTGCTTTGCAATGAACCCTTCAGATTAATACGCTCAGAGTCACAATGAGAGTCTAGTGCATTTTAGTTTCTCTTCCTCTGTATTTGGTTTGTGGAAATATGTTTCATTTCACTGGTTTTTAGTAATAAAGAGGTAGTAACTCGCATCGATAATGAAACTAAAGTCAACCATTCACTTCTTTCTACTTTTTGTATGTGTTTTGTATAAGTAAATATCTTATTAACATGGAGACCTAATAAACATATTACAGTGAGAAATGGCTGAAATGACACTGCTGTTCAAGCAACCAGTGGTAGTAAATAACTCAGTACGGTTAACCCATATTTTCATTTCATGCTACGTCGTACAACTCAGCAGGAAACGTAGAACTTTTTTACTAAGCTCTTTTCATACAATAGACAGGTTAGAAAATATTATGTCGCTGTGATAGATCCAACAATCTAAAAAATGTTAAAATAAGCTCTATTTTGACCAACTGGCCTGCTGTGTAACAGTAAAATTTTATTTCTGTATTAACGGATCAGTTATGGTGATCATAATGCTCAAATTGATATTTTTTGTACATAGCATTACTTTTAATTTAGATTTTGCTCTTAATTTTTTTCATTTTTCAATGCAGGAACTGGACTCTAATTGCGTTTTTCATATGTATTCCTTGAGAAAAAGTAACTGATCACTTCCTCCCCTGCTGACTTTGGTTTACGGCTAAATGTCACAATGACAAAAGTCACTTTCCCACTAACATGCCACTTAGTCCTGGCACTCTTGTTTCACTTCAAGATGTCACTTTCTAGCAAAATACCATGATTACATTTGAAAATAAGAAGCTGTTATCAGTGACGAAGTTTTCAGATCTTTTGTTAAAGTAAAATAGCAGTAATAACCTGCCACAATGTAAAAATGTTATATTACAGTTCAAAGTTCTATTATAAAATCTCTAAGATGGAAAAATGCAAAAGAAAAACATCCTCAGAGTATTGAAGTAAAACTACTCGATGTGCGGAATTTCCTATTTTAGAACTATGTAAATTAATAAATTATAACTACTGATGCATTAAGGTGTAAATCACTTACGTGACACAGCTGGTAAAGGTGAAGCTAATTCAACAACATCTTGATTTTGGTTAGATTTTGTAAGGATATTTTGTATTGGTAATCCAGATCTACAAGGTAACTAAAACTGTCATATGAATATAGAGAAGTGACGGCAGACTTGCAATATTTACTTTCAAAATCTAGTGGAGTACAAAACGGATGATATGGAAGTACTCAAGAAAAGTTCCTCAAAAGTGTACTTAAGTGTTGGACTTGAATAAATATACTTAGTTACATTCCACTAGGCTACTCATGTGAAAAAAGGGGGTAAGCCATCGCTACTTTCTAACAGCGTAGGAAGTGTAGCTTCTAACAAAGTCTGATCATTGACTCAGGCTAGCTAGCCATGTGTTAACGGGCTTTAAGTCAAATGTCATTTCATTCATAAATGTATGTATTTATTGCAAGAAAACAATCTCAGCGGAACAACTGTGGTATTTTTTTGGACTTTGGACTTTCTTTTGTTCCAGTTTTACTCTTTTTTAATTATTTTACTATTGTTTTGTGTGGCTAGTGTCACCTTTTTGCTAGCAATGACACATTACTCTTATTTTGATCAATGTGCATTGTCCCAAAAAATGAGGATTAGATTTAATCATAATTTTTAATATAGTTGAAGCATATCATATCCTCAGCGGGATGTACAAGTCAATGGACAGTGGTATCTGTATGTTCGTGTAACATGACTGACATAACATTTACTGTCTCTTACTCTTATCATCTGTGATAATGACAACAGTGACAACGCCTCGTACAAGAAACGAGAAACTCCAGTTTCGTAAATCCACCAGCATTTATAGCGGTTTTAGTTCCTCTCTTATCATATGATTGAAAAGTCTATCTGCACCCGCAACTGCTCATTTTGATCACAGACAGTGACGAGGAGTTTTTTTTTTACATGAGAATCTCTCAGGTCAGAGCACTCAAGATGCAAAAATTGTGCAACCTGACATCACGAACAGCTGGTTTTTACTGGAACCAGCTTTGGACCAAAGATGTACTTCCAAGAAAGTATGTGGCTTTTCTAGCCAAAAGGATTGATGTGTCGTGTTTCAACTGAATTTGAATTTATATTGGCTGAGAAATCACATATCACAACTTGCCTCAAAGGCCTTTACAGTCTGTACAGCATGTAATAGCTTATTTTGTATCCCTAATGTCCTGATTGGGAAAAGAGAAAAAGGAGGAAGAAACGTCAGGAACAGAGGTGGGATTCCCCTTGTGTGACTGACAGACACATAATAAATGAACCATGATAGTTTTTTGTCTTCACACACGTAGTATTTGATGCGCTGGTGATACAAAACTCAAAATATCCCAAATGTACAGCACATAAACCATTGAAGCATCTCCAGAGCTGTAAATAAAATAATAAATTAAGATTTTTATATAATGTGGTGAACTAAATCTTTAAACTTATAGCTATTAGTTGATATAACAGACACAAAACGTCTCATCTGACATTTTCTCATCTGATTTCTGTTATTTTGATAGTTTTCAACCAAAACCTATAAGGCTAAATGCACATTTTAACTATTTTTTATGATTTTCAGGATTGAAGAACACTTGTGGGATCTGGAAGTTTAACTTGACAGAATTTTATATAAACTGTATTTTCGACTAGAGAATATGCACCACAAGAAAGAGAAGTGCAGTAAAAGGTCAAGTCTTTTTTTCCAAATTTTATGTTTCTGTTGTTTTAAAGCTGCATATTGCTATTATTTTCCCCTTTGCACATTGGTTTTGCAGTCATTTCCACAGTCTTGTGTTTATCGTCGCTTTAAATTTCACTTCATAGCCTGTTGCGTTTAGGCGACCTATGAAAAACCTTGAACCCTTGAAGCCTCTACCTTCTTATCATGTGATCATCTTCATAATGATCTGAGATAATTTACATCGAAAACAGTAATGAGGTGTTAGCCACAAAGGATTCTGAGGTGATGATTCTGCAGATATGTATATTTTTAACATTTGTTTAGGTCTAAAGGTACTTCAAAGATTTGACAACAGTGCAAGTAGCAACATATTGCAGGTGCTGACCTCAGTAAGGCGCCATATGAAGGCTTTGAAATAACAAAAACTTTGTCTCACATTAACACAAGATGTAATATTTATTATATATTATTAAGTCAGATGATCTTTCATAAGATCATCAGGTTGTATTAGTGGCATTTCTGTTACAATAAGTGGAAAGGAAGAAGGGTGCAAAAGAACAGGAAAAAGAAGAAAACATGCAAATGATGTCACGTTCATCAGTTTCTCGTAGATGAGATGAGAGGACGTTCAACTTACCTCGCGTGGATATGCACTTGTTGATGAGAAGGAAGATGAGGCTGATCACCAAAGTCACAAAAATCATCCCAACTATGACCCATAACCACAAGTATTTGCGTGCAAGATCCATGGGTGCTCTGCTCGACAACACAGAACATCAAAAGAGAAAAAAAAAAACAAACATAAGCTGACAAAAACTTCACACAACTGAGCTGCTGCTTTTCAGTATGTGACACTTCGGACCGGAAAAAAAAAAAATTCACCACTTCCTCTTTTCCATGTTGACTAAGTCTAATGGCTATTTTAGTAATCACGTAGCATTCTGAGAATCAAACAGCCCCCTTTCAGTTTGAGTTGCCTCCTGCACTGGCAACAATCATAAAAACGTGGTAGATTTTGTGTTGCATAGCTGAGGTATCTGCGACTATTTGACATGCACTTGAGAGAGAAAAATTATTATTCAGACTAGAAAGACATTTTATGTCCTCTTATCTCCAGGCACAGAATGTTATAAATGCTGTTTTTTTTCAGTTTATCTTTATGCCTCATATCCTTTCTTTGCATCAGCTTCCTGCTTTTTCCAACTGATAGACAGCAACAAAAGGCAAGTCTGACAAATCCTACTGATTCAGAATGAAGTCTTACAGAATATCACGACCATATTTTCCTCCTGGTTGTGCATCATAAAGTTATTAAACGATTTTCCTCAGAACCAAGTGACTTTTATAGTTCAAGCGAGGCTACATATTAACCTTTCATACTTTTACTTATCTTATACAAGATTTTACATTTAGTAATTATGCAGTAGACCTGGTTTAGTGTTATTTGACCATATATCAACTTTCTCAGCATAAAAACTTACATGCATCTTACCTTTTCAGAGAACAGCTGAGTGCTTCACGGCTGGGCTCAAATAGGGCGAAGCTCTCAGCAAATGGATGATAAAAATGGATGTATATTTATGACAGCAGTCTTCATGTTGTATTTGCATGACAGTTTCTAATTTTTCTGAGTTGACCAAAGAAACTTGAAGACTGAGACTGCTGTGTCTCCTCCCCACTCTCTGCCACGCTCCAGTGACTACAGCATGTGTGCATGTGTGTGTGTGTATGTGTGTGTGTGTGTGTGCGCTTGTGTGTCTGTAGGAGTCAAACATGAAATGCATACATTTGTGTGAACACTTGAAGTGTGCTGGGGGGAATTTGTGATGTTTTTGTGGGAAATGATCCTCATCTTCAAGTCTCTGTGATGTTAAAGATGTCATGGCACATTTATTTCCCATTGATGTCTACGTCTTGTGACAGTTTATGTCAAAGCTGGAAGGGAACATAAGATTCATTTTCAAGTCTCTTTATATTTTCAGTTCCTCTTTAATTAGCACAATGTTACACTGGTTTTCATCACTTTATAGTCTTGAGGGATTTGATAAAATGTCTTTTTTCCGCAGCTGCCCTTTTTAATAGTTTCACTAAAAGTTTATATGACAACGAAAGTCAAATTTTAACGTGGAAATTAGTTCTTTTAATTTTATAAAAAGTAATTCGGCGAAAATTACCTTTATTTTGAAAGACGCTAAGTTAGTTGAATTTAGCAAACGTTGTGAGGGAAATAGACAACTCGTCCTCTCCATGTTAGCGCAAAATGATAAATTGTGTAAAATTAGTAATACGTAGCTGTGCGGCATTCGCACTGATTCTGAAACTAACATTACTTTTTTATTTTCTGTTAAGGTCTTTTTATGTGTATTTATTTTAACGCCTCACTAATCGACGCATCAATGAGCAGTGACGATGAACGTTTTATTTTGTAATTCCAACCGGAAGGCGAGCTCTTTCTCCTCGGTAGCTTAACACTAGTTGTGATGTTAGCCTGTTTTCTTGGACACTCCTAGCGCTTATCCCATTTTCCTAGTTATTGCCTCAAGCCTCCTCAGGAAACCATGGCCGAGGAGGCCTCGGGACCCCCTCTATCGTCCCAACAAGATGGTAAATTTCTTGTGTTCGTGGGGTTTTGTGGTGGGAGTGTTGAGGGCTGGGAGCACCGAAGCCAGCGGCCTCTGCATCCTTGACAACATTAGCTAGTTAGCATCATCAGGGCGACGTGTCACTGGCTGTCACTGGCTCATATTGAACATTTATCACTACGCAGTTGGCACATTTATGATGATCGACCTAAACTAATTCGCTGAAAGTTCTTAAAGTAAAACATTCCTGAATATTAGCCATGTGCTAACGCAATCTAATATTACCAAGCTAACGCTGTTTTCTCCCCATAGCTTACTATTCGTATGAGAACCAAGCTAGCTAGCTCTTAGCTTGAGCTACTCAGACTGTTTTGATCTAAAGGTCGGCACTGGCCTCTGCTAAGCTGGCCCTGTCTTGTCAGTTTTTAACATGGATCATATGGTTCTTATCAGTCTATCATGTTGTGCTGTGTATGGCCTGCATACTCGGGGGTTGGACCATAATATAGGAGGCTGATCCTGCAGGAGGTTTCTCTCTCAGGTTCTCAATAAGGAGTCCGAGGACCATCTAAGGGTCCTTTAGGGACTCAGTGGTGTAGCTTTAAGTGAGGAGAGTTAAATAATGTAGGATATTATGTTTGCAGATTATTTCGGTGAAGTTGTCACACCTACCAAACAACTATGTCTGGTTAGTTAATAATCACTGCTACAATTTGTACCTCTAGTTGATATAAACAGGTATTGAAGTTTTGGTGGCAGTAAGCATTTCTGTTGGATGTCTTTGTGCAAGAATGATAATTTGGTTCATTATTTTCAATTAGTAACGTAACATTCATTGCTACAGCAGCAGAGATCTCTCATATAACTGGGACCAAAGTAAGATCCCATTTTCATTCAGCAGTTTCACAGCTGCAGAAACTGCTTTGGATGGGAGGACCACAAAATAATGTGATTTACTGGTGGCTTTTTTCAGAACTGCTACAAGTATTAGATAACTTCTTGTAAAAGGCACTCTTTGTTAGTCTCGGGAGTTGCAAAAAATTTTAATGCACTTAACAATAAATCAATTAAGTATTAAAGTTATGTATGTTTTTGTATAGACTGATTGAGAGTACAATCAAATTATAATCAAATAAGCCTCGGTACTTGACTCCCAACATGTCCTGTACTCTCTTTTGTGGACACCTCTTATACATTAAAAGGTATTGAAATGAAACACTTATTGCTTTTTGGCTGTTTCGATCAATATTGGGAAATGGAGCATGTTGTAATGGTTTTATCATAATAGGTAATATAGGTTATGAGGTTGCTTTCAATTATTCATCAGTAAGTATTGATTGCTTTTGTTTTATTTGAGAAATGTACATTGCATCTTGAAATGCTCTATATGATAAAGCAAGATCTGCTTTTCAGACAGCTGCTAACAGGTTGATTTTAGATTTGAGTTCCTTTATCTGAGCTCATTCAGTTAAACCCTGTAGGTCAAGTTGAGTGCATCAGAAACTACAGATGCATAGATGACTGTCAAGTTTCTGTTTTGGTTTCTTTGTGCATCACTGTATAGGTGGATTAACTCTACATTTGTCTGTTTTTTTTGCAGTCTTTTTCATCTTAAATCCTATATTTTTTCTTTTGATTACTTGTTTGTCCATTGTATCAGTATGGATATGAGTTTGTGCTGTTCTGTGTGATTGTTTTCTTTCTAATGAGATGATAGTGCATTAGCACCACAAATGCTTCAAGGTAAAGTTATGATCCACGGTCAACCAGCAAAACTGCACTAACACTGCACTGTTTGCAGTGACACTGTCCAGTGTTGTGAACTTTATTTATGTATCTATTTACTTGTGCTATTGTTAACCCTGGCAACTTTAGTTTGGTATGTGTATTGTTAATTCAGCATGCTAATTATAGACGTCTCCACAGTGCAGCAGAATTAAGTTTCATCCGGTTTTGCAGCTTAGGCGAACTGGTGTCGACTGTATGTTAAAAAATTACTGGCTTTTAGAGATAATCAAATGATCTTTGCAGTCCTAAACTGTACAGATGATTTTGTTTCTCACAGACACACACAGTGTGACATGTCAGCAACAGTCTGTTGAGTTATTAATTTAAAACCATGTGAACAAAGCATGACTGCGTTTTGAGTGAATTCATAAGCTGTGAGTGTTCAAAAGGGCTGAACATACTAAGATTCACAACAAACTCATGTGAATATATGTTAAGCTTATGTGGGGATGGAATTTATGCTCTGGAGGTTGATCAGCCATCACATGATGTTTGGTGGAACTGTGCTGAACTGCCTTCCTGCTTCTACTAGTAACAGTTTCCATTCGTCTGTCTGTGTTTAAGGATATCATCGTCTCCCTCCTCGGTCTGCTGGTTTTGAATAAGAAAAGGAATAATAAGATGGAAGCAGAAAGAGATGCTGATAAACTCTGTGACTTTAAACCTGTTTGAAAGACTTTTGTTCAACAGTTTAGGCTTTGGATTTAAAAGAAAAGAGAGAAACAAAAGTTTGGCTTAGAATAAAA
>JAQNCA010000006.1:21415963-21426126 GCA_029783725.1 Acanthurus tractus | reverse complement strand
TCGTTATGATATCGGACTTATCGGAATGACGTCATAATTTCCTGTTATCGGCCCGATAGTTATCGTGCACCCCTACAAAATATAGAATAGTTCTGTTTCAGTCGTCACTTTCTCTCTAACCACCAGAATGCTCTTGTTGGAGAAGTTTAAACCTGACAGCAGATAAACCAGATCTGTCTGTTTCTCATTTATTTTACAGGTGAAGGAGCTCAACCATGTTCTTGAGGCGGAGAAGTCGTGTCGTACGGACCTGGAGATGTACGTGGCTGTGTTGAACACTCAGAAGTCTGTCCTGCAGGAAGATGCAGAGAAACTACGGAAAGAGCTACACGAAGGTACTGATTTACAATATTTATAAAAGCCCTTTGATATACTGAAGAACTTACGACGGGTTGGGGACAGGTGGAGTTGTCAGAAGAATGATCTGTGAAGTCTGTTTTTACTATGGAGGTGACCTGATTTCTGACAGTGGTTGTTGATTTCCCAGGACAGAAACACTTACTTTTTAAATACCACTGCTGCCTTCACCGGCTCTGTGCAGACACGTGCTTGTCCTACTTACATCACTGCTATTCGAAGTGTCAGGTTAAAACTGACAGCTCAAAAATGGAGATTCTGAAAGCCATGATACTCATGTAGTGAGATAAATGTACCAGCGCCGTCCTGTTCACATCTGAGATCCTTCATTAGTGATAAATAGCATTAAGATAACAGAGTGACTCACGGTTATTTATATTGTTATGGGAAAGTGTGAAAGTTGACTCTGAACAAACCGTAGATGTGTTTACATGGTGTTTGCTTGCTGTTTCTGGCACAAAAACTCAGCATCTCCTGTCGTTTGTTGTCACAGTTTGTCACAAACTGGAGTTGGAGCGACAGCAGCACAACCAGCTGAAACACACATGGCAGCGAGCCAACGACCAGTTCCTGGAGTCCCAACGCCTCCTCATGAGGGACATGCAGAGGATAGAGAGCGTGCTGTCGTCAGAGCAGCTCCGCCAGGTGGAGGAGATGAAGAAGAAAGACCAGGTACACACACACACACACACTCATAAACACACACTGGTATTAACTTGCATCCTCGGTGAATCTGGTCAGAAGCTCCGGCTCTGAAACATCATCATGATGAAACATCATCATGTCGTTTTTGTTTCCGTCCTCCATGTTTTCCTACCAACTGTTTTGCCTGTTGACTTTTTTGGACACATTAACGTTCACACTGCTTGAAGAATGAGCCTCTTTGCTTCTGAGACCATCTTTAAATGTGATCTGAGCAGTCTCACCTCAAGAGGCAGTGAGGATTCATTGGGTGCATTAACACCTGCACCTGGAGGAGGTTATTTGTGATTGGATGAGCAAGAATGCATGTTAATTTAAGGCCTGCACAGGCTCACAGACCTGTTGTTGCTTCAGTTATTGTGTCTTCGTCTGGACTGACACGAGATCTGCTTGCAGAAACCAGAAAACAAGGGAGACTTTTTCCATTTAAGAGAATTCACAGGTTTTCTCAATATTTTGTCTGCAGATTAAGCTGCTGGTTTGACAGTTAATTAAGTTCCATATTTCCAACTGAGACGAGTAATTTAGCAATCATAGCACTAATAATGAAGTAGTTAAGCTGCTGTGAGATTGAAAGCGAGAAAAGGTCACCAAGAAGTGAGATGGCTGGATGGTGAACTCATGAACTCTGACTGGAAGGACAGAACAAAACCGCACATCATGTTTGTCGTCAGCTGGCTTTGTGGATCCTTTTGGAGGCGGTTGGGGTTGATGTGAACTTGTTCAGGATATTTGGGGTTTCAGGTCATTAAAAAATAAGATATTATGCTTAAATTTATTTGAGTTATATCAGATTCAAACTCAATGATCAGCATAATGTTAATTGTATTATTATCTTAATAAAGGTAGAAGGTCAAGTTCTTGTTTTTGATTGCATTAGATGTTATTGGTGTATCTTGTTAAGTGGTCATTATGTGTAAAATTGAGTTAATTTAATCGATGGAACAATTAAGTGACAAAGTCCGATTAAACCTCTTTTCTTCTCCGTCCAAGGAGGAGGATGAGAAAGAGAGGCTGAGCCAAGTGAAGGAGCTGCAGGAGGAGGATGTGGGAGACAACACCGAGCCGTCGGATGATTTATTCCTCGGGCTGAGCGTCGAGGAGGTACGAGCGTCACGTAATGCGATACGTCCCTCAGAGAGAGCAGAGCAGGCTGTTAACGTCTTATATTATATTCCCTTTGAGTAACGTGATCTTCAATCAGGCAACATGGCACCTTCACTTTTGTCCTTGTGCATTGTGTTTCCAGCAGCCATAAACTGACGCTGGTGTAACCGGTGAAAACAGCCTTTTGCTTTGTTGTCTTCATGTGAAATTAACAGCAGCAGAAATTTAATACAGAGAGAATGGAAATGAAATATGAGATTTTTTAATATCAATAAAAATGGAGGTAGATATGTTTTTTTAAGCTTAAATATTTCAGATTTTTTTTTTATTTCAATTAGAAAGTTTTCGTGCATCCAAAGAAAAGTTACCTTCGGTGTTTCTCACCAAAACACAGTGTTTGTGTCCTTTAAATTAATTTTTCTTCCACATAAGTTTTTTAAAACAGACTTGAAACTTGCGTTGTTACATGTTGACCTAAATGCTTCTTCTTCTTCCCTGCTTTTGTTCGTATTTTGCTCATATTTTGCGTTAATGCCACCTGTAAATCAGTTGAATCATGTTAAACTGTTAGTTGAAATATTTTGTGTCACCTTCACAGTTTATACAATAATAGTTTTGAGCACACCGTAGCACATGGCTTTACTAGTCATTGAAAACTTAACAGGGGACTTAAAAAACACATAGAGTGAGTTAAAACAACATGAACGATTTGTCTCATCTTTGTTATGAATGAAACATGAAAGAGCAATTTCTTTTGTTGGTATTTTACCCTGACATTATAGAAACACCTTATTTACAAATATCTTAAGACACTTATTTGCCCTTTTTGTCTTTCAGCCTAATGCCAACCACAGTGGCCACGGCTCCATGCACTCTTTAGACACCGAGGTGGTGGCAGGCGGCCCCATGGACCCCTACAAGGAGAACCTGCGGAGGGTCCAGTCGACAGACAGCCTCGGCTCCTCGCTGTCCGTCCAGCAGGGACTGGGCGGCCACAACCACAAAGCTAAATCCGCAAGCAACTTGGACGAGTCGGACTTTGGGCCCCTGGTGGGGGCCGACTGCAGCGCGACAGACAGTAGTTTTGGTGAAACCTCGTCCATCAGCTCCATCAAGCTGACGGCGAGTCATTTCCTGTTGACTAAAGACCAGGAAAAGGCCATCAAGGCCATGACGCCCGAGCAGGAGGAGACGGCGTCGCTGCTGTCCAGCATCTCTCACGCCCCCGACACGGCCTTCTTACCGCCTGCAGGCTACAGACTCGTCAGCGACAGCGAGTGGAATCTGCTGCAGCAAGAGGTGCAGAGCTGAAGTTTAACTGTTTGAAGCTGTTTCTGCATGTTATGTTTGTAGTTTGAGGACCAGAAACTTAATGTGAGGACAATATTCTGCACTCAGCTCTCCACCTGTTGAATCGGAGTGCTGCTGTATGTTTGACTAAGACACTTGTTGATATTTTTACACTCAACTTTGATTGTGAATTTACAAAAATGTTTTGGACTATGTTGCAAAGTAAATGTGCTTCATTTTTCTAAAATTTACTCCTAACTTAGCCATTAATTCATCAATTATATTTGTTTGTTTTTCATGAATTTAGATGTCAGACATTATTTATCAAATAGTTATCGTCAAGGGTTTTATGATTCTCCTGTTGGTTCATCATCAGGTGAAAAACGCCGGCAGGAAGCTCGGCCGACGTTGTGACATGTGCTCCAACTACGAGAAGCAGCTGCAGGCGATCCAAGGTCAAGAGGCCGAGACACGGGATCAGGTTTGTGTCTTCGCTGTCACTTAATCACCTGCTCTCTGAAAAAATGTTTGCTAACATCAAACCACAGGCTGTTTCTGGAATTGGTGTTGTGTTTGGAAACATTCGTTAGAAAGATTCTTCGTCCCTCTGTCCTCCAGGTGAAGAAGCTGCAGGTGATGCTCCGTCAGGCCAACGATCAGCTGGAGAGGACGATGACTGAGAAACAGAATTTGGAAGATTCGGTCAAAGCAGGAAACGAGGAAACTGCTGCTAAGGTTTGCAAACAGTGAATAAATGAGTTATGTAAAAGCAATGAAAATGAAATCTGCAGTAGCGCTCGGTGGGGAAGTGAACGTGTGGAATTTAACGACAGAAACACTGAACCTCCAGTGTCTCTTTCCACAGAATAATGACAAGAGTAAAATGAAACCACTGAACCATTTTTTGACTTTCTCTCTAAGGTTTATTTCCTCTGTCTCACCGGAGGACTGTTTTCAGATCCCACAATGCTTCAGTGGATGTAAATATGGAGAGTAATGTTGTTCCCATGGGTTCAGTGAGTTAGATTTTGCTTTGCCAAACTTAAACCCTGATTTTTAATCTTTATTTGTTTACTTTTTGGGTCATTTTCACCGTCCAAAGTTTGCCAAATTACCTGTCAGCAGGTTATATTATATCATGGATATACAAACAGCTATTACTGTATTACTTTAATACTGCAAAAAACTCAAAAACAAGACAATTCTCAGGCAACTTTAGGAGTGTTTCTTGGTCCAATCAAATATATGGCTGGTATTCACAATAGATAATAGGAGATAATGATATTTTTATGAATTTAAGTCCAAGTGAGTCCAAGCAGGTTCAGCTTCTATCAACTAACTTCTACCTCTGAACTCCTGCAGTGTCTCTACCTTATATTTTTTACTTTTTAACTCTCCC
This sequence comes from Acanthurus tractus, assembly GCA_029783725.1. Lineage (NCBI taxonomy): Eukaryota > Metazoa > Chordata > Actinopteri > Acanthuriformes > Acanthuridae > Acanthurus > Acanthurus tractus. The sequence goes on along the minus strand of JAQNCA010000006.1, from coordinate 21,421,271 downwards.
ACACCTCTCCAGGGTTCCTCTCCAGAGTTTGAAAACCCCTGAGGAAGAACTTAATCAAATATTTTCATGTCATCAAAGGAAAAAAATCAAGTATTAATGTTTTTGCACTCTCTCACACACGGCGAGTCAGTTAAGCTCTGACTCTTCTGTTCATGAAACCTGGTCTTTCTTGGCTGATGTTTATTAAGCGTAAGTCTTTTTCAAAGAAATAATTTTATGAGCGAGACCACTTGCTTTGTTCGGTTCTCTAGAATAGTGATGTGCCAAAGGTTGTGAAAGTGCTGACTTCCTGTTTCATGGTACGCAAGAACACGCAGGTACATTCGTAAATGCAGGAGCACAAACCAAAGTTTACTTCAGTTCACAGTTCAGTTTCTGTTCTTCGTTGTTTTGATGACTTACTAGAACAGGAAAGGTGCAGTGGGACAAAGTGTAACTGATGAGCGGGCATCGAAATGCAACGTTGGTGCCAAGGTTAAGTGTGTTTTTGGCATCGCAGCAAATGTGCATCTGCATGTGTGAATCCACACTATGAGTTCATGCTGATTCATAAATTAACACAGATCCTTTTATGTATAATCTGCTTTTTTTGCACACTATCTTACACATTTTTTGCTAGTTGTTACAGTTTTTATCCCAGTTGTAGGATGCTGCATGGTGCAAGCGGTTGTTTTTTATTAAAGATCAATCTGCTGATTATTTTCATTATCAGATCAGACATGAATAATAATAATTGAAAATTAAATAAATGTCAGAAAATAATAAGAAAACATCCATTGTGATGTTTTAAAAGCTTAAGGTGACATATGAACCAACAGTCAAAACACAAAATATAATGTTTACAAGCAGGAAATCCTCACAAATTGAGAAAATAGAGCCAGAGAATGTTGACAAAGAGACTTAAATTATAATTCAGATTTTTTCATCCAATAGACTCATTAATTAAATATATCAGCTTTAACATATGGAAGTTTTGCTGCATGAAGCTCCTCCCTTTCAGCTGGTGTGTGTCTCCTCTGCAGTCTCCACAAACCGTTTTCCCAATAACCATGCAAACGTAGGTGCTCTGTCTCATGAATGTTAAACTGGCCTTTGACATCTTAGTATTCCAGACAGTTTGTGCATAAAAAAGGTCAACAGGAGTGAAACTGACCTTCTGAGAGCCGGTCAGCAAGCAAAGAACAACACAAACGCATAAAGAAATGACACAAAAATCATATCTCAGAGTAAAAAAATCCGTCGCCTCTATACATCCGATTCCCATCGATATTCTCTCCTTTTCCAAACAGCAGGTTACCGGGGCAACAGCGGGGATGACTCATCCTCTTTTCCAACAGGTCGGACAAAACTAGCGAGGACCTGTGGGTGCGATCCTGAGCAGAATCACAAACTGCTCACATAACGATGTTACTGCAATTTCACACCTCAAAGAACAATTTAATATTGAATCATTTGTCTGTTAACCAAATTGTAATGAGACACTGCTGCTTAACATTTGGTAGAAACTTTATTTTAAGTTGTAAACACAGATAAGGCTGCAGCTCAGAGCTCAGAGTCATTTAATGTTGACCAATCAGCTTATTGTTTTCTCTTTTGATCAGTTAATAATTTTGGTTTATATGTAAAATATCATAAAATAATGTAAAAGGCCTATTAGGAATAATTAAACCAAAATGTTTTATCTTGTCTTAATTGGACTGAACAAGATTTTTTTCTCATGAAATGAAGAAAATGATTAGTTTCTGATCCGTGACACTGAAACGAGTGAATTTTTTGCATCAGCAGTAAAATGCTGCTGTAAGGAGAAGCTGATGTATTTGACTTTCTTGTTCATAATTTCTAAGAAAAGACAAACTCATGTCACATTTGACACCTACAAGCAGTTTAATAAACAGATTATTTGTCGACAACTTATACTTTGTTTGTAAAAACAGTTAATGAATGAATGAAAACAATGTAGTAAAATACATAAAAGCAACAAATATGCTGCTAACGTTTGCTTTTAAATGCTAAATGGGAGCTTTAAGGTGTCACAGAGAAAAATAAATACATTTTTACAATCATATTTAATAAAATCTTGATAAGGACAGTTGTGAAAAGATTTTTAAGTGCTGCTACGAACATCACATTGGTTCATGGTGTCACGAGTACTACATTTTCTTTGACCTCTCCCGTTGACCACAGATAATTTGAAAAGTGTTAAAACTCATTCTGTCAGTTCACAAACCTCAAGTTCAAAAAAGGTAGTTTAGAGCAGAGGTCACAGCTGTGGCGGACTCTTCAACAGCTGGTTTAAACACTGTGGGGATGTCAGTCGTCTCGTAACGTGAGAAACTGGAGCTCACAGTGCTGCTGAGAAGTTTCCGAGCTGTGGTTTCTTTAAATAAATAGCTGTTCGATGGTGATAGACTGATAAAAAACTACAAGAACTCGTTAACTTCAGCTGTTGTTGCGACCTTTTCTGCACAAGCATGAACTCTTATTTGTTTTATCGTAATGTGAAGTCAGTATTTCTAACCGTACACTGTTAAAAGGCTTTTCTTCATCCCGGTGATGTTCTTTGTGTTGCAGGTGTCTGCTCTCCTGCAGAGGGTCCAGGAGTCAGAGACGCTGCTCAGCACACTACAACAGGCCTTCAGTGAAGCTAAGAGAAACACACAGGAGCAGATGGTGAGCAGCATATTCTCCCGTCGGCCTCGTGTTGCTTGTTCTTGCGGCTGCATCTCTCGTCCCTTTGATATCAGATTCTGTTAAAGCTGGCAAGACTTTAGTCCTTTTAAATAAGCGTATGATTTCTTTGTTTGGACACGAGGCTCCTGCATGGTGATCAGACGTGCAGCCAAACTGAATTACAGCTTGTGGATTCTGCCTGTTAGTGTTTTGGATTTAATTTCTCTGCCTCAGTGGCAACAACATCTCCTTCGCTCCTTCCCCCCACAAATAGTTACTGACATTATGGATTTGAAATGAAAACAAATTAAAAAACATTATTCATCCACCACAATAGAAATTTTAAGATCTGTAAACTGTACATGAGTGCAAATGATGCCATTTAATTGCTGTATAAAACAAGTGTAAATGTCTTGAATTAAACAAAGTGAAAATGGCCACCTCAAGTTTTTAGAACATGAGGTGTAATTTTTATATATAAATACGCATATTTTCCAAGTTATTAGCAGTTTTTTGTTTCAAGTCTTATTAAAAACTTGAAATAACAGAAATACTCTTTTGGAAGTGAATTGAAACTATTACGTAACGTCTCAGTTCTCCCGCAACCAAAAATATTTGCTGACATGAGCTATTTTCTGCAAGAGTTGTTCCTGAAGTTAACTAAGTTTTATGTCTTAAATATGTTAAAGCATCGTTTATCCACCATTACAGACATTTACAAATTTTCATACTGCAAATTTACCCTTATGCATTGCAGAGTAATGAGAGTGCACATTTTTTCTTGCAGATTATTTTTCAAATAGTGAGTGAAAAACAGGAAGAATCTCAATAATAAATGTGCAGCTGCGAGCTGAATCATATCACAAGCTTCCTCGTAAGTTTAAAGTCTTTGAAAACAAACTAGTGTGCCAGAAAAATGAGACATTTCTTTTGCTGCTTGAGGCTTTTGGTCTAAAGAAATGTGGGTCTTAATACTGCCATTAATTCAGCCTTAATGTTTCACCGACAAAAAAACGATAAGTCTGCAGGGAGATTCAGATGAAATGCGCCTCTAAAAGTAGACGCCGTGCAGTGAGTCACTCTTCACCATGTGTTAAGACGGTGCTGGTTCCATATGACAGAGAAACTGACACATGATGCGATGGTGTGATTTATTGTGTTTGATTATTTCAGGCGGTGCTGGTGAAGTCGAGGGAGCAGGTGGCAGACGAGCTTAGTCGACTGCAGAGAGACAACGAGAGCCTGCAGGGAAAACACAGGCTGCACGTAGAGCTGCAGCAACAAGAGGACTTCCAGATGCCCAATACTGTGCAAGTACGTGAAGCCCACGTCACACCTTCAGCCCTCTGCATTGGCGTCAGCTGTGGGAGTCAGAATCAACTTAAAATCAGAAAAAAATGGAAAAAATTCAGGACTTAAGTGACAACTGGTCAACAAACATAGAAGGAGTAAGCGTTACGAACTCAATTTTTTGAGCTTATTATAGCATCTCATGACCTGCTTCAGCTATGAAAGCACACAGGTCATCGAATGCTGTTAAACAAGATTAAAAAGCAGCATCGAAACAGTCAACAGAAAAGATATTAAGTGCAACTCGGGTTGAGATTATTTTGTGACACGCGCTTCATCGCTCAGGTTTCATCGCTATTCATATGCTTGAAGGTTAGCGCTTGTGTCGTAAGCAGCCTGCTGCTCTTGGTTGGCAGAGGCTGTCACAGCAGGAGCAGCGGTGTCCCCATGCGGGCCACATGCGGCCCCAGACTACAGTGAAATAACCCCACGGGTTTGTGGTCAGAAGCTAATTGCTGCGGTAAAACCTTTGTGGCTCCTTCAGCGTATTTTAAATGATTAATGTCACTTTGAGTTTTCTGTCAAGGTGAGATTAATGTCTCCTTTTTTTTACAGCAGTGTGCTCTCCTCCCTCTAACACACACACTCCTCCTCCCACACTGGGACTCGTTACTGTTGGCCTCTTGCTGAATTATGCTCTGGTAGTATATCTGGCAGCAGAGTGGAGGTGGAGTAGTGCTGATGATCCAGGAACATTTTCAGCTTGTTGGTGGTGAAACAAGCTGCTCAAATAACATTTATAACTGAATTTACTGCATCAGGATGTTACAAAAATGTTTATTATGAAGCAGAATCTGAAGCATTTTGTCATTAAACTGCTTCAGGTATGAAAGATGTCATGCACTTGGTTCATTAGGAGAGTTTAAAAAAGGTTTGGATTTGTTTGCATTAGAATTTCTCATATAATTATCACATCCTCACTGATATTTTAGTCTCATGCAGTTAGTTTTAAATAAGGAATTTGCTCAATGAAGTTGCATTCATTGACTTAAAGAAATTAAGCAAAAACATGTAGATCGCCCCCTGGTGTCCAACTACAAAGGAGGTCATGAACAGTTGAAATGCACATTAAATAAACTTTCGATGTATTTTTGAAGTGTTCATTTTTCTGATAAGTTTGGTTTTTAAGAAGTTATTTATTTCCAAAATTAGGAGGAAATGTTACATCATGATAAACATCAACCCAAACCCTCGACTGGCCTCCTTTTGCACAGTGGGAGGCAGTTAAAGATGGGTCGTCCATCTTTTTTACTGTCACTGGTTGCACCACTTAAAGTGAGGGAATAAC
>JAQNCA010000006.1:21371831-21382470 GCA_029783725.1 Acanthurus tractus | reverse complement strand
TGTTGGGAGTACATGTGCATGGTTACAGATTACAGCTGTGGAAGAAGTACTCAGATCCTTTACTTAAGTAAAAGTACTTATACAGTGATGCTTAATTGCTCCATTACAAGATAAAAACCTGCAGTGAAAGTAAAAGTTCCATAAGTTTTATCAGTAAAACAGCCTGTAAAGAGAATTTTTAAAAAATACAACTAAACTATATGAAAAATGATCTGTTAAGGGACAAAAAAGGTTTGAATTTCTGCATTCTTAATGTGATTTTTAAAAACTTTATTAATAAAATCTCTAAAAATAGTCTAGATTTCAATAAGCCATAATGTAATATAAGAGTATTTATGGTAATTTGGCTTCAGATTTACAGTTAAGATGCTAAAGAGAGTAAGTACATTTTCCTGATAATTCAAATGTATTTTAAGTATAAAAAGTAAAAGTATATGTTGTTTAAACAGCATGTTACAGGTGTAGCTGCTCAAAATGGGGAAAGTTTATTTTAAATTTAGTTAAACAGTTTATTCCGGTGGTTTCCAATCTGAGGGTCGAGGCCTCTTCAAGAGGTCTAAAGATAAACCTGAGGGGTCATTAGTCGATTAAAGTGAGAGAAAAAGAGAAAAAATCAAGTTCTGATACACAAATCTTTGCTCTTTTTTTAAAAGACTTAACTGTAACTTAAAAGATTTAGTTTTTTAACATCTTAAGGCTTCAAACATCATTTGAATGAAACCACCTGACATCTTTCTCATGAGGATTGTTGCATGTTTGTAATGTAATTTTCTCAATGTGAAACATGAATATAACTCCAAAATGTGGTGGAGAAGAAGAGTAAAATGAAAATACTGACACTGAGTCCTTCTCTCATTTAGTCCTTCTCTCAAAGACAAGTGTTGATCTCCACAGCTGCTGATTTATGGTCACAATATTTCTTCAGACTGTAAATGTTTATAGGAGATCTGCAACAAACTTGTGGGATAAACTCAATCAAAAAGAAGCTGTGGCACGTTTTGATCTTCAGAGGCAAATTAATTGCAGCAGAGGGGATGAGTGTCAAAGCACTTATTAAACAAATATGAGTTCAGTTTTGTTTGAGAGCAACGTTGTTAAATGTAGATGAATCCAGATGCTTTTCGGCAGCAATGAATGAGCGATGTTTCTGCATTTAATCAGCTACAAGCAGTCAAACATACACACGAGAGAGTCAGGCGGTGGTTATGTAAATGTCTTACATGAGAGTTTGATGATCTCATGTGATCTAATTTGTCAGTTTTTGTTCTGAAATGAACAGTAGGTGAGTTCTTGGAGAAACATCCGCTGACACTTCTCGTTTAAAAACCTGCTTGGGTTTCTGCAAACCTCTGCAGCACCTCTCTCTTTGTTTCACCTAAATTTCCACTAATCATCCCCATGGGTATTTACCATTACTGCGATGCTAATTACTCCCACATTGTCTGGCCTTCACGGTTGCGTGTTGTTTTGTTTTGTTCAGGGGAACCTATCAGGAAATATTTTAGCAAGTTTCCGCAAAATAACAAGGCACAGAACTTGTGTCTCGTAAAAGATGACTCACAGAGGCCCGACAAAACAATCTGTCTTTCTTCTGTTTCCAAACAATAATCTACAGTACAGAATTGAATACATTTACTCAGAACTCGTGGAAACCCTTTAGCTTTGTTTGCTTAGTCATTCTATTTCAGTTGCACCAGTTCTGCAGCTCAATACAGAAGGTAAAAGAGAAATATCACTGTATAGAAGTAGTAAAAAGCCCCTTTTGTATGTCAGGGTATAAAAAGCACATGTCACATAGTAGGTAGGGCTTCTTCCTTCCCTTTTTGAGTTATAGCACCTACAGCATGCTTCCTGCATTCATGTGTTTCTTACTCTTGTGATCTGGACTGTCCCCGCTGCAGCACCATGGCCGCCTTCCAGCTGCTCTTCCCGCTGCTCGTCAGCTGCGTGGCGACATCAGCACGTCTTCCCCGCCACCTCCCTCAGTGCCAAGTTGTAAGTACAGCCTGACGGACACACAGACACAGACACGCTCAGGTCTAACAGTGACATTTTAAATCAGCATCTTTCAGGCACATTCCTCACGTTTCAAGGTAATGGTTTTTTCATCTGTTGTTAGTTTATTTTCACGGCTCACACACTGAGAGGAGACTTAATCCGTCAGGTGCTCGAGGTATTTTCAGATATTCTACAGGAGAGTTTATTTGAAATCTTCTGACCTGTGCACATCTGGTTTATTAGTTTTAGCTCTTGAACTGTGCTGCCGTCAGAATTTTTTTTTTGGACAGTCACACACTTTTTTTTTTTTTTTTTTGGCTTTACTGGAATAAAAATCTGCAAATGTTTTTTTTTTTAAGTATGAAGGTCATTCATCAGGCTAGTCTGTTGTAATTTAAAATTGTGTAACAGAGTTGAAATGTAACACGCATCACTTCCTGTGTGCTGAAGGATTCTTTTTCTCCCAAGAAGACAAATATGGAAACATGTAGAGCAGCTGTAATAAATTGGCAAATGGGTGAATGACTACTGTGTGCATTTTTTTGTGGTGAAAGTACTCAGGGATGTTCATTGTGGCCATGTTGTAGTATGTATCTGTACAGCATGTCATTCCCCACCACTGTCTCTAACTCATTTACTGTCATCTCTGGACTTTTACTATCAAATAACAGCATAATGCTGAAGTCAGTGGTCCCTTAAGTGTACATCAGTGCACTCTGGAAGAGGCTCACAGCAGGCAAATAGTGCCATGAGATTTATTTCCACTAATACTTTCTTAAATCATAAAAGTAACTCAGAGTACAGCTGCCAGATAACTTAAAAGTAAACATTTCTATCTTAAATTAAACAAAACAGGACCTCAGAATTGGACTTTAATACAGTAATTAAGGAAATAGGACTTAATGAAATTAGCATACAGATGATTTTTTACCTGCTTTATTTAATTGTTTGTTTCTACAGTGTGAAAACTATAGAAACAAGCCCTGACAATCCCCCCAAAAAACCCCCCAGTTTAATATGTAACATGGTTGGCAGCTACGACTGATCATGACAGCTCATTGGCTGGCAGTCGCCATGGTGACGCAAACAGGTTGTCCAGCACACTGGTTTTCCAGGTGAACAGCAGTCAGAACGAGGGATGACATGAAAAACAAAGCAAGTCTTTCAAGTATAAAATTCCCTCTTTCTCTGCTGTGAAGGAAGACTTCTTGATTTAAGTAACTCAGGCTGCTGGAGACTCAAATTACCTGCAGGCTGAACTTTACTGAACTCATTGAACAAAACAAGGGTTTATATCTTGATTTTGTCCTCCGTCTGTCACACTGAAGTCACGCTACAAAAGCATGACCATAGGTAATTTTCTGAAGGAGAGAAATGACCACAACAACTAGTTAAAGTCCCTGTTTCTTCCCTTGGATCCGAGCTGTTGGACGTGTGGTCATTTGTTACAGCATAACTGACTTCGTGTGATGTTAACCACTGCTTACATGCTGTACATCACATGCTAAACGCACAAGGGCTGAAGTTCAGACTTTTAAGGAATGTAAACAGCTGCATTCCTCACAGACAACATCTGTCACACAGAAAAGTTAATGCTTTAAATTTCTTCATAATAATAATGACAAATATGCAGTGTTTTGCCCTCCTAGTAGTCCTTTAACTAATCATGTATCTGTTTATGGCTGACATCGAGGAATGCCACTTTATTTTTTTGCATACCACAAATATTCAGAGGAGTTCAATGTTCTCTGCCTAAGAGAGAAAGCAGAGAAGGAGACAGTTTTATGAGCTGTTTTTGGACACGAGGGTCTCCGGCCATGTGGTTTCAATTATCAACTACACTTAATAACCTAAATATCTGAATCTATTAAGGGAAAAAGGGAGAGAAGATGACGAAAAACTGTGTAATGGTAATAAAGGTGTTTTTTTTTTTTTAAATAAAAAACCTGAGGGATGAGGGATAAGTAATTAGTCAATAAAAAGCTGTTACCATTTGAAATTAGTTTAAAGAGAAATTGTAAAAAAAGGCTTTTTCATTAGGATAACTCACTATTATAACCCTCAGAGGACTGTTTGGCTGCCCCGAACACGACGTCGATACACTGACTCATAACTCGACCCTCCACATGAGCCTTAAACATTAGGTCTGCGTTGTGTCATGGTCAGGCAATCTGGCAGAGCGCCGACATCCTCAGACTTGTGTGTTTGTCTTCGTTCGTAGGTCCAGATGGATGTGTTTTGCAGCGATCTGAGCCTAAGAGGTGCCCCCGTCAACCTTCCTCCCGACGTCCAAATGCTGGACCTGTCTCGCAACCAGGTGCAAAATCTCACCCAGGAAACTCTCGCGCACCACACCGGCCTCCATCATCTGAATCTTCACAATAACAAGATCAGCTTCATCCAGCCGGGGCTCTTCAAAGACATGGATGATCTAAAAGTCCTCAATCTGTCCAGGAATCATCTGAATGTTTTCGCTCTCTCCAAAATCAACATTGGGCCTCTTACAGCTGTAGAGTCACTTGATCTTTCAAACAATGGGTTGTATACAGGAATGTCTGACTATTTCTTGGCAGAATCTCCATCGCTGGTTAATCTTTCTCTGAACAGTAACAGCATCACCAAAATAGCACATAATACTTTCAGGGGATCCTCGTCCTTGACAAAAATCAGCCTCCACAATAACGTCATCCTGGAGATTGAAGACGGAGCTTTTGACTCTTTGCCTCATCTGACTGAACTTGATTTGTCCAAGAACTCAATCACCTGCATCACAGATTTTAATCTGTATAATTTAACAGTGCTGATCCTCAGCAAGAACAGCATTGATTGTTTCAAAAGCACAGGATCAGAAAATGAATATAAACTTGTGTTTTTAGATTTGAGTGAAAACAAAATGACTTACTTTCCTCTTCTCCCAAAGAACAATGAGCTTGAACACCTGGACGTTTCACGAAACCGAATTCGGAGCACAGAAGTCTCAGAGAGTCCCGAAGAAATAACAACCGTTTGTTTTAATAGACTGAGATACCTGGACATGAGTTACAACCAATTAAAATCATTTCCAGAGACCTTTTTTTGCCATATGACATCACTCGAGGTCCTGAATGTGAGCAACAACTGCATCAACTCATTTTCTATCACTAGTCCATATCTTCTACGGAGGGTGAAGAGCATCGATCTCAGCTATAATTCGCTGCAGAATCTGACATTTGGGGAAAACACTCTGCAATCACTAGAGGAACTCTTCCTTCAAGGAAATTATCTCACCACCTTGAACCATCAGATATTTCAAAGACTTCCAAGTATCAAACACCTGCAGCTCCAGCAGAACAATCTGGAAATCTGCATCTTGGACCAAAACCCCCAGGATCCTTCAAATTGTGTCTCATTTACTTACATTACAAGCTTAAAGTTCCTGAACCTCTCTGAAATCAATCTGAGGACCCTGCCTGCAAATGCGTTTGCCAACACCCCTCTGGAGGTGCTGGATTTATCCCTGAACCCGGGCTTAGTCATGGACAATCACTCCTTTTTAGGTCTGGAGCATTCCTTGACTCACCTCCTCTTGAGGGAAAACAACATCTCCAGCCTGAATACAGACTTGTCCACACTGACGAGTCTCAAAACCATTGACCTGTCCACCAACCAGTTGACCACTCTACCTATGTGGAACAAAGAGTCCTCCATTGAGTCTCTAAACCTGCAGAACAACAACCTGGTCACCTTGGAGTACAGCACCTTGCTTGTTCTGGAGCACTCACTCAAAACCCTCTACATGGGCTCCAACCCTCTGAGCTGCTGCAGCAACCTGGGCCTCCTCCACATGGTCAAAAACTCAGATGTGAAGGTTCCCGACTTTGAGACAGTGACCTGCATTCACGAGGAGTATTCAGAACCGGTCAACATTGGAAAGGTGACCCAGGAAATGTGTCACAAAGCAGGCATCCCGAACTATATTACTGCTATTGTACTGACGGTGTTGCTTATCCTGTTTGTGCTGGCACTGCTGGTCAAGTGTTGCCATTCAAGAAAACGAAAGCACAACCGAAGCTTTAATGCGTGATGTGAATGAACATTGCACTTGCAAGGACATGTAGGAATTAACTTTTGACTCTTCCCCGTTTCTTTTCCTGAGAAGGTGTTTTTCACCAGAGACAGTAAAAAAAAACATGAATGTAGTGTCTTTGATGTCGCTCAGAGTCTTTTAATAGGACAAATTCAGGCCTTTTTTTGGGGTTTTCAATCGCCGTCTTGCTACAAAGGATAAATCCAAACTTGGCCAAAGGGGAAGAAGCCGGGGTGAAGACCACAATGTCTGTGACACAAGTCAATAAGGAAGTGTGTGCTTTGGTATCCCCGATGCAAAAAGGCAACACAAAAAGACTATTTAAACTTCCAGTGAAAAATATTTTTATACTTGTTTTTTATGAGAAAAATGGGGCTTTTTTAAATGGACTTCTTGCAGTCAATGTCTAGCGGCCATTTCAGGAACTGCAACTCAAAAGCTCGGCCGAAGCAGGGGTGTTTCCTGCTTGGTTCTAACACCAAGTCACATGTTAATCATTAGCTTTTTTATATGAATGTAAAAAGGAAAATTCCACACTAAAACACTTGAGCACTGTAGACCATTTTCTCCACTGACAGACCTTACCGAAATGTAACTGTAAAATGTTATAAAAATATAAGACCTGTTGGGAAATACACTTATTTGCTTTCACAATGCTAGCTTAGCTTAGCATTAAGACTGAAAACAGGGGAAATATACTAGCCTGGCTGTGCTAAAAGGTAACCAACATTAAAAGAACAAGAAACAATACGAACATCTTTAAGTTTCAGAGGTGCTGAAGGTATTGTTGTTACTTTTTGAAAGTTAGCTGCTCCCCATTTCCAAGCTAAACCAGAAGATCAATTTTCTCATTTAACTTTTAGCACAATAGGAAATCATATTAAAGGATTGACTGAACGGTTCTTGAAGATACAAGAGCATGTGAGAAAAGGGTAAATCAGATTTAAGGAAGAGTGTTGACACTGGAACAACATCTTCATTCAGTGACGTTCAGTGCAAAAGTATCTCAGACAGGAATTTTCCTTTAAGCTAAAAATAAAGTACACAACACTACATAAGGTCATCAAACAAAAGCTCTATTCACATATGATGAAGTATAATAAGACAAAGTGTGTGTAGGTGGAGAGTCATCCGAGAGTTTTATGAAGCAATCACCACGTCCTTTACCCTTCATGTAGTTTGCACTTTAAATGTCCTCTCTGTTTGTTTGTGTGACTGTTAACACTAAGAAATAAATAATGTTTTATAATAAAACCTATGCTGGACATTTTAGACCTGTATGTTTTCTGGTGCTCATCTTGGAAATAACATCCATTAATTTGAAATAAAAAAAAGGGGAACTAAAAAATGGATTAACCACTAAAACAATACAGTTATACTCTGTTATAGAAATACAATAAACATACGCCCACAATACTTTCCTGTTTAAAGATATGAGCATGAAATCTAGTGCAGGTAAATTGTGCTCTACACTGAGACCCACATACATTAATGTGCAATTTTATTGTTTTTATTGTTTTATTATTATTAATACTATTTTTATTATTAACAGGTCAAATTAACTTGTACATTTTCTCATCTTGTGCCATCATTTTTTAATGTAGTATGAACAATATTGTGTACCAAAAGTATTTTCTTATTATATGATTATATTATTTGTTTAACAAAAAGCATCATGTTAGCATCATTAGGATTAGGGTTACTTGAAGCGTCCTTATTTAAATAAAGGTTTTATGAACGATTGTAAACCTCTGAACACAGCAGCTTATATTAAGACTTTTTGTCCCCATTGTGCAACTATAATGATTTTTCACTCATGAACCTAATTTTCCTGAATACCTGTTGCATAAAAATAACAAGCTGCAAACTCAAAGATCTTGTCAACTTTTACAGAAGAGCTGCGAAAAAACATTTTGACTTCCTAAACAAAAGGACCTGTTGTAAAAATGGCAATAAAACAGACAACAGAGGAGTTTCAGATTGTAACAGTTAATTTGTGAAGTTGGAAAGTTTTCAGCTTACCACCATGAAATATTTTCTTTTTAAAGAAAACTGGTGACTTCCAGTGTTCACCATGAACAGGTTTATAGGTCATGGTGTTTCACTTTAACGTGGTAAACTTGACAACTTACCAGGTTAGTGGTTGCTGTATCAACATAAATTCCCCTTATTTGCCATAAAATGTGTAAATGAGTCTAACATCATAAGAATCATATCCAAGCAGACGTCCACTGTTTGCATTTTACAGTTGCATATGAAAACACAGCTGATGAACAGAAAATCAACCAAACAAAATGCAGGACAATTTGGGCTTACATGACAGGATGGTTTATTGAGTCCAGGTTTAAAGGAAAAGTCCTTATTTTGGGCCATTTTTTAATTATTAAATCATTATCCCTTTAAAGGATGGGTTGACTGAAGATAGTTCAACCCTAGATGGGATTTTATCAACACAAAACCTTTGAAAGATCCCGGTGGTCTTGTGTTTTAGGAGCCTGACATGAAATGTAAACACTCAGATCTTTTACTTACATGCACAATGCGAAATTCTGCCTCTAGAGGTCTCTCTACCAAATCAATAAACACAAGAAAGGTAGTTTGATGACATAGTTCAGTTTAGTGCAATTCAATCTCTTTTTATGACGATGATAATAAGGCAGCACAAATAATTTGAGACTAATGCACACAAGAAATAAACTGATTAATTTGAAATAATAAGAACAATAAGAAAGACAGGCTAATATAATAAGTTTCATTTCATTGCTACGTTTGTTTTGGTTCTTTTGCTCACAGATGAGGTTTTTTTTTTTTTTTTTAACCTTTCGCCAGCCTTTCTCCCTCCTGTGTTTACATTTTGGATTGCGGCCTTGAGACTGAGAAAGTGCTGTTCAGCATGAGAAGCTTTATATTATCTGCCTAATGAAAGCCTTTTACCCTCTGTGACTCAGACTCTCCATCCCCTCCTGCCCCCAGGAGAAAGACTCACAGTAACTGAAGCTGATCTACCGTCCAGGGTGGTACAGGAAGTTGTCCGCAGGCCAACGGCTGTTTTACGTCAAAGGGGAAAAATGTCTTTATCACTGCATTAGACAGAAAGGGGAACCTTGCAGATGTTTGGCAAAAATATTAAATCTGAAATAGCTTGACTTAAAAATAAATCATCACATTGATGTAAACTTTTTTTTCTTTTAGTATGGCACTAATATCCACATGTGAGTGGGTGTTTCTCTTTAATTTTAATGTTGCTCTGAATCACACAGTGAAGCTCTTTAAACTCTGAAGTGTTAATAAGATGCTGATTAACTCGGACTTTGAAAAATCTCCAAAATGCTTTGAAGCTTGTATTTGCTCTTAATAATTAAGTTTTGTTCATACATATTTGCCTAAGGATATGGTTTAATTTAAATATACAAATACATAAACATTATTACCACTTAAGTAACTGAAAAGGTATTTTTAGCAGCACGTGAAATGATTACAAAAAAACATGTGGCTTCATCTCCTGTTTTAGTGAATTTACTTTAGTGAGTCTGGATGCATTTATAATTAAGGATTTGCTTATCTAACTGTTGCTCGGTGCAGTCGCGGCAACAGGAAACACCAGAAGTAATCTGCATCCTTTTTATCTGGTATCTGGAGCTGTCTAGACAGTGTTTATCCAAGTTATGTTTGTCTTAATTAAAAAGTGCGGCCCCTCTGCTGCTTCCAAGTTACATAACTGATGACTTGAAGTGGACTGTAATAATCCTTTTCATCAGAGGCCCATGGAGTATGAAGTATTTTAAGTTGTCACGTTTTAATCCTGATATTTTTGTATATATGACTTATAGTTTCTATCTATAATAACTGAGCTCTAAGTTCTGTACACTGTATTTGATGTGCTTGTGATTGAGTATTTCTACTTTACACTTCATAATACCTCTACTCTACTACTTTTCAAAGGAGTATAGTGTACTTTTTACCTCACTACATTTACTAACAGATGTGCTTTGATTTAAAACATTACAAAAATAATTAAGATAATATAGTACATTAGAAAAAAACAAACCAATGTTGTCCAAAGGTTTTGACTTTGTTATCTAGGCTTCAAACTGAGAACACTGGACTAAACAAGCTAACTGTGAATTAAATTATTCAAACTAGCTTCACCTCAAGCAGCTTCATGATAAAATGCTGCTTACACACTGATAATGTAGCTAATCATGTAACATGTATCCTATATCATTACAATAAAGGGTTGGAGGGGAGTTTTTTCTGCAGAATGAGAACAGTACTATTGTTAACACTGCTATTTTTCTGTATTTTGACTCAAGCGGGATTATTTACGATGAGTTTTACTTATTAAAGAAGAGTACTTAAGCACTGTGATATCTTAGTTATATTGTAAATTACCATCTGCTGTCACCAGAGATGGGACAGCATGGTTGCTGTTCATTAGACTGACCAAGAAAACTTCGGCATCACCTGTAAATGTTAACCAAAAATGAACAAAGCATAAATCTGACGTCTTGCTGGTACAGAACAGAGGAAAAACATGGCTGTTGTTACAGCCACAAGGTCCCCAGAGGGAGGAGA
>JAQNCA010000006.1:21057530-21067777 GCA_029783725.1 Acanthurus tractus | reverse complement strand
GCTGTTTACGGACATTAATAGCCTTTTTAGACATAAAAATGTACATATTTTTTAAGTTATATGTCTTTAAACTAATAGATTTGGACCACAAACAGGGTACGAAAGCATCAAAAGTTACTATAAACACTAACAGATTTTTCCTCACAGGATTTGTTGACTACAAGATAAATTCAGATCATTATGATAAAGGTAGAAGAGAGTTTGTTACCTTAAACGTAGACCGTTGATCATCAGTGTGGATCATTAATCAAAGTCTGATCGTTATCAAACTCAAAAGGTTGAAAAACTATTGCAATCCACTTATTTTTGGCATTTCAACTTTTCCTAAACTTTGCCTGCATTTTATCTCTGCAGATGAGGAGCTTTTTTCTGTACAGAGACATGAAGACAGGGATGTGAGCAGAAAGAGCCACATACGGAGCTGTGGCCCTTCTCTTAAATGCAACATGTGTTGTCTCAGCGTTGCATTGTGGTCTATGGAGGCAGCTGTCAGTGTGAGGCTGTTATCTCTGCCTCTCCTGTGATGGATTTCTCCCCGAACGCTTGCTGAACGCCCGTGAAAATGGAAAGTCTGGAAGAAGCCTCCGTCTTTGATTCGGAGGGACTGACGCCGAGCGCTGACATTTACTGTTGATGTTTTATATAGTTTAAGATATTTCTGCTGTCAGGCGTCATTGGAGCTGCTCTGGAAATATCTTGACATGAGATCACAGTCTCCATGACTGGCCTGTTATCCACAGGAATAAAATAAAAACATTACAAGACAGAAAAATGGGAACAGAAATGTAAGCTACATCACCACCAGCTGCTCCGGGTGTTTTTTATTTAATGTTTGGTTTCAGCTTAAAGAATTTAAGGACAGAAACTAAGAGATATCCTCATGAAACTTCCCGAGTTCATTGCTTGCATTTTTTAAATTATGCATTTCCTGTATTTTTCTTTTTAAATATGCAAATGTAGATGCATCATCTGATTAAACACAAGCTAATTTGCATACATTTCCAGAACAAAAATTCAAATATTGGATAAAGCCAGGCTGAAAAATGTCAGTATTGTTTGTTGAAATTAGAGTCAAAAGGTTTTTTACGAAGAGTTGACGAGGATCTTTCTTTTAATTGCTTTGTTAATGGAAAAATATTGTAAACAGCCATGAAAAGTAGCCAGATTTTGGGAGTAAAATGTTAGAAAAATCAGGTTACAGAGCAAGAAAGTTTGGGGTATAAAGTGCTAATAAAATGGAGTTTTTTTTGGAAAAGGAAAATAAAAATACATTTTTGACAAAAGAAAGCTTCAGATTGATGAAGATTCGGCTCGAGTTTGAATAAAGATCAACAAAACTGAACTCAGAGTTTTGCCTTTGCAGTAAATCACTGAACAAACTGTTTTCCACCATTTGAACTCTGTTCTGTGAACTTAACATAGAAAGCAGTATTTTCTTATTCGTGCATCGTAAAACCACAACAAACTTCCTGAGAATATTTGACATTTATGCTATTTCACAAAATATTTTAAATGCATTATGTAAAGCGCTTAGAAACCTCCTTTTCTATGTAATGCACTCTTCAGATAATCTTTTCTATGGAGGTCAGAGCTTTGAAGCACCAGATCGGTTCCCCTTTGTATTGAAACAGAGCTAAGGGCTCTTTCTTAAGCAGCCTGATATGAACGCAGGTCTGCCGGAGGGCCCCTTGCAGAAGTGACCCTTTATTACAGGTTAGATAAGGCGTAAATGGCTGGTATGCTAACCGAGGGCCTGCAGATTGATTCACCGGGAGTCACCCCTGCACTCCACATTGAAACAAATTACCCCTGAGCTGAATCTATTCCAGCGCTGCTGAAACGCCGCTGACACGCAGCATCAGAAAAATAATATGTTAAACCAAAGTCCTGTTATTACCGGAGGAGCGCTCGTGCTGTTTGTCTGAGTGACTGTGTGTAATTAAGTGAATCAGCTGAAGTGGATTACCGTTATGAAAATGACATAAATGACATGAATGCATGCTATGAATATAACTCTTTTTTTTTTTTTTTTGCATATGGTGGCTTAGCAGGGAAACTGCAGCAATTTGTCCTCACAGCGAAGGTTTTTCACTCTGAAGTTCAGACCATTAAAACTGTGGTTCATACTATCTGAAATTAATTTGCTGGGTGCATTTTTTAGAGAAGCAGAATTAGAATAGTGCTACAGATATTATTTATGCGATTTTCTATTGGTGAAAAACAATCACTGTATGTTTTCCTCCTTTTTCTGGTGTTTAATTTGCAGCTTAAATAAACAATCTTACAATGTTTTGGTGAATTTGAATATGTCATTTAATTAATTCTCATGTGAAAATTCTGACAGTTTATCAGTTTTAATAGTTTTGGTGCTTTTCAAGGTTGTTACAAACTCCAGAGACATAAATCCACATTTTTACATTTTGGCTTCAAGGTTTTGTAAGAAAGACTATGATTGCAGGTTGGAAAAAGATAGTCATGTTTTTTATTTTTATGTTTTCAGCAAAAATCAGCAGTTTGTTGCTGAATTTACAGCAGCTGCTGACAGGAGTCGCAGAGACTTCCAGCAGTTTCATATCTAAAAATTTATTCAACTATATTCAGCTCCTTTCGGGATTAAACTGAAGTTTTTAACAAAAATGTATTCAGGTTCATTTGCAAAAGAGTTTTTTACTTTATTTCTAAATCATGTTTTGATTTTTCTCAGTCAAGAGAATTTCAGTCAACCTTATTTTCTGCGTCTCCACTGTGAATTATCTCAGTGCTGGCAGATTGAACCCAACCCCCACTCAACCTTACCCAACTTTACTCCAATTAAGCCAAAATACTCCAATATAGTAAAAAATGTGGACATTAAAACATAAATATGAGATGAAGCTCTTTCCAGAATGTAACATTTTCCTGTTTATAATGCTAAACATCAGGCGTCAGACTATTTGCTCTCTTTTTTTCCGCCTGATCTCCGCTGTCCAGATGACATGACCTGAAGGAAAAACACTCCAGACTTCAGATAAACAACTCGGAGTTTAGGTTTCATGGACTGAAGCTGCTGGATGAGTCTACTTGCAGTACAGTGTCGCTCTGCAGGATCCCGATGCTGCTGTGGGAATTGGGAGTGACTGTGATGGGAAAGCTGGTGGACCCGACACAGCGGGGGGGTCGAACAGCACTGATTCATGGACTTCAAACAGAAGCAGGACTAAAGCCGGGATCTGATGGACGCTGGCGGGGACACATACACGGGCAAAGGTGTCAGATGACGGACAGGAACCGTGCGGGAAACATTAAAAAGAATGAAAAAGTCCTCTGAACTCAAACTTCTCTCTTGTCCCCACTTCTGAATTTGCAAGTGATCCATATTGTAAAAAGAGGGTTTGATATTTTAATATCAAGAGACGAGCGGAAAATAAAGGCACAGTGTGTAGGATTTAGCACCATCTGGTGGTGAGGTTGCAGATTGCAGCCACCAGAATAACCACAACTTCCTTTTTCCAGGTGTTAAAAAACAAACAGTGAACTCTTGGCCTAAAAAAAGGAGCCAGTGTGAATCAGCTAATGCTCATGTTTTCATATTTTTTCTGTTTTATTTTGGTAACTCTTGTCTCGGGCCTCACATCCTGTCAGGTTTCCCTCCTGTGTGATCGCTTGCCTCATCCTGATGAGTTTAACTTGTGACTCATTGTCTTTCTTCGCTTCATAACCTCCTGCTGTTCATTTTGTTTGATTTTTCTTGTTGGTTTTTGGATTTTCTCACTTGTTTGTGTCTGTTTGAATCAGTTTTTTTTTTATTAAACTCACTTTTTATTTCTTTGTCTCTTTAGTTAGTATTTTTGCTTTTCACTCATTTCTTTTTTGTTTTCCTGACACCTTTTTGTAAACACACAGTATGAATATCATGTAACATTTAAGCTCATATCTTCTCACAAAATCAATACAAAACCTGTTTCCTTCATATGCTGAATAAATCTTACAATTTGGTGAAATATTTAGTGACAAAAAAGTCAAACTCCTTCAAAGTCAGTGTGCCTTCATATGTGAAGCTACTGAAGTTGAACTGTAATTAAATTACACTTGAGTACATAACATTTTTAAAAAACACACAACATTCTTGCTCTCCTTTGGTCTTCAGCACCGGTGGACGAAGTAAAAACGACACAGAGTCATTTGTGTATCGCATTTTCTTTAGTACTTTACATATAACAGGAAAATACAAGGGTTTGATTTCAAGAGAATACAGGAAATTTAACAGTGCTCTGTACATTAACATATTACTGTGAGCGTGACGGTTGCTTGGCACAGCCGACCGAGCCGTGCACATCGTGCACACTTTTCCATTTTTGGGGGGCAGAAAGGTACATTTCACAATGTTCGTTATACGTTGTAAGAAGACTAAGTTTCTATTAGCAGCTTGAAGAAAATTACTAAATGGGCGAAATGTGCACCGTCACCACAGCAGCGTTACAAAAAAGACAAGAACGCAGAGAAGAAGAAGGAAGCAAAAGTGATGTGAAAAATAAAATACGACTGCGATGCGTCTCGTACCGGGCAACATATTTACAGACTGTGTGAGAACATTTATTGAAAAATCTGGAAAGAAAAACATGAAACAAAGTGTGTAAAGCTGCTATTAGATACTTAATCCGTTAGTGTCACCAGGTTGGTCCGACCACATTAACACCAAACAGCCGAGTTTAGTGAAGAATCCTACATTCATCCTGAGAAACCATCATTTCAAGATACAACAGAAGCACTTTCAGCTGGCTGCTGCTCCTCTTTAGTTTCATGGCAAATCATGTTGATGCTGAGGCTGAAAGTCGGGCTTGGACTGTCAGAAAACCAAAAGGTAACATGTCATTTTCTGTTCCGATGTTACAGCAGATTAAACGTTATTAAACATTAAAAAATTGGATCATTAATCATTTTTCAAACCACATCGAACAGAAAGAGGGCATGCAGTGAACTGAACCCTTAAAGTCCCAATCCAGGTTTTTATGGAAATATCACATGTTCGTCTATATACATGTTGATTATTGAAAGTTGTTGTTTACTGACGGAAAATAATCTCATGTTAACCTTCAGGGAAGTGAGACATTAAAGCCTGTTTGCTCCTGTATTTACAATTAAAACACATTGAACACTTGTGTTTGGATGTCACACACGGAGCTACACGTTTAAAAGATATTAAATATGTCTCTGATTTGTTGTTTTTGTCAGATATGAAGCCGCTTCGAGGGAAACAATTCTGGATTGGGTCTTAAAAAGGCTGTAGGGGCTAAAAAAGCAGCTGCATGGCAACGAAATGTGGTTCGTTTTGAGTGACAGTTTGGAGCTTACGATCGTTATCGGTGCAGAAAGAACAAGAAACATTATTTTTTTTCCTCAAAGGATCAATAAAAATCAGTCAGGCGGTTAACATAAAAGAAAAATATCCAAGCCCTTAGATGCCGAACAGAATTAAAAGAAAGTGACTCAGAAAATAATTTTTTTTATCTCATGGTTGCTTCATTAGTTCTGATCAGATCAGAGCTGGAAAAAAAATAAATCAACCTTCAGCAGTTATCTCCAGTCATCAACTCTAGGACTAAAAAGCATCGCTACGCTAACAGGGCAACTGCATAAAAAAATACTATTAGCTTTGCTGTCATCATGCTCTACGTGTCCGGCTGCTTCGCAATGTTGTGGATGAAATCTGGCTTCAGTTTTTTTATTTTGCTCTCTCTAAACCTGCCAGATTTTTTCCTTTTTCCTGCCTCAGTTCGTCCGTTAATATTTAAAATCTCAACACAGCAGTCGAGACTTTCTGCACAACAAAAACCTGCAAAGACACCGACTGGCTGTGCTGGATCAATCGCTTTGATTTGTCAAAGCTGATCGATATACTGAGATGCTTCAACGTGTCGTCACAAACACGCAGCTCATCTGCCGGCAGCAACACAACTCATTTCTTTACCTGTAAGAGCTACTGGTTTTTAGCTTTAGTTCAGAAAAATAAACAAAAATAGGGTCTATATTTGCATTTAGCATTTGGCTCTGTCTATTTAGCTCAGACTAAGCAAATCTGTAACCTCCAAAAAACGAGTTCCTTAGAATAAATTAAAGACGTTTCCTCCTGATTTGAGTTCCTTAGAATAAATCAAACAACAAAAAAAGGTCTAACATTTATGGCATTGGCTTTGTCTGATAAGTTCAGACTGCTCAAACCTGCAACCTCTAATGTGAGTTCCTTGTAATAGAGTAAACAAAATAGGATCTAAATATTTAGCATTTGCTCTGACTATGTAGTTCAGGCTTTGCAAATGTGTAAGCAACCAGATGTGAGTTCCTATGAATAGACTGAAGACGTTGCCTCCAGATGTGAGTTCCTTAAAGTAGATCAAACCAAACGGGGTCTACGTAAACGGCAGATTGTGTTCATAAAAACAGCATGACAAACATGGGATGGCCATGATTAAATGATGGTGCAAACAAAAAATCAATAATTTATTAAGCTAATCTGACATTTCCTGCAGAGTTTCGAGGATCTCGTGTTCAGTGCGAATGCTGCGATGTTTTTTTTTCCACTGGTACACTATAAGTTCTGTTATTTTCCCAGAAGGCTGCAGGCCAGAACAACGCGAGGAAGGGGGGGAGGGGGATAAATCATCGGAAGATTACAGCTGTTACGAGTCCGATGCGAAGCAAATCCCCCGCGTTCGACAGTTAAACTGATACGATTTTTCGTTTAAAAAGCTACAGTTCTGCCGTGACTTTACTGAGGGAAACCTTCTACTCCTCACGAGATTATAAAACTTTCTCAGACTCTAACCGGCTTTCCCGCTATGCTAGCGTGCAGAAGTTAAGTTGGTTAAACGTTCCTGCGAGAGGCGACTCCGGCGACTCCGGTAACTCCGGTACGGTATTTACATTTACTAGAGAGGAATGTCTGCACGTATGTAGGCCTGACATGGCATGCGTGTGATGCATGATAAGATATTTACTCGAGTAATGTGTATGAATGATTATATAATTACACTACAAACATTTACAAATTTGGAAAAAAGTTGCTGATTGTGCCTCAAGATCCCCTTCCATGCAAAGAATGTTCGAGATCCTCACAATACACAAGCTCTTTTTCTATTTATACCTCATGCCGGAGAGCAGCCGTAGTGCTTTTACATCTTTACTACGCCGTCTCTAGCCACGGTGAGAAAAAACAGGGTGTCCGCGCTGATATAACAAGTGAACTGTGACCGTTTTTGATAAGGCATTAGATTCTGTTCAGGACCAGGAGGACTATAGTAGGGCACTGCTTCGACTACCTATGAAATGTAGAAAAATGTACGGAATGAACATGAGTACAAATCATGAGTGTGCTGCACCGAGAACAACAAGGAAGAGAGTTTCGCCATTTAAAAGAACGTTTTTTTTTTCCCTACTTTGGCAAAAACAAAATGATTTTTTTTTTTCTTTTAAACGTAGCTTTCGTCAGAGTCTTTGACAGTTTTTTTTTTGTTTGTTTGTTTTGTTCCTCGAAGGCCTCTTTGTTTGGAGAAGGTACAGCACTGCAGAGTCCCAACGACGGAGCCAGCAACATCGCAGCAAATACCGAACTTTGTCTACGTTTCCTGTCCGTTACCAGGCCTCCTCTGAAATCAAATCCTGAACATAGGAAGAGCCGGAGCAGCTCTCGCTTCACCGTGGCTCAGCTTTTCCAGTGAAACATGTTTCCTTACAGCCAAGATTTAGAGGTTTCTCGTGTGATTAAGATCCTCTCTCGTCAAGTCTTTGGCTTCCTTTGCATTCTCTTCTGTGTGAGCGTGTATGAGATTACAGCACTGTGCAAACTAAATGGAAACACACCCTAACCGAAACAACAGTTGGCCTTTTAGTCTGTGAAAAAAATCATCTTTCACTCAGGTGAAAAAGAGAAAAATAGAAAGAAACATTTCTTTAGAAAGCTGAAGAGAGGCGCTTCACACTGCACCTCGTCTCTCAGGCTATTTCTTTTATTCTGCGCATGTAGTCATGCAGTTCCTCGGGGTCTTGAAAGCCCATATCCTGGCAAACCCACTGAATGTCCTCCTCGTCTGCTATGGGGATGGAGTTGTAGGGCAGCTCCTCTGTGGGCAGGGTGGTAAAGGTGGTGAACTTCACTCTCTTGCGTTTGGAGGTGGGTGAACTCGCCTCCTCGCCGTTCTCCTTCGTGGAGCCGCCGGAGCTGCCGTCGCCCCGCCCGTGTACCTGACTTTGGACGCTAGTCTGGGAGCTGCCGCTGCTGTGGTGGTCCCCGTGGCAGCAAGTCTGTACGCCCTCCAAGGCGTTGCTGGGACTCTCCACCTGCTGTGGCGACAGATCGCACTGGGCCCTCAGCGGCTGGCCGTTTCCCAGGAACACCCAGTGGTGGGAGTGGTCCATGTTGGCCTGGCCCTCGGGGGGGATCCGCTTGTGGCGGTATTTTAGCACGAAGACGATGCAGTTGATGAGAAAGACTAAGATGGCCAGACAGAAGACTCCCAGCAGAGCGTACATGCCGATCTCCAGGTCGGTCATGTTGCGAGGCGAGTGCACGAAGTCGTCTTCGCCCTCTTCGTCGGTGTCAGTCGGCGGCTCCTGGTTGCTAATTGTGGGGAAGTTGGTGTAATCGATGGGAACGCTGGCCGGCTGCTCGTTGGACGTCTCATAAATTCTGCCATTGATGCCCGGGTCGATGATGGTGCGCCTGGTGACGGGCCCCAGCTCGATCTCGCCCTCCGTGGCCGTCTCTTCCTCGGAGTCTTCCTCGGGGCCAAAACGGACCTTGACGTAAACTGCAGCAGATGCGATGACGCTTTTGCGTTTGGTCTTCTGGCAGGCCTCGCAGATGGTCATCTCCACACGCACCATCTCGCCGGATCCCTCCCCTTCTGCCACCACCACAGGCCAGCGCTGCTGAGGCTCCTGGGAAACCGACACGACTTTGTCATCCAGCGTGGAGGCGTTGAGGTTGTAGTCTTTGGGATCAAAGTAAGTCAGAGTGGCGGCTGTGTTGTCACTGAAAAGCATCCAGACGGACAAACTGGCCTCCTGTGAAACAAACAGAGAGAAGAACAGTTGAGTTTCCTGACAACACAAACTAACTTTTTCTTTTCCTTCAGAAATGAAACTCAAACACGTATGAACCTCCAGATCACAGAGGAAAGAGTGGAGCGTGTTTAAATATTTGCTTGTTTGGATCGTAACAGAAATTCCCAGGGTCGTCTGGTTATTAAACTCTAATTACAAAGGGAGCTAAATGTGTCTCTTGTCACTGAGACAGATTAAAACCATTATCATAACTTATCAAGTGGAGGAAAATAAGTGTCTCCACTGTTTCACTAACTAGAAAAAGTTTCACAAGTTATTCAAATATCCAAACTCTCAACAGTGAAGCTCAAAGGGTGAGTCTGCATGTGGGTTAACATTTACAGAAGCATCTTTGCAGCTCAACAGGGGAAAATAACAGTTTGTTGCTGATTATTGGGCTGAAAAACAGAGAAATGAGGGATTGTTTGTTCTGCAGACTTCGTCACCGTCACTACAGACAGGATGCTTTTGCTTGAATTAACAACATCTTAAAAAAGTAGTGAATACTTTTAAAAAAATGTCAAAAAAATGTGTCACTGTCGATCGCAGGGAGACAAACTGTATGTTTGATTTAACAATTATATTTACAGCGAGTCGATTCCTTTAAGGGCTCTATATGAGTTTGAGGCTTCAAAGCTTCATTCAACTGCAACGCAACTGTTTATTTTCCTGCTTGCTGCAAATAAAATGCAGGCAGGTCTATCAGCCATGTTGTAGCACAGGTTTTTCCTTTAAATTTAAGGTCTTATAAAAGTAATTTATCAAGATTAGAGAAAAATGCTGCAAGAACCTGTTGAAAAAGTGAAAGTAGGGTTGAAGAAGTGATGACAGTTCAACAAAACAAGTGATATCGAGTTACTTAAAGACATTTGCACGTTTGTTTGCTTTGTTTCACTTCTGCTAGCAAACAACATGCAGCGTCGATATCAAAGCACAGAAAGAGTGAAAAAGCTGCGACTCTGCTGTGTGTTTACATCTCTCATAAGACTATTTGAACGGTTCAGTCCCGTTCTTTCTTCTTTCATTGCGTTGACCGCGATTCGAGAATCTGCTCCCGACTGAGCCTTTGAAGTTCTAGACTCGCTCCGATCCCTAAATCTCCGGCGCTTTTGTGAACATGTGCAGTCGCCTGTGCTCGGTGCGAGCCTTGAGACACACACACACACACA
>JAQNCA010000006.1:21011707-21038198 GCA_029783725.1 Acanthurus tractus | reverse complement strand
TAGCATGTAGCATGTAGCATGTATTGTTTCGCATGTATTAAAACGCTGTGATCTCTCACTGATCTTTACCGAGTGCTGCAGGTGCTAAAACACGACCATAAAACGGATAAATAATGCTGAAGTCACTACGAGCAGTTAGAATTAGACAAGATTGTCTGTTTTGGAGGAAAACAAATAAAATATGTCGACTGTCAACACTTTACTGATACATTCAGTGGCCTTTCAACATTTTTTCGACTCCCCAGGTACTTTAATTAAGAACTCATTATCTTAATTTAAAAACATGATTTGATTGGCGTTACCTTTCCCTCAAAATGTCATCCCTCAGGCAAATTAGTTGCATATAAACATAATTTGCAGGAATCGAGGTTGAGGACAAAGTCACATTCTGAACTGAAACCAGAGAAGTTGAGATCGAACTGTCACGTCTCAAACCTCAACTTTAGGCTACAACAACATGTGGAACGTTTCTTCCTGACATGGATGAGAATCTTTAGAAAAGCTCAATAATGTTTCATTTAAAACTTTAAAAACCATGTGACAAACTGAGTAAGTTGACCTTGATTCAATTGTTCTGTCAACAAAGACATTATTATTTTCACATTTTCACGTTCCTAAATTTATTATGTGAGATATCTGACATCCACACGTGTCTGTTTGTGATAAATGTGCTTTTTTTGTGACGGGTTTATTACTTTCCCAGACTCGGTGATTCATCGAAAGCCTCGGCATCGACACTTTGGCAACAAGTGCAATTACACTGAAATGAGATGGTGGCTGTTTTCAAAGCAAAACAAATGCTACTGAACCGATCAATCAAGAGGTGCAAACATAAGCAGGAATTGATTTTCCCACAGTGTAAAACGTCTTTTTAAACAGACGGCAGCACAGAAAGCTACATGCTACATGAAAAAAACCCTCTGAGCCGTGTGGTTTCACACCGAGGGGGAAAATTAAAGAGGAACAGTGGAAAAAAAGCCACATCACATGTTAGTATTGAAGAAAATAACGCATGAATTGGTTGCTAGTGATAAATAAAACAACTTTTAATAGAAAAATGAGGATTAATACGAATATTTCTTGAGATTAGAACAGTTGTCTGATAGAAATCCATATAAATCCCATCAAAAAGTTACTTGCTAGATGACTGTGTCTTCTATTAGATGCAAAGAGATATTTTGATGAGATATCAGACAAACGTAATTTTCACTTTTGCAGTTTTCTTTCTGATGTAAAAGTGCAACACCTTTCATGTTAAACACAAGCTGCGACACCGCTGCGGCTTGTAATCACACGAAACATGCGGCGCATCATACATCACAGGATGTGCCCGACACCAACACCGAGAACATCAGTAAAAAAACAACAACAAAGCCTCCCGTGGGACGGCTGGTCTGGTCCGTATCAGCGGCTTCAATAGTCTGCGTGAGGCGCTATCAGGCATGATGGGAGTCTTCTTTGTCTGCAGTCGCCACAGAACTTACAGGGAAAAGAAAATTACACACACTCAGTATATGACAGCATGAAAGAAAGCAATGCTTCAGCTGCGGTGGAATGAATTCCTCCGGCCTGGCTGTGTGGCAATCATCGCAAACTAAAATAGCTCACAAGGGGTCTTTGATGACTGTGTTCATGAAGGCACACGGGGAAGTTATATGCATAGAAAATGGGGTTGGAGGAATTGTGGAGATGCATACTTTTGTGCAGAAACAAACTTTTAAAACCCGCACCAATTTTCTTGAAACAACTAGTCTACCTATTGCTATTCAGGGAACCGCTGACAAACAAAGCTGATGTTGCTGTGCGAACGTTACACCACCACACACACACACGAGGCTGTGGGCGAAAAAACCCGGGGGCCCGGTAAACTCTGGACAAACACCATTCAAGATAACAAGGTCCGAACATCTCACAGATCTGATGAAAAAAAAAAAAGCAGCATCCATGGATCCTCGTCTGCTTCAATATGTCTTTACAAGAGAAAAAGAGAGCGAATAAAAGGGATGAACGGTGCTAAAGTGGGGGATTTAAGACACATTTTACACGTCAAAATAATATACCATCGAGAGCCCATTACAGCCCATTGGGGATCCGTGAAAAATGAAGATATGCAAGATGTTTTCCAAGCACTCTAGGTCATTTGAAATACCTTAATTCTTCAAGCAACTCCTTAAACACGCCATTTGTATTCAGGTTGGGTGGAAATGGATTTGGTCGACGGTGATGTACTCGAGCGGCAACGACAGCAGCCACCCGCGCGAGTGTTAATGCTCCCATTAAACATTTTCTAAATGAAGGGTTGTGGGCCTGTTTGTTACCGCTCCACGCATGACAAGAATGCTGGGATATTTTAATGAGCTCAGGTTCCTTAACCTGAGACCACATTTGTCATCGGGGTCCCGGCTCCAACAACCTCAATCTCCCTCTGCTGCCATTTTTTTCTTTCCCCTCTCCACATTCAAAGGTGTTTTACTTTTTAATGCTCGGAGGCAACAGCTCGGTAATATTTTTTACTGCCCGCTGGATTCATTCTATCTGCAAAAGCTTCTATAATATTGACATGAAGACCACATAACATGGCTTGATCCCTCACAATGTGCACACAAGCGAATCGTAATGTTCTGAAGGAAACAGTCGGTAAAAAGCTCCTCGGCGCCGCAGCTTGTACGCCGCTCATTAACATGTAGATGGGCGAAAATAAATTATCCATCCGCGTGTTGAAGTAGCACAACGTTGGAAAGTGTCATGGTTTTAACGACCGAGATCGTGTTTCATAAAACTCTGCAATAAGTTGAGTTCACAAAACTCTGTGAAACTTTTCGAACTGACTTTGATGGATGTGACTCTTGGGGTCAATTCATAGGATTTTATACTCCATAAGAAGTGATTGATAAGTTTGTGGCCTCAGGCAGAAGGAGAAGAGTTACACAGGTCTTCTTACAAACATGTGCAGGTCGACTCTTTGAATAATAATGCAGAGGGATGGAAGTTGAAATCACCTGTGGTGCTTCTGCTTCAGGTGATTAAAATTTGCAAGGCAGCAGGTCTGAAAAATGGGCCTAAATTACCTGGTTTGATTTTAGTTTTCTACCTTTTTCTCCAGGATGAAGAAGAAGCTCAGCTGTTGTCATTTTGACTGAGATGATGATGATGATGTTGCAGCTGTTGACAACTTTCTGAAGGTCCAAGACACTAAATTCTACAGAGAAATGATCTCAACCACCTCTGGACAGTGTGAAAAGGTTTCTCCTGCTCTTCAGCTATGAATTTATCAATCGCCAATCTTCTGTCAGACTGTAACCGAGCAAGTTTTAGCCGAGTTGCAGAGGTGAAACGAGGATTCACTTCAGGCTTTTTAGACGGAGTGATTCAGTAACAGGAACACTGCTGATGTGAGCGTAGATTAAACACTCACAACTCTGATTAACGGTAAGTTGAACCACCTGGTTGAGGACCGAAAGGCAGGAAAAGGACAATTTTAAACTTAGTGGAGGCAAATTATTTTGATTTAGCGGCAGTGGGTGACTGTGGCGAGCCTGTGAAAGGTTTTTCCAAACCGAGATTAAAGGGTCATTCTGGAGTAATCAAGTGAATCTTGACGGTAAAGCTGCAATTTTACAGTAATTGGGGATTTTGAGAACTCGTTGAGACACTTATTGAACACAGTTACTGTAATTTTTTTCCCTCTAAAGTTACACTGCACACTGTTTTCCTCTAATTTGCTCTGTTGTGTGTAAATGTTTGAGTTTAAACAACGTTTGTATTCATTCTGCCATGTTAGAGAAAGTTTGATGTTGTATTGTATTTGCTCATTAAATGAAAAATAACCGAATGTTGACATGATCGTATTTGTTTTTCACTTTAATATTGTTCATTAAAATGTGAGATATGTTCATTCTGTCCAATTATTCAACGTGGATTTGATTCACGAACACAAAAAAAACAAGAGTTCTTTATAAAACTGCGTCCACAGATACAATAACTATTTCAACAACTGTTAAACTCTCACCGTGATTTTAAGTCCCAAGGAACAGCCCCAATTACCTGCTTGTTAGTCCAAAAACATCATTATCTGTCTGGAAGTACGAACAGTATTCATCCGGAAACAAAAAAAAAAAACTTACTCAAAGTCAAATGAAGTCTGCGTCTTGGACTCGTGGTATAAAACGGGTTCAGATGGGTACGACACAAACAAGACAACCACGGAGATCAATTTGCACTTGAGAGCCTCATGCTGCAGAGCACATTTCTGCCGTGTACCTGAGACGGAGCGTCTAATTGGAGCAAAACAAGCAACAACACACGAAAAATCCTGGATAACAGAGGGAAGGCTGGCTGCTTTTTAGCTTCTAATGTCTGAGACTGCGGGGGTTCCAGGCTCTTTGGATAATGAGTCCTCTGGTAATCATGTGCAAAAATAGCACATCCAAAATTTTCGACAGCAGCGATGCATCCTGACCCTGTTGCTTTTACGAAGAGCAAAGATAAGAAAAGGAACGAGAGCAAAGAGGTTTTTCTCTCTTATCATCTAAAAATATATTTGAAGTAAACAAAGTTACTGTAGCTCGGATCTTATCTCGCAGTTCTTACATTGTTGCATGCATGAAATGGTGCAAACATGTGATCCAACATAGTAAAAACGAGGAGAGGAGTCAGATTAGCTGATATAATTCACACAGATTATATAAACCGATTTATTTGGAGCAGAAATGGAAAGTGAGCGTTGACGCATGCAGGTGAAATAAGAAGGAAATGCATCCTCTTTTTTTGACCTGCGATATCCATCTTCATCCTCTCGCAGCAGTTAAAGTACCAGGCTAAAGTCTGAATATGTTGAATTTAAACTGTCTGACTCTTGATCCCTTTTCTGCCTGATGTTTGTGACGGTTGACCATCAGCAGCTTCACTCTGCTCAGCGTGGACAAATCCACCTGCTGAAGTAACAGATGGATTTATATTTACGGCGTTTTCTCTCCGTCCCGCCCTTCTGTCAGTCTCAGATTCACGATACTCTAAAATACACATCATAAATACTCGTATGGTTTATAATACTTTGATAACATATCGTGGCCTAAAGGAGTAAAGTCACCTTCGTTATTGAAGAGACAAGCAGCAGAAGGACAAAAGGGTCATATTGGAAATCTGCTGCTTGTGGTAATAAATTATATTCCTTTAATATTTCTAAGATCATTAAATTCAGGCTGCTGAATTAAAGTTCAAGTTGTTTTTACTCGTTGAATAAACAGTCACATAAGGAAGATAACTGGATGAAACTGGAATGGCAGAATGAGAAATGTCACAGTTCTGGTTCGGGTGTTTGGCATCGGCGTCCTCTGAGAGGTGAACATGTGGGGGCAGACGGATGCTCTTATTCTGCTACCACCTCCTGTTAAAATTGAACAAATGACCTCTAGCTGCACAGAAAGATGTTTTCTCAGAGTGTTTAAGCTAAAGCAGGAAGTTTACATGAACTCTGACGAACAGGAGGCTTTAAATTTAAAGTGCAGCTTTGTTTTTTCCTGCTGAATAACTTCATTAAAACCTCTTTGACTGATCGGGTTCCTCAGGTTCCTCAGGTTTCTCCAGAATCTCAGCACTTAACTTGATGAGCGCAGCGCTACGATTACATAATGAAATCATAGCAAAGCTGTGAAAATAACACCCGAGTAGCATGCAGCTCTGTTACGTAACGTGCTAACGGTGCCTCACCTTCGGTCGGGCAGGATGGGAACCCTCCATCCTTTGATGAAGCTCAGGTTGTTGTCGGAAAGCTCCACCTGCAGAGGAAGTTTGGGCACCCAGACGGTGAGCTCCAGCGGCGCGCTGAGGTGCTCGTAGCTAAAGATGACCCTCGCGTTCATGGATCCCCTCGTCTCCTTCCCGTTGACGAACACGTAGTCGCAATTCATGGACACCTGGGACAGATGAGGGTCAGAAGTCAGACCATCTATATGGTAATGGTCACATCGGTGGCAGTGGATCTGAGTGATATTTGATGATGTACGACACAGTATGGATGCAACTGTCAGCGCCACGATTCATCACCGAGGGTTTCAAGGTTGAAACTTTCAGCAGAGCAAATATACAGCAGGATATCTTTGGTGTGTGTGTGTGTGTGTGTGTGTGTGTGTGAATGTGATGCGAAAGTTCAGGGCTCATAAAGCTGCACGACACACACTTTCCTTCTGTCTTCATGAATCAGTTTTGCCACATTTAAAACACACAAAAAATCACCCTCATTGTGGTAAAAGTGGCTTTACTCGCCACATTTTTGGATAAACATCTATGAAAATTTAAAAGAGCGACTTCTCTTTGCAGAAATGACACTTTAATTACAGAGTTTAGCCCGGATGCTACTTGCTCTCTCCGAATCTGCATTCCACTGGGAAAACATGAGAAAAAGCCCTGTATTCTGTTTGCAATTTGGTTAAAACAACACTTAACACGAGGCTCCGTGTTAATATTTATCTGAGCGAAGGCGGTGCAACACTGATGCTCCGGTGTCGGCAGGTTCTCCTTCCTCCTGCAGACTCTCCGGCCTTGATGGCACAGAGCTGAGAGCCGCTGCTGTAAACAATGCTTACTGGCTGTGGGCTGTTCTCTAATTTAATTTGCATCTTTTATGCAGTCAAATTAGTGCTTCTAAGTAACCCGGCGTTTGTTAAGCATGTACAGTGCACATTTGGCATGCAAACCACGTCCGAACCCCTCCACCTCCCTCTGCCCATTCTCCCAGCATAATGATGTACGAACGGTTTCTTATACACACACGTTATATGCCAACGAAAGCTTTTAGGCAAACACATAACTCACATCACGTGACGGCTGATGGCGGCGTGACATTTCTTATGAACTTTAGTTCATAACACCTACATGGCACATTAATAAAGCATCTTCCCACGTCTCACCTTTCACGAGGCAAAGATGCAATGTGAGACAATTCGTGACCTCAGTAATTACACAGACAATGAACTCAACATATGGAGGAGAAAGTTCTAAATTTAAAGTCTGAAGAAATGCCGTTTCCAACTCTGAGCGATTCTTCAGCTTCTCCGTTGAGTCAAAAAGCTCCAGCTCAATTTGAATTATCATAAATACTTGTCCCTCTCTAACATTAAATTATTAACTGCAATGGATCTGGCAGGCTTTGCTTTTGGGCTCCCATGGAAGATTTATCTAGTGGTGGGAGGTAGCTGGCATTGTAATCAGAGGATCTAATCTCCCGCAAATGGAGGTCGGGCTGGCCAGTCTTCTCAGGGCTGGGGATTCATCATAACTGCGAGGAGGTCTGGGTAATATAATTCCCCCTTCATGCAGACAGGCCGGAGTGCAGGGAGGTGGATGGGTGGGTGGGTGGGTGGGTGGGGGTGTGGGTGGCGCGGCTGGTGGAAGGACTTCTTAAGATGACAGTCTTTCCCTCTGGTTCAGTTAATGCAATTTCGCAGGGGTCTGACCTCACGGGTCGAGCGCGGTGTCCGGCTCCTGTGTGTTATTGTTCTGCCCGCTCGTGTTCGCTCTTATCGGCGTGAAGTGAGTTACAAAAGAGAGAGAGGAGAGAAGTAACTCAACGCGGCGACCCCGGTCACCTTGATTAATCACGACTAGACTTGATGCATAAGAGTCAAAAAAGAAAAAAAAAAAACATCTGCACTCTGAAGCCACACACACACACACACACACACACACACACACTGAAAACGAGCCGTTTGCTGCAGTGCCGCCTCGGCTCCTGCGGCTATTGCTGCTGATAAACTTGGCCGGCTAATTGCAAGTCAAAAGCTGTTAGCAACTCTGGGTATCAGTGGCCCTGTGGGGGCTTGCTGAGGAGGGCTTTCACACACTGAGCCACCGCACGCCGTCACACTGCTGCTAATGCGCTGTGGCATCCTCCGTGGTGCCAGCAGATTGCCTGGGTGGAGACCATCATCATCATCATCAGGACGAGTGCAAGTGGCCGCCTGCGTTTGGTCCCCTGGTCACATGACTCACAGCGAAAGACCTGCTGGGTTAATAAAGGTGAAGACACCTAAAGGACCTTTCACGCATTTATTCCGTAACATTAACTGGATTAATTTCCCAAACGGTTCGACTGAAGGCGGCAGCTTCTGTCCTTCAAGCGGACAGGCGGCGACGCTGCTGCTGCGACGGCGTTTTATTAAGACGTGAGCGTCCGCACGCTGCGCCGACAGCAGCTAGAGACATTTGTTCACATAATCGACTGTGGAACTTTGGGTCATATTTTTATTCCATCTCGAGCAGTCAAACGGCTCAAACAAATCTGCCGCCGTTACGTTAATGGCTCATTATTTACACATGAACCCTTGAGGGGAAACTTCAGATGTTTAGTGTCGGACTTGGTCGAAGTTCTGGGACTCGGGGACGGAAAGAAAGATCAAACTGGATGCAGCAGAGGCTGAGTTCTCCTCACTTTTGTTCTCAGTGTGGGTCGATGATCACAGGATAACACTTGATCCTACACTTCCCACAATGCAACTCCACAGCATATTTCACCATCATCTTCCTGCCTAATGCATAAAGTCCTTTTTTAAGCTCCAACTTGCAGTTTGTAGCACTGACTTTGTGTTCATCTGGCAGTGACAGCCTTTTTGGCCTCTTGAGGGCAGCAGAAACAAGCTGTGAACACAACATTCAAACATCATCACATCTCACTCATATGGAGTCATGTTTCTGTCCAACATTTTCTGTCTTCTAGCTTCATTTTAGAGACATATTTACTTTTAAAAAGGTTGGAATATCACACTGTTGTTCATAATTCACAATTTCATTAATAAATCAGTGATGTTGTCTGAATAAAATAAGTAGAAAATTAAATATGTGCAAGAATCAGCAAATGAAACAACAACAATCTCTTATTTCCTGTTTTCTCCGGCTTCAGTGGAGGTTTCTGCACTGCAGATGCTCTGATAGCACGGCATATATTTCCTAATTTATCGAGCATGTTGGACATTTAGCTCGTGTTTGACAGCAGAAAAGGTCAAGAGAAAAAGGGGACGACACGCAGGAACCTGGACAGAAACCCCAGTTGCCAAGGTTACATGGTATTTGTGGCTGATCTGCAGGTCACATGGTCGACCCAAAACTGAGCACAAAAGCTTTTTTGTTTTTTTTAAGAAGAAACACAACATAAAAAAAGAAAACACATGCAGACAAAACACTCCGATTTTTCATGCTGGAGATGCAATTATCCCTGAAGTGGTCAGAAATGAACATTTAGCCCGACTGCTTGAAACATTGCTCATATTCCTGCACTCTGATTTTTCTCCGAGCGTATCAAAAACATCACGAGGAGTCAAGTGATTTCGTCTCCCACGTCTCAATGTCAAAAGACACGGCAGAATAAATTGCCGCAGAAGAAAAATGGAGACATCTCTGACATGACATTCATAGCGAATGCCTCCAAACAGACACCACAATTACCCCAGATTTTATTTTTCAAATTAAAAACATTTTTTTCCCCCCTAAATTAATTGCCACAACATGCTGCCAAATGGAGCTTCCATTTAGGGATAACATATGTGTTAAATGAACGCCGAATGAACACTGACATATGGCTAACATTACTGGGATTGTGTCTTGGAGCTGTTGTGAAGCTTTTCCTCGTGTGATGGATGCGTGTTGGCTTCAAGAGCAGCGCAACCGATGAGTTCATTTAGCTCTGTTAGCTAAATGAGCCAACTCCCATCAGCCCGTTGTGGGGAGGATTGATCATCTTGAATGTGACAATGATCTGTTGTTCTGGAAAGCCGAGACTCTTGGAAACAGTTTGGATCGATATCATTAAAAAAAAAAAAATCCTCATATTTTATTTATTTAATAAAAAGTTAATAAAACAGAGTTTCCATTCATTTTAATGGACATGTGGAGGTTGAGCTCTGTGAAGCTTCAGGAATAAAACCAAAAAAACTGCACAACATGGCCAAAAATATGTGGACACTTGAACATTACACCCCTGTGTAATTATCAAGCATCTCATTCCACAGCCACAGGTATTGATATGCTGTTATAAAAGCCTCCGTTCTTGCGGAAAATGTTTTTTCGACAGGGTTTTGTAACCAGGTTGCAGGGATTTGCTACCGTCCAGCCACAAAAGCGTAAGTGATGTCCAGCAGTGATGTTGGGCAACAAGGCCGGCTCGTAGACGGCGTTCCAGCCCGTCCAAAAGCCTTTGAACAGGGTTAAGGTCGATGCTTTGTGCAAAACTTGTTGAGTTCTTCCAAACTAGAAAAAACTATTTCTTTGTGCACAGCAGCTTTATAATGAGGAAACAGGAAGGGGCCTTGTGGAGCATTATCAAACCTGAAAGCTACGAGGTCTGGCCCAAACTGCAAAATGAGGACTGTCCACATACATGTGGCAAAATATCTGAATATAAAGTAAGAACTATGTTTTTTTGCCTTTTGCATGAGCCCCTCTTTGTAAAATCAGGTTTGTGCTTATTTACTACAGGTAATTCGAGTAATCTCATTAAATTCTAGGTGTTATCAATGATGTTCTGCTTCCTCCTCTGAACAGTCATTGCTGCAGTTTTGAGCAGTCATTAAAACCACTTCCATCCAGAGCTGCGGGGATGTTTACACAAATAGCAAAACAAAAGTTGTCCCTGGTGCTATGAGCTCATTTCTCGCCTCCTTGATGCTAAATTTGGAGCAGCGCTAAAGGTAAATGTGTCACACTTATATGCAAGAGCAGCCATGATGAAGGAGCTTTCATCCAGGTGGAGTGTATATGTGTGCAGGATGACCACAGGCATGAGATGTGACGTGCAGACACAAGGCCTTATCTCTGTCTTCAGATGGGTTGTGTGAGTCACGGAGCCAGGGGAACGGATGATCAGCGGGGGGGTGGGGGTGGTGGGGGTGGTGGGGGTGGTGGGGGCGTCTTACGATGGCCGCGAAGTCCCCCCCCAGCCCCCTGACACACTCTCACATCCTTTTTTTCCCCTCCTATCCTTTCCTGTCTTGAACAACTGTGGTGCCTTAATAATTTCTCCTGCACATGCACACACACATATACACACACACACACTGTGACAACCATGCACACACACACACACACACACACACACACACACACACACACAGAGGATTGGCTTATCTGCTATAGGCTCTTATTGCACACTGCAGCTTAGTTATTTCCGAAGAAGAAAGAACTAAAGAAATAAATAAAAGTTCCAGTAAAGAAAAAAAAAAAATGACAGGCTCTCACCTATTTTTACCTTCAACATTGGTGGAAAAAAAGGAAAAGGGAAAAAAAAACGCCTGTGGGTCGGCAAACACCCAAACGAGAAGCACGCTGAGCTGGAAATAAAGCTTTATTCAGGGAGGAAGTCTTGGAAATAATTTTAGTTTAAATGCTGTTTAAGTTGCAGTGTGAAAGTCGGGAGGCCGGCAGGCGACGAGACGAGCTTCATATGCATTTTGCACTAATCTGCCGTGCAGGAGCGAAGAAAAAACAAGCAGAAAAGCTGCAAATTCAAACAAAGCAGTCTGATTAGAATAAACCGGCGTGACTTTTGCCGTGACGTTAATACGAGCGCTGCAGAAATAAAACAACCAACAGTAAGCTGGGAGTAATGGAGTGTCCCACCTTCGTCGGGGCTCGTGGTGAATCTTTTTATTTCTGTATTCTGGAGGAGGGGGGGACGTTTTATTGAACTGTCATGACTCGTGCGTTTCCTGGGCCTGAAGGGCTCATTTTAAATTAGCCTCCAATGTTCAATGGCAGGCGCACTGAGGCAGGCCCACTCAATATCACATGGCCCAGCGCCTTGTCTTAAATGGATAATGAAAAATGATAAACGACGTGCCGAGGCCTGCCGTCCCAACGCAGCACCTGATCTCCTCTATTGACAGTACGGCGTAAAACATCACAACCAAACCCCCCCACCACCACCAGCATTTAAAACCCATCCATACAGGAAACACATTGATCTAAATAGTCGTAGGAGTTAAATTCACAGAGCGGCTTGTTCCCCCTCAGGCATCAGAATTGCATGTGGCGGCGACCATCAGGGCGAGTCCAGTATATCAGAGGGGAAATATATTGGACAGATACTGGTCTGTAATAAAAGCGATACTGGCCAGTCAAAGCCGATACGGTTGAAGTCAGTATCTGATTTGGCTTTATGACTTCCCGGCTTCAGTCTGTTAAATCTACGATCAAACCTGCCTCACCTGACCTTCAGGTGCTGCTGAGCCGCCTGAAAAGGTTTGATTAGTCCGACTTGATGTGATATTTTTATTGTTCAATGAACAAAAATTGTCGCTGCATATGGTTTTCTTCTAATATTATAAATTAACATGGTCATATTTAATGTTTTTTTTTTTATTTGGAGACACTTTACAAGCCTGGCGAGTCGAACTTTATCGCGCTTTGAGTCACATCTGATCCCTGATGGCTGTTTCTGACTGAGCGCGCTACATCCTGCATGTAATGTCTCACTGTTAACATGGCTCGTACTCACCGCATCATAAATTTTTACATTGTATTTTTATACCTGTAACCTGCACTGCCTTCTGTAAGTATAGCATTTACAAACCGATTATAACTGAGAGCATATATTAGCACTTTTCATACTGATTTTTACTTTTCGTGCTGTTCGTATCTCATTTTCACTTTCACACCTCTCTGTATTTTTGTAGATCTGTTTATAGCGACTGTGCATGATGACGATGATGATGCACTGTGCTGCTTTTTGCATCTTGGGTTTGGTGCTGGACTTCAGTAGTATTTATATTCTGTACATAGACAATAAAGTTGTGTTTAATCTTAAGAAAAATAGTCTGTTCTGTTCTGATGAAACTGGAGAATAAGATGGATTATCTACATGCTTCTGTCACTGAATCATCTTTATTCAGGGAGGTTGAAACACTCTGTAGGTGTTTTGACAAGAGCTGCTGTGAATTGCTTCCGAAAAACACATGCTAGTTAGCGTCAAGCTCCTGGTAATTAGAAAGTGGGTGTAAGGCAGCAGAGACAATGCACAATCAACATCCTCTTCCATCATGCTGGCAATTTCACTTTTTGTGCATCGAGCGCTCACGTCCAACGCCGAGGGAATGTGCAGGAAACGGATAGACACTTGTTTGAACACCTTTGAGAAAACTTGTGCAGGTTTCCGTCTCACAAAACCACACGAAGAATGAAAGATAATGGGGCATGACAACAGGAAGCCGTGCAATGATGATTCATTCAAAGGAGCTCACATTGTGTGCTTTAAATTAAATGTATTTTCAGTTTGGGTTTGATTACGCTTTCTTAAGCTTATCATGAGGAACATTTTGCTCAAACATGCATGAGACAGAAGCTCTGTTGTGCATTTGGTGGCCTCTTTGTAGAAGCACAGATCTAGTTATTATTTGAGATGTGGATTCAAAAACAGACTGTCTTTTGCAGAAAATGTTGAGTTTGTGTAGAATTATTGCCCACAAATGCATCCAACTAACTTTTTAGTTTACTTTCCTTCTTGTTTCATTGTTGTAATGTTTTCCTGCGACTCATTTCAAAAAGTCTGCTCGAAGAAACTAATATTTTAGCAAATGTTATTATATTATTACTGCATTATTAAAGGTTGCACGACAGAAAAACACAGAAGACTTTAAAGGAAGTCTGTTCTGTCTTGATTGTTGTGTACGTCAATATAACAATACACAGTAAATGCTAGTTTATCTTATCTAAGGTCACATCTACCATCACAGCTTCACATTTATTATGATCAACAGCACAAAATGGCGCTGTAGCACTACACACTTGTGCCTATACAATTATGCAATCTGCCTATAGTGCCACCTCTTATGATCATAATTGACTGGAGAAAATAATAACAGTGTAATCACAGCCTCTGAAGCGCTCCGCAAGTTGTTGTGATCCCACTTTAATTTATTTAATCAACAAACGAGACTGGTTATTGTGCTCTCAGCTTGGATTCCCGGCGAGCGCGGGCGGTGATTGTTCCCCGCATCCCGGGACACCGATGCAACATCTGCCCGCAGCCATCACACTTAGGTGAACAACGAGAGGCGGCTGAAGGCACATCTGGCGAGCAGAACTCCGTGAATGAGGTGTGTGTTTGTGACGACGCTGCTTCAAACAGCATACACCGGAGCTTTTACCGCTCCCCTGTAACCACATTGATTTATCCGGAGAGTTTTATAAACATCCATTGATTTTATCTGAGGGACACGGCGGGAATCAAATCATGAGCACATATGGAAGAACCCAAAATGAAGTTTTTATGCTCTCCTGATGTTGTGACCGCGGCGCTGGGCCGCTCCCTCAGTATTAGTGGAGGAGTAAAGGGATTACTTTTTCTAAATTGACATCTTCTCCCAGATGCAGAGATTGAGGAAATCAGGTTTACTGTACCTTAACAATGTCTTCATTGGACGACTTGCACTGCACAAAGGCTGAGACGTCAGTGACCGCTCCGTTCATCTCTATGGAGACCATTTTGACAGGAATGGCCACGGTGCGTCCGGTCAGAATGGCTGTGTTGATAATCTCCGTGTCCTACAGAGAGAAAAAAAAAAAAGGATATTCATGAATCGGTGGGAGGTAGAAAGCCATTTTCCTTGATATTTCATCAGCGTCACTGATGTCCACATTTAAAACCATTAGCAACGGGGCTCCAGAGTCTCCCAGGTGATGGTCTCAGTGGCAGATTAGAGCTCATTTTCCCTCAGACATCTTTCACTGGATTTCATCAACTGACATTTTCATTTCAAGTACTCGGGTCTTCTAGTGAGCGACTGGAAGTAACTGAAATGGGAATGGAAAAGACACAGTTTGAAGAAAAGGTAATAATCTTCTCTTTAGTCATTTTAGGAAACACATGCGGTTTAATGGGGTCCTGCCAGGTAAATCACAGCATCTAGCTCGAATTTCAGGCAACATAAAAGACATGACATTTCCTGTACCGGTGGACAGGATCTGATGCAAGTCTCTGTTGTACTACCTCAGGTTGAGCACATGAGTGGAAATATGACTCGGATGTTAGAAGAGATGGGTTTTGTCACAGCGGAAATCTCATTAGAGATGGATGCTACTTATCAAAAAAAAAAAAAGGCACGAAAACTCCGGAAAAATGCAACAGGAAGTGTTGCTGTCACTGTGATGTGTAGGAGCAAAGTATTATGTTAATATAAAGAAATATCCAAGTTTTTTCTCATGATTTCATCCACAAAAAAACAGCTTCAGCTGTGTTTAGCTAGTGCACCTTCATTATCCATTGTTTTGCTTATTATTCCTCTCAGGAATCTGTATTATCATTTTAATTTTAATCATTTTTGCCAAGAGGAAATCTGATAAAAAATACGGTTTTACTATGATCTTAATTGGGCACAAAACATGAAGAAATTCACAGAGAACGTCTCTGTTGTTCATATTAATGGAGATCTCTATAATAGCCTTGCTGCTACTCAACAGTTTGGGGTTCAGTAATCCATTTGTTCATTAGCAACTAATATATGAAGTTAATCTTGAATAATAAAAAATATGCCGCAAAGAAAATCCTCTAGTTTCTCCTTTTTTATGATAATGCGCCTTCTACCCACACATACATAGTCTTCACTAATGCTGGAGTAAATAAAGAGAATATCCGTTGTACCGCGCCGCCCTGTTTTTCCGTCTATTTAAAACCTCTGAATATCAAGAGGCATCGAATGGTGATAAATCAGCGAGACAATAATAAGAACATTCCTTGAATTCTGATAAAGCAGCCATGAGGAAGTCCGACTGTCATCCCGTCTAATGCGTTGAAATGCAAACAGCCAATTAAAATACACGCCGGGGCCCTCAGCCGACGTCTGAATCTATTCATTATATTTTGTAGATCATGTAAGCTGCATAAGGCTAACACGTTTTCTCATTTGTGGCGCTCGAGTAGCGGTGGAGACAGACAGAGACCATGTATATTTCCTGAAATCAACAACAGTATTTTCAACTTTCTGCCCAGCACTTCTCTTAAAGTCTTAATGAGGGTGCAGAGCATGAAAGATGACACTTTTCTTCCCCCTCTAGTTTTTCATTGCCTCCCACTCAACTACAAGGCTCCGGATTGTTATTCATAGAGGGAATATTACACGGAGTCAGCATCGAGTGTTGTCGAGGCATCTTCTCTCTGTAGCTTTAGAGAAAATAACAAAGGTATTCAGTGCTGAAGGATCCTTAGGCATGACACTAAACTTTAGCTCTCAGAGTGACAAAAAAACACTAAGGCGCAATGATGCAAAGAGGATCCGAAGATACGATCGGAAACCCTTTAGTTTTACTGCATTTTATCGGCTAAGTCCCTCAGAGTCCACACAACACAGCAGAGGAAGAGTATAAAGCAAAAAACACACAGCAAAAACCCAAATGTGAAGATAAATCTTTATCAACACAACTGATAGCAAAAGCACTTTGCAGTTGTTTCAGTTCATCTGGTGGCGAATACTTGGTAATTAGGTTCCTTCCACAGGTGTTGTCAAATGAATGGAGTCAAAAATGTCAAAACTTCCTGTCCAATCTGAGCAGAACAACTTGTGTTAAGAGATGAAGCTAAAAACGAATCTGCGTGATACTTACAAATGTGTCAGGGCACAAACCAAGCTAATTAAAGAAGGTGATAACTCCAATATGTGCCCTCAACGCCCTCAATTAGTCTGCCTCCATCTGTTATCTGTTTTTGCGAACACTTTCAACAAAACCATGATGAGAAAGAGCTGAGACTGAAAAACTGAGAATTTTTTAGAGTATAAACAGTATAATCTCTTTAACAATAAGCATTTCCTTGTCTTTTCCTTTTAAATCGTTTTTGTGAGAGGAAAGTTAAAGAGATCCTAGTAGAAAACCTTGGGGAACTCCATTAAATACAACAAGAGCTGCAGTTTAGTGACTTTTACACACTGAGTTTCATCTGGAAAAAAGCCTTATAAACTAATCTTTGGTCAGACGTTCCTTTATTAATGAACTTCTGCTGAGCCTTCAGGTGGATCAATAAAAGAATACAGAGCTCTGCTTCTTATAGAGAATCAATAACATTATTAACATCCCTCTTGCAGCAGTAACAGTGCAAATTTCAGATTACAACTCTGACGATAAGAGCATAAACTCATCAGATATACAGCTCCCACTGAGAAGTAATGGAAATATGGTTGCGTTTTTGAGAAATATGACATCTCGTAAACAACTGAAAGACATACATACTGATAGAATTTCACAATTAAGTGGGTCAATGTTGAAAAAATGCACAGTTAAGTGGTGAAATGTGAAACTACTTAAGAAAAGTAAGGGTGTAAATTGTCAGATTGAGAGTATCTGGCTTCAGAAAACTTCATTCGACAACCACATGATCGTCTTTTCTAACATTTTATTACATTCAAGATGTGACAGAACACATAATTTAATCAAAACAATCGAGCACAGAACAGAACTTTAAATACATTCATCACACTGCATGCTCTGACATATGAAATAACGTTTTTGAAGCTTATTGAAACTCCAGTAAAGCTCCTTTTTGAGCTGCAACTGTATTCAGATCATCAAGGACTTTTTTTTCTTTATTTCTATATATTAATCTACATGAAGTGGATCCTTTGAAAATGGTGTGAAACATCAGCGATTCACTGTGCTTCAATCATATGATATATATTTTTTTAAGTAGCACATCAATATTCTGCCTGAACCTTCTGATCAAACAATCTTATTCTGACTCTTTCATTTGCAGTTAAAGCTTTGCTTAAAAATTCCAGTGTTTTACCTTTTTTTTCCCTATAAAGCTGGGCAGATGAGCTTTTTCTGTAGTTTTTATGAAACATGGCCAATTTATGGGGAAGCAAAGCACTGCAGACCTCTGTGGATAATTGACTGGACTCTGGGGTGAAATCCTAATTGAAAGACATCATCCCCAAAGCTCTCCTCACTGTTTTGGCATCTGGTTGGTATTAAACTACACAAGACACTTAACAATTACACGTGTGCTGCTTTGGGAGAACCAATTATGCTTTACCTGAATCCAGCTTGGAACAAAAATCAGTCATCGCCGCACAGAGCTATCATTTCACTTAATTACTGTGTTCTGTTTGAAGCAGCAAAACAGTTATTAGATACCCGGTCTAATGGTAATCCAACAATGTT
Source organism: Acanthurus tractus (assembly GCA_029783725.1). Classification (NCBI taxonomy): domain Eukaryota; kingdom Metazoa; phylum Chordata; class Actinopteri; order Acanthuriformes; family Acanthuridae; genus Acanthurus; species Acanthurus tractus. The sequence goes on along the minus strand of JAQNCA010000006.1, from coordinate 21,020,063 downwards.
GTAATTCCATTATCACACCAACTAAATTGGTTTGTTTTGGCAACACTGACTGTATTTTAACATTGGAGTGGAAAAATAAAACCCTCGATAGCTATTTTAGCAGAACCTATGTGAGACATGAGCTGGGCTCTCATCATCTTTAATGATTTTTTTTGGTATTATGCTCATTTTCTTTAATAAAATTTTAGTGGATCCAACCGAGATAATGTCTAAGACGCAAAAATGGAGAAGTTTTAATCTTAAGATTTAAATTTAGATGTTTTTGAATATTTGATTACCTTCAAGTAGTTCTAGATACAAGAAGCATCCATCCATCCATCCATCCATCCATCCATCCATCCATCCTGATGTAATTTAATTTAAAATTCTATCCTAAATAAGAAAACAGTATGTTGAGTATTAAATTCTGACTGTTTTGAAACTTTTACTTAATTCTGACTTGATTTAAATGAGTTTTCTTTTCTTAAATATTTTCTCTCGTCCTCACAAATAATTTCTTTTTTCTATTTTTTTCTGTCTGACCTGTTTTTCCAGATTACAGATAACAACGTACTCGTGGTTTCATGTCATCCTGTTACATGTAATCCATTACTGCGGATCCTTGCTATATTCACCCACAGGGTCTCGGTCTAACAGGCGCTGAGTCGAAGGTTACTTAGACCGAAACGCTCGGTTTCGACGTCTGCGCTCCACCGACCGCTTTTGAATAATGTAAACAACACATTTCACCAGACGTGTGTCATTATGAAAGCACAAATACATACATGTTAAAACGTAATGCGTGACTTCATACTGTGGAGCCCGTGCAACACAAAAACATCATTTTTTATTTAACATCTGGTAGCTACTGGAAGCGCAGGGAAGCTAATGGAGTTGGAAATGTGGCATGACCTCCACCTCCTGCTCCGCATCATCCTTCCTGTTTTCTTGCCGCCTCAGCTCCCTTCTCTCCAAGTAATAATAATGTCCTGTGAAGGAGGGCGTCTGTGGCTTTCTGTTAATAGTGGCCTAAACTGTGTAATAAGCCTCAGGGTTGATTTAACCTTACCATCCTGGAATTGTTTCTCCTTTCACATTGTAAATTCTCGGGTAATTCCAGCCTTCTCTTCCCCCTTCCTCCCTTTATCCACAGCAGGTCAACTGGAGCTGGCAGACAATCTGCGGTCTGTCAACCATAAAAACCCTCGTCTTGGTTCTCTTAACTGTCGTTTTATCATCTCCTCTTTCTTCTTTCTCCCTCTGTCTCTGTTTTTTTTCCCCCTCCCGAGCCACAAAGTTACAGCAGGGGTCCAAACCAAGACCTTTTAAATTCTGTTGTTCTGTTACAAGAAATGCATCTTGTTTGTATTTTGGAGACACAACCTCCTCCCACCTCTTTATATCAGCAGTTTCTGAAAGTGCTGATCTGTTCGAGCAGGCTGTCAGTGAGAGTGTGGCACAGGCTGAGACGGGCTGGCTGCTTTGCATCTGCCGTTAACCTCAAAACGACAGTTAATCCACAGCGAACAGAGTCGAAGGTCAAACATCAGAGCAGGTCCTTCTCTTTACACGATTAGGTGTTTTCTTTTTTTTGCTATTGCATCTTCTGAACTGGTTCATTTCTGCATTAAATGCGTTCGTTTCTTGACCTGAGCAGCACTGATGAGCCCATGTAGAGAGTCCTTCAGCTGTTTTAATGAACACACAGTGGCTGCGCTGCTAATTACAGCACATCCTGGTATAAAGCATAAAATTATCTGTTTGTATCTTGGTGTATTGTGATGGTGTGAAGGGCTGAGACGAGCTGCCGCTGCTGCCGCTGCTGCCGCCGCTGCTGCTGCTGCTGCTGCTGCAAGGTCAAAGCCACACTGGAAACTCAGCTTCCATAACCACAGCAATTATTACTGTTACTTCCATTTAACTATCAGTCAAAGTCGTCACATTACGCACTTCACACTAAAATAGCTTCAAGGGCTGTTCAAAGCACAACATACAGGGGAGGTGAAACATAACCGGCTTGTTCAGAACAATCACTGCGACTATGAAAAGCACAAAAGCGCCACTGTCAGTATTCATTTCCTCTCCACGAAACAGTCACTCTCTTTAACATTGAAAAGTAAACAGACACTGCTGTAATAAAAAAAAGAAAAAAAGAACTCCAGTGGATTACAATCAAAAGGCAAACAAACCATTTAATTACATATTTTCACAACAAGATCTTTACATAGCGAACATCAATCAGATACAACTCGATAAGATAACAAATGATAATTAAATTTCCTTCTCTGGTTTGAACTGAGCTTAAGAGGATCAATGAAGTAATTTCTTAACTTTGTGTCTGTTCAATAGACACGACGCAGCCACACCATCGCTTTCAAGCTTCCCAACAACCTGCCACGATGACAAAGTCGGCCTATTATGTTTGCTCTAATACGACCACCTGTTTCAGCTCATCACTCATGTATCAAACGCGTTGCCTTTGTTCGGCCGTCACTCCTCCTGGTGGGAGAGCTGCAACGTCCGCTTTTTTGTTTTGATATAATTTACAAGCCAATTAGTCCCCGCAACTAAAATGATGGATTAAGCCTCATCTTTCAAGCCGACCACAGGCAACCTGCCTGCGGGACTCCTCCAGATTTGAAAATCAATAAACGCTGCCTGGTGAGGGAAGTTTTTCAGGGTCGGTCCGACTCAGAATCCCCGTCTTCCTCGCCGGATTTCCAGCATCCCTCTCCTCATGCCTTCTGACAACTCGGAGAAAGTAATAAGCATGTTGAATTAATTAGAGACTAACTATTAATACCACTGAACAATGTTGGCGACACTTGACGGACTAATTGGAAGCAGTTAGAAATTTTCTGAATCGATCAGGACCGACTGTGTAACAGATTACTTTTCTTTCTTTTCATTTCAAAACAAATGCACCAAACTCTCCTTTTACTGTGACGATGAAGACTACTGATGTCCCCAAAACTCTGACAATATCACAATGTTTTACTGCTCGCTCTAATATTAGATTCCTGTACCTACAGCCGAAAAGCATCCTGCAGCAACATAACCGCTTTCCCACAAATCTAACTAGCAACAAATCTAGTGCAGAGGTGGCAGGCGGCGGTGAAAAAAAAAAGGCACCGGAGGTTCCTGCCATCTTGCTTCAGAGTGTTAATTTTACAGGGGAAAGTCACACAGGCAGAAATCTAATTTTGCAACGCGGCTAAACACATCTGGGTACAAGGTGCATGCAAATCCCAAATGTCAAGGGGACCAGAGATATGAAGTGAACCTTATGTTACAACAGATGTGCACAACTGCAGCTCCAGTCTATTTAATGGAGCTTTAGGTGGAGAGCAGCTGTAACTGTATGTAAAAGAGAACCAGAGACTTATTATTCATCTTATCCACAGATAGATATTCATTTTTTATGGTGTAAATATTATTTATGTATTTTACAGCCTACAGTAAAAACCGGTGAATGGGATTCTAACCAAATAATTCATGATTCTTGAAGAGTCTCAGGGCAGCAAAAACATGCACAGTGTTAACACTGCAATGCATCCCGCCCTCAGAAAACTTAACCTGGACTAGTGCTTCATCTTAACCCGGTTACAAGTTAATAACCTGCTGCCTCTCTCTGTTTTTTCACACTAAAAATAATATTTTGAACTAGTTATCCCTCAATGAATGTAACTGCATGAAGGTTATGTTGGGTTAATGGATCTCTTCCGAACCAGTCTTTGTTTTTTGGCTCTGAGAGTCTCGCATTCAGCCAAGAATCCATCCCATCCACCTTGATTACACCACGCCAGTGTGACTCTTCTTCTCTAAACCATGCCTACCTCTGGAAAACACAATCACAACGGCCTCACGCTGTGCAGCTGCCAAGCAATTTCCTCCACGCACCACCTGCATCCAGTCCTCCATGTTATTTACCATGCACAGACAAATTAATAAGCAAACATCATGTGGGTTTGGCCTCCTTTCACTGTCTCTCATTTTCATCCGAACGAGTGAATAAAACAGGGCTACAATGGAGCGAGAGGCAGGCGAGGCAAAGCCGGAGCTGCTCAGCACCTCTTGCTTGATTAATTTACCTCTGTTTCCATAATCTGTTTACTGCCTTCGCTAATTGCCACCTTTCACGAGGCAGAGGGAAGAGACCCGATTAGAAGAGTAATAGACACTTAAGTGTTTTGGGATCGGTTGACTTTCTTTACAATCAGCGAGTCACTGCACAGAGTGTAAGTATTGATTAGGTTTATTTACACAGAGCTCTGATTGGGAGTTTGTTGTACAGAAACAGTTTTCCTTAATTTTCTCTGATAATCTGCACAGACTCAGGTGTCCTGAGCTTATCCAACATACCATGCATTTATAGAAGGGCCAGTAATGTACAAACTCTAACTTTAGAGCAAATGATGAGTTATTTTAGTTCAAAGAAATCTCTTCATATGAAGGAAAAACACTGCAAAAACCCCAAAATTACCTCAAATCAGACAAAAGTATTAGACTGATTTTTCAAGGACATTTTCCGAGTCGTGATGGAGTTTTGACCTTTAATCAGCAGGGTTTAACTTTTGTGTGACTTCCACTGTGTTTGTACTATGTTGCTACACAGCAGGTAGTTTAGTGTCTGTTTTTTTTGGCCCTTCTGATTATTTTTACTCATATTTTCTTTGTATTTGTGCAGAATATATTTAGAGTCTTTCCTATACTTTGCTGCAACTGCTGTGTGACAATTTTCTAATATATTTATTATGCAACTAATATAATATGAGATAAGAGATCAGACCTAATGAAGGCCTCAACAGATAAATATGTAAATATGCAATCTGAGAGCTCATTGATTAACTGACTGACAATTAAAAACCTTAAAAAAGAAAATTTCCTTTAAATCAAACATTTCCATTCAGTTTTCTTAGTTTATACAAAGGAGCTGAACATGATTGAAAGACCTGAGGTGGTCAAATAACTTTGAATAATGATAATAACACAGATATCCATAAGAATCTGGATGTTGTTCCACTCACCATGGCCAGAGGGATGATGGCCTGAATGTCCCGCTGCACCACCGTCAGCTCCGTCACCACCTTCTCTGAATCCGGAGGCGGGTTCTGCCCCTTGTAGTCGATGTTCCAGTTGATCCGTCTGGTCACCGAGAGGCTGGTGAAGTTCTCCATCTCGAAATCCAGCCGCATCACCTCCACGTTACCCAACACATCCCTGCACGGCCATAAAAAAACACAAAAACAGAGGCAAAATAATGTTTAAAAAAGGGGCGAATATCAGTTACAGCAACGCGTTCATGAAAAACAGTCTGACAAAGAATTCTGGCAAATCATTTGTTTCTGGTAATGAAACTGTTGACTGGATGGGTTTTAATTATTAAACATGCCATTTACTGAGCTGTCAACACGCAGCTCTGCAGTTCATTTCAAAGTTTTCCTCGAGTTCTCCTTGATTTAAAACAAAGTTTCATTAAAGTGTTAACATGTGAAGCACTGCAGCAGAAGTTACTTCATTAAAGTTATATTCTACACCTGCTTATCTGAGCTCTTATTGTGAAGAAACAGCATGTAAATGATTGATGAGGACTGATCACCGTCTTCTTGTTGGATTGATTAATCAATATCCAATATGTGAAGTTTCAAAATAAAAGCCAGCATCAGTCGCGAGTGGTTTCCAGTGGAGGGTAATCAATGTTATCCATTTAGCAAAGCTCTCATCGGTCGTCAGACGTGTTCATTGACAAAAAGGTCCCTTTTGAAACACCTCCTTCAGTCTGATTGGTTGATCTCAGACTTCCTGTTGGAAACAAGGACGTTAAAGATCTTAAAGGGTTAAAAAACCTGAAGCTTCAGGACTGGTCATCTGGCTCAACTTCTGCAATTTAACTGTGCTTTCCTTAAATAAATATCACGTTTGAAAGCGAAAAGGAACCATAATAATATTCAAAAACTGTGGACACAATCAAACATAACTATCACAGGTTTTGTTTAATGTAATTTTCTCGCTCAGTCATAAAAACAACCAGTTCCTGTTCCCACCTTCCCTGTTTAAATAAAGTCAAGGTAAAGAGGCTGAAACTCTGCTAAAGCATATTACAATTTGAATTATTCTCTCATGCTGCAATTTAATCCTTCAGAGCTTTAATCCCTTCATGAAAAGTTGTATTTCTTGTCTGTTCGAAAACTCTGATTACAAAATGTTGCTTCTGTAAAACTAAAAGGATGTTTTTGGTATCTGGATTGAGCCTCGCTTCAATCAAGCTAATAATGCATCAATGCACCGAGCTAATCCGACTCTTTATCTCATTTTGCACAACGGAGAACAAAGTTACATCCATCTCACATCCATCTCTTCAGCTCAGGTCCGTCTGGCCTGAACCTCCCTGCTTTTTTCCAATCGGTAGCTGCATTTCCTTTTCAAGCTTGTTTACGACCATTAAAACGGCCTCAAATGGAGCAAAATCAACTTGCCCATAAATCAGCTGCTAAACATGATTTTCTCCTCTTCAATGAAACAACAAATGCAATTTGTAAATGTAATTCCACCTGCGTTGCAGATGTTCTCATCAGACTGAGTTCATTCTTTCGACTCAACTTTTTTTTTTATTGTTTGCAATTATAAGCTCCGTAAAAAAAACCCCCAGCAAATTGACCTTGAGGTTGGATTATACTGTTGTTGTGTTAGTCATGTTTGTTTCTGATGTTGTTATAGAAACCACAGAGAGAAAAATAAACTCTTTCATCGTATTTAATTTGTTCATTTGTTTTCTTACAATCTCCTTTACGCAACATCATTGTCATCTGTTCATACGCACAAACACATCATCTGTATTTTTTATATGCCAATTATAATCACAAGATGTCTATGAGAAGATGCAATTAGAATAAAGCTTCGTCTGATAATTCCATGTTTTCTGCTTTACTGGAAACACATAATCGGACTTTAGACTCATTTATTTTCCTGTAAATTTCCCCTCATGAATGCAGATGTTTGCACGAGAGACTGTGAAACTAATGGCCCTTTCTGATGGTATCCCTGCTAACCTAGATGGAGTTATCCTAACTGTTATGAATTAATCACTCTTTGAATGAAAACTATTTGCAGGTCTTGTCAATAAACAATCAGGGCTCCCTAATCTTGGTGACCGGCTTTCTTCTTCTTCTATCTCAGCACCTGAATGTGTAGCTTTTTCCAAAGAGATTGCAAATTTGGTTCTGCCTCTCACTTTCAAATAACGGTAATTGCAGCGGCTGCAGATTCGATTCTGACCAATCAATAGCTTTTGGTAGGTAACCTGATTGTCCTAATGGCTCTTGCACATGAAATATTTGAGCATTCTCTCTTCTGCAGCTCCCTGCATGCAAAGACACTTTATCCAAGATCTTGGTTTTACTGTTGCAAACATGCTGACACGCCGGTGCTGTGGATGCAATAAAAGCCATCTTTTTTTATAAATAAAAATCCTCTTGGTTGGGCTTGTAATCCGCAGGTTCAACAAGCTGAACATGATACTGTGTCACTGGTGGCGAAGGGGCAAATTAAATCTCTCTCCTCCCCGTGACAAGAATCACTCAGCTCAAACCTCACCTTTAAGCTGGAAGTGAGGCGTTCACTCTCCGTCCTTCACAGTAGCAGAAACCCGTCTCAACATTCAGCTCGAGAGCCTTTTAATGAAAGTTGGATCAAAGTATCCGTACGAAACCTCCGCCCACAAAAGCTTCCTCCCAGGAACATCATGATGAGATCTCGGCCTATTTGTCTCGACATCACTCAGCGAAAACAAACACCCCAATCTGTCTGCGACACACTAAAGCTGTCATCAATATGGCTCAGTAGACTGAGGACATGTACAGGCGCTCAATGCGGTGTCGACCGCCGCTGCACTGGAGGAGAGGAGAAATGATGATCAAAATGCACCGACTTGAAGAAGAGTACAAGTGAGAATGTCAGCCTGCAAAGCAGCGTGGTGCGTTCAATGACCATTTAGGCCGACTGCTGAAATTTTGACTTGTGTTTGAGATTTGAGGCCTCATTAAAGAAACCCCCTAAGTCTGAAATCAAATCTTGTCTTAGCATTTGGAGATATGTTAAATTTTTTGGTATTACAGAAACATGTTGCCAGGCTTATAGAATATAAATTAGCTATTACTTTTTTGCTATTATCTATAAAACCATCCAAATTAGTTTCCTAAATTAGCATAGCATAGACACTATCACCATCCTGAATTCAAATTAACTGTCTGAAATGGAAGAAACACTGTTGTTATGTCTGTATTACAAGGAAGAGTAACGTAAATATTCTGGGTGATGTGATGAACATGTTGTTGCTAACACTGATGCTAACCTTTGGGCAAAGCTAGCTCTGATCTTA
>JAQNCA010000006.1:20968271-20987071 GCA_029783725.1 Acanthurus tractus | reverse complement strand
AACACAGTTAAACTCACCTGCTGGCCGCCGGCGACCCTCCTGCTGCGTCTTTATGAACCCACACAGCCACCGACTCTGTTTACCGCTAATGATCGGTACGATTAACTCATATTTAAACTGTGAGTTTCTGTTTAAATGCACCCAAAGTGTTCGCTAATCAGCTGAATGAAAATTACCGTCTTTACTTACAGTGAAGTCAAAATGTTTGCAGGTCCGAAGGGACGCAACAGCACAAACTCCTAGAAATGAGAAAACGCAGTCGGAGGAATACAATCCAGGCTAACTGCGAATCCAAAGTAAATATTTAAATGCTTCAGTCATAATGAAACTTTTTGCAAGAAGAGGCCTCGCAGCTCGAGATCACCTCCGCTGCTGCTGCTGCTGCTGCTGCTGCTGCTGCTGGGAAACTCGTCCCTCGGATCGTCGGGAGGTTTTGAGGCGATCCATAACTTCAAACTTTTCAAGTTAAGAAGGGACAAAGCGGCTCCCTCATACGGCGCACAGGCCGCCGTGAATGACTCCCTGTGGGCGTTTCATTAAAATGCAAATGCCGCGATTGTGTACCGCTATCTCTGAGCCGCCATACTTTTCCTCTCCTGTGCATTTTGTTATCAGGAATCATCATATTGATCAAATTATGTAGATGCTAGCAAGATCCGAGCGATGAAGATTCGGGAAAGATTTATGCTACAAAAAGGCCCTTTAGGTCAACAGAGAGACAACTCAAGGTGTAAATGATCTGTTTTTTGGTCTTTTTATGGCAAATTAAGTCGGAGTACATTTCACAAAGTCAGTTGTTCGGTATAAACAGTCCTCCACCGTTAGCCACTAGCATCTTTCATATAGGAGCTGCATCTTATTGCTCAGCTCAAGGGCAGCTCGTCCTGCAGCCGCTGCGGCTCCATTAATCAGGATTTTAGCAGAAAACAAGATGTTACCGAACGCCCCGAACTAAACAGAATTTAGTTAAACAGTTTGAAAATTCTGCTGAAAAGAACAAGAGCAACTCACAGGAAAATAAAAGCATTCAAAAGTCCGGCGTTGTTAAAGTTCACAGCACAAATTATGATGCAAAACATGAAAATGGGGTAATTGCAGCCTGCTGAATGACTGAGTTGCGTGTTTTGTTAGCTAACATGAAAAAACAGACCATTATGTCTGAAAATAAAACCTCCATTTTCCACAACACATCTCTCTTCCTGCAGAAACGTCCTTCTCCTTCTGTGCATTTTAAAGCTCTGAGGCTTTCTGTTCGTCTTCACTGAAGAGCTTTAAACGTCGGAAACAGCTTTCCCGTTAGCCTTTAGCTTCTTTCTACTTTTGGCGCCTCCTGGCAAAAGATCTGCACGGCTGGCTGATAGCTCGCAGCGGTTTTAATTGAGCAATGATTTATTCCAACAGAGATCTTTTGCCTGATTGACAACGCCTGACAGGCAAAACAGGCGAGTATCAGCATCAGTGAGACTCACCTGACGCACATTTCTCTGTTCGACGGGGGGAAACTTTGCCAGATTAAAAGCGCTGGGAGCTGCCGGTGCACCGTGCAGATCTCAGGTCTGATTCTTGCTCTTGAGTTTGTTAAAAAAAAACTGCAAAAACCATTTAGTTTCCAGTTTGCAGCGAAAGAGCGGCAGCACTTTGCTTTTTCTCGCTCAAATCAATCCGTCTCTCTCTCTCGAAGCCATCCAGCAGACCTCCCACCAAAAAACCCTGACCCGCCGGCACAAAAGCAACACTTAGCGGTGGATTGTGCGCTCGCGGTAATTACACAAATGTCTCGGCCTAAATGTTGCCATCGATTTATTGACGTCAAAATCCTATATGAAGCATAAGTAGCAGTATTTCCTCCTAAAGCCATCCGTGCATCGATACTCCTGCACACAGACGCCTCTGCGAGCTTCCTCCCATCGTCTCGCTGCCTCACAACCCAGCGAAGTAACTGCGATGCTGCTGTTGACAGTTTGGGACATGAGGGGGCTGCTTCCCCGTGGCTGTTAGTTCTGATGATAATTGTATTATTATTTTTTTTCTTTTTGCAAAGTTTATATAACTTCTCCATCTATCTATCTTTGGCTGCACTATTATTTCTTCTCTTCCTTCACCGGAGAGCAGAAAAACAGTGATGCTGGATTAATTTCAAGAAGATATAAATGTCAGGTATAGCACTTCTGAAAAATCAATGAATGCCACGTTCTCCTCTCTGCATACTGAATGTGCCAAGTGTGAAGAATCGCAAAGGTGTGATTCCAAAAAAAAATATAATAATAATAATAATAATAACTGGAGAAAATATATTCTCCTTTCATGTTTTTTTAATGCACCTCCTGGAATATTCCTGCGCGCTCGCTAACAACGGTTTCAACATTTACATGCACAAATAAATACTAAATCCCGAATCTGGCAGGCAAAATAATGTCGGTAAAACAGGAGGACCTAATCTGTAAACTCACACACTCATTTTTACTCTCTATTTACCTTCACTGTCTCGCTTCAGTGCGTTTTTCCATTCCGACATAAAACAGAGTTTAATTAAAGCTTCAGCAGGTACAGAGGAGGCCTCCTCCATGTGCATCTACACTCGTGCAGATCACAGGCTGCTGTAACATGGACGCTGTCATACATGTGGTTTAAAAAGGCTTCTGCGTCATTAATGTTTGAAAAAGAGCCAAAGAAACATGAAGCCGTCCCGCTAAAAGACAGAAAATGTGTCTTTGTGTTGTGTTTTTAAGGCTATTTTAAGAATCACAACACTGATGTCACCTGAAGATGAGAAGCAGAGAGACTGAGAACGTAAAGAAGAAGAAAGAGAGAAACTCGAACAAGACTTTGATGCAATGAAGTCAAATTAAATTCAGATATTTAAAACTGTATTGTACTTGTGTTAATTAGAGCTGGACACCGTTACTGTAAGAACAGACTGAATCTGAGCAAACAGCTAAACCGGTAAAAACCAGACAGTGAACGCACCACAGAGTCTTCAAGACTTCCTGATTTTTCTTGTTTCTGATGAATGAAAAGAGGTTTGACTTCACAGTTTAAGACAGAAGGGCTTTACAAAGCAGTGATGCATATTTAATGTATGTTTGGCACAAAACAGAGTATTTTAAAGCAGCTGAGGCCTCATTTCTTAAATGCAAATGATTTTATTTTTTGAGTTTTGGCCTTTTGTTTTGCACACAGAAGTTGTTTTGGTCGCTGAGGGTGGATCCTTTGGAAAACTGCGAAGGTAAAACCTTAATTTTGTGACTCTGAAAGGACGCTGGTCCGACCCAAAACTGCTGCTGCTGTAACGCCGACACATTTGTAAGCAGACGTTTATCTACACGAGTTCTGAGTTTTTAAAGTGCAGGAGGATCTCCATCACAAGCAGCTGCTGGACAGGAAGCCTGCTGCCACAGCGGGGACAGTCAGCAGGACGTTAACGAATCAGACGGCACCGAAGAGAAGCTCCATGTCAGAAAATAACACGTGCGAGTCTGTCCGTCTGGAACATTAGTCACTTTTGACTTTCTGTGGCTTCTTCTCTTTAAAATGACCACCTAATAAAAGCCACAACAGGAAACCGAACGCGTGAATCACCGCCGTCACACCGAGCGTGTCATCATCCGCCTCCACCTCCTCACGCCGACCTGTCCTCATGTCAACCCCACCTTAATGTACTTCCCCCGGCTCCATTTAAATCACTCCGCTCCAGTTCCCTCCATCCTCCAGACTTTCCCCCTCCTCCACTCCTCTCTGTCTTCTTCTCCTTCTTCTTCTTCTCCTTCTGCGTCCTCACCCAGCCACTCTAATTGCCTTGCTTTGCTAAATGAGCCAACCGATTGTGCCTCCAGTTAAAAGCTGATGAGGAGTCGGCCCCATCCGGCCCTCCAACTCTGCAGCTCGGGAAGCTAAATAAAGAGCGGAGAGATGAATGAAGGGAGCTCACTCCAGAATGCAGATGCCATCTCTTTTTTCCTGCGCTGACAACCATCGCCTCTGACAGCCAGCGTGCAATCATATCCCAGCATCCCATGGGAGTCGGCTTCCCTGGCACCCACATCTTTTGCAGTTTTTTCTCCGAACCTGATGTCAGTGTTGTTTTCATGGATCAACCGATGCACATGCCGGGTTACTGATACCAACAGGAGGAGGAGGAGGGGGGAAAAAGAGGCTCTTTCCGCTGTCTAACTTTGCACAGAAGTGAGAGAAATTTACAATAAATTCGACTGTCGCCGACAGTATTGGAACTTTTCTGCCGAAGGGTAAACAGCGAGGGAGCAAAAAGACACAGCTGACACCGTTAAAGACGCCGAGGAACGAGGAGGTGAACCTACAGCCGGCGATAAACAACCTCCTGCCCCTCTTGTGTCTTAAAGTGTGAGAGTTTAAAAATGACATTTCACCCCGTTTCGCTTTGTGTCTGGCAGGAAGTCACAGCAGAGCTCGGAGCTCGGCTGCTGATTCGCCGCCTGGTCTTCAGGGCGGCGGAGTGAGACGGCGAGCTGCACCGGGCTTTAATTTACTGACGGAGAGTCGTCCTCTCCCTTTTCTCCAACCAAATGTTGGCTGCCTCGGCCTTCGCTCGGGCCCATTCGCTGCGCTTCCTAAATGTCATTTGGTCTCCGAAGAATCTCCCGGAGGAAATTACATCGCAGAGTAGTTTTTGTGTGCTTAAAAACTGGGCGAGTGAAACCAAAGAACTGCATCTTAATAATACTTTTATTAGCCAGGAGAGACGGATTAACGCTAACAAGTCACAGCAGCAGAGATGAAGAAATCTTTGCTTTTAGTTTCTGAAAATAATCAAGTTTCAACTAAAACTGTGATGTGATGTGAGAGCATCTTCCATCAGACGCTGGGACGTCGGAGCTGCTGCAGAGCGACAGGTGGAGTCCAACTCCACCCGACCAGTGACCGACTTTCACATGAAAGCACATTTTCCTTTATAAGAAATCTCTGCTGCCATATTGCACTAATAGTATCTTCATGTTTTTTTTTACAAAAGACACAAGCAAATAAACTGTAATATTTGATGATTAAATATCATGCAAAAGTGTCATTATTACGTCGGGTGTTTTGCTCAGGTAGTTTGCAGTCTGCAGCTGCTCCGTCTGCCTTCATCCACGGTTTTTTTTTTCAGTAACTTGACTTCACTTCAATGAAGAAAAACAGATTTCACTGCAGAGTCACATGTAACTATTGATTCCCTCGCTCTTTTTTCTCTTTTACAGACTCATGTCGTGTCTGTTTCAGGCTCAGTGTGTATGAATTTGCAGTGAACAAACTGCTATGTGTTATTTATGGTCTGTTTCATACACACACACACACACACACAGAGGAGCTGCAGCTGTAGCAGTGCTGTTTATCCACTTCACCCTGCAGAGGTGTCCTCCTTTATGGAGTCATGCTGGTGGCAACCCTGAAGCTCCAGAGAAGCTTCTGCGCAGGTGGCAACCGAGCACAGATTTTTAAGACGAGGCTATAAAAACAGAGGAGGAGGAGGAGGAGGAGGAGGAGGAGGAGGAGGAAGATGCAACCAGAGCACGTTTCCACTGCTGCAAACAGACGGCGAATGTTTCCCGTTTGCCTCCGAGTTCATTTCAGCCAAGACCGACACTGAGTTATTATTGATGCCGATCCAACTGTCAAGTTAAAGTTTAAGACGCTTCCTTATTGATCTTTAAACGCTGTGCTGGTGTGTTTAATGGAGGTCAAACATATAGTGTGGTCTGTATGCGCTCGCTCGGTTCCCTAAAGTGATTTATGGCAAAGATTCGAAACACTGCAGCTCCTGGAGCCAAAGCGAGGCTGCAGAAATCTCTGAGTGAAAGTTGTTATGGTGGAATTTCTCGCACTTATTCATCTTATAGAAAGACTTGTGTGGGAAAAAAAGTCTTGTCTTGAGCCATGACAACCAGGTCTCATCCTCAGGTCAACACATAACAATGTGTTTGTCACCTTGCGGCTCAAAAAGAAGCAAAAAGTTTCCCTCCAGTGTCTGTTCGAGACGTCTGCTGAAAGTTTTTCCACCAGAAAAACATTCCTGCCTCATAGTTACTGTGAGGCATTCGCAGCTTAGTTACAGTTAAGCACCAAAATGAGCCAGAAAAGTTCAGCAAATGGTCATATTTTAGGATAAAGAAAGTGAGGATTTTATGTTGTTCATGTGCAAGATGCAAGTTAAAACCTGCAGGTTCAACCGTCCATCAACCAGCCCCGACTTCTGCATCCAGGCTTTTTTGTTCTGGGCTTCTAAAATCTCCAAATTAGTTCGACTTGGTAATGAGAATCGTCTTGCCGTGAACAAGTAAAACAGAAAAAGAAGTTCAAATTCTGATTCCTGCCTCTTTTAAACTGGCTGAGCAGAAAAAAGGATTTAAGAGTAGGAATAAAAAATGGCGGAGAAACCGACAGGAGGAGACAAACTGACGACAGGAAGCTTTTTAAAGGAGAAGAAACCTGTTGGATGAACTGTCTCACGGCTCCAAAGAAGAGTCGCCATCCTGCATCTCAACCTGCAGAGCTGAAATTGATATTGATTTTCCATCCGACTCTGGATGACACACGCAAGAGGTATGCTGCAAAAAAATAATAAAAAAATGTTGCACTTTTCCTTTAAAACCGCCTCTCAGCTGCAGATGCTTTCACTTCCCTTTGCAGCGCTGCTTCCTTTAAATGTTTGCAACCGTAAACTCTGTTCGATAATCCCGACGCTGGTGCTTCTCCAGCTGGACTCCGTTTGCATGCTGGACCGTATTCATGGTTTCACTGGGCTGCAGAAGTCTGTCAGGGCCACTGTGCGTGTGTGTGATGTGTGTGATGTGTGTGTGTGTTCACATGCTGAGAGTGTATTCATGTACACGGTCGAGCGCATGAGGTTTGTGGAGTAAATTATACAAAGAAAAGTGTTTTCCTCGACCTCAGTCTGGGCTCTGGCGGCAGGAAAAACAGGGCCACGCAGGGCCGACCTCATTATTCACGTCCTCGGTATCTTCCCAAACAAAATTAATGTGGATGACTTGGAATGTGGCCGCTTAAGGAAATTATTTGTCATTCCGGCTCTGGAGTCAAAATAACTGTGGTGTGTGTGTTTTTCCCGCCATGTGAGGGAGGAGAGGAGGAGATTACTGCATGGAAGAGGAGGAGGTGAGGAGGTGAGGAGGTGAGGAGGAGGAGAAAACAGCAGGGCGACGGTGAGACAGGTGAGAGTGATGAGCGGTGAGATTATATATCAAAAAACCTTTTAGTTTCGGACAGATCTGCTGCTGGAGGAACGCACGCCATTTGAGCTGATGAATGTGTGTGTGTGTGTGTGTGTGTTGATGGATTTACACAAACAAGGGGGAGTAAAAAAAATGTTCACGCTTTCTGGAAAAATACTTTGTCTCTTTAAAAAGTGTCCATTAGTAGTCGAACGAGACTAATTGGTTCGTTTGCTGGGAAGAAGACGAACATGTTCAAATCCACCTACAGTTGCCACTTTTTTTTTGCTGAGCTTTGGCTTCGTAAGGAAGTTTTAATTAACGACACACAGCGGCGGCCATTAAAGGAAGGCACAGAGATGGTCATTTGAGTTAATGAGAGGACAGTGTTGACTTAGAAATTAATCCAACATAAATGCCAAAAACTGCAGTTCCACGACTGGCCACTCGAGGCTGAGTCGGCTGTGGTTGACCTCATGGTGACTCATAAATCACACGGTTGTCTATTTATCTTTCAGAGGATGATGTTGCTGTTTTGTTCCAGCTGCAAACATCATCTGGTGGTGAGTTTGTGTCTCCGTCACAGATTCAAAACCGCAGAAACAAACTCAGCAGTTGGATGAAACGTTTTCACAAAGTTAGACTCTTCAGATTTCCATCTTTCTTGATCTAACTTCCCAACTACGGCGGAAATGAAGCGAGCTCTGAACTCGGGAACAGAAAGGATGGCGGGGACGGGACACTCGGCTGCTTTCACTCGAGCGGAGGCGAAGTGGATGTAATTGTGACTGACCCTGATGAACGGAGCGATTGTCGGTTATTACACTGTAAAATACCAGCCAAGGTGGGAGATAATAAATCTCAGACGGGAACGTGAAACTCAGCAAAATCAGCCAAGGTTCGGGACAGTAACGGCTGGGGGGGTTTAGAGAAGGTTCAGGTCTGAATTTCAATTGTGTCTGTCCTCAAATGCCCAAATGATACGAGCTCAAAATAACCTGCATAATGAGACGTATGTGGGACATCAGGGCTGCTGCACCTCAGCAGCCTCCAGGGCTCCAAAAGAAGTAGTTGACTTGTCATTTAATCACAGGAGGAAAATAATATTTATTTCGCTCAATAACAATTTTTGACTCTCCTTGAAAAGGTCTCAAACACCACCAGGAAAGGGTTAACTGATGTCCTGACCTTGGAAGGGCTGAAAAGCAGAGTTTGAGAGGATGTTTACAAATGAGCCGCGATCTGATTGGACTAAACAACCGGCGAGCTCGACTGAGATGAAGACACTGTTTGCAGTAGCAACACGACTCTTTTCTGCAGCGAAACCGCGAGTCTTTCTTTCTCTAAAAGCCTTAAACTCTGTTTATTTGACTCAGATTATCATAGAAAATTAAACAGATCTGTGTCTGTTTTTCCGCTCTGTTGAAGGTTGTGATGTACAGCCATGTTTTCTTTCTGCCCTTCTGCTCTTGCAGCTCGTCTGCTGCTTCAGTGCTGCACGATCTTTTAAAGTCATGCATGACAGCCGGGACGGTCAACAGCAGCTACGCCGCACAGCGCCCCCCAGCTGCAAGCCTGCTGCACATGCACGGCCACTTCTTTATCATTACAAAACACCACAGATGAACGATTAGTCCGAAACCATGCAGGGTGTCAATCAGCAGCTTTAATGGGTGTGTATTCCACACACACACACAGAAACAGGGTGGATGTGCTCCTTGCTCGGCTCTGTGTGCATAAAGCATGTTGATATCAGCAGTGACAGTGACAATAACAGTGAGTCGCCTCGCCCCTGCAGAGCATGAAAACATGAGAGCAGTGAGCTGAGAGAACATCCCGACACCACCGCCGTCATTCCAGTCACGGCCGGGACGATCTGAGGCCTGCGCTCCATCCGGCGCTCACCGCCAGCTCACGGGGCTCAACTAGTGCCACGACATTTACTTCTCACACAACGAGCTGCATTTTTTTTTTATGTGTGTGCAAAAAAACACAGCACATCGTATTATTTTGTGCAGCGAGACCTCGATCAAAGACAAGCTCACATCTCCTTTTGCTCTCGTTCCTCCGAAGCTCAGCCGAGGTGACGGCAGCCAGTCTTGGCAGAGAGCCGAGCTCCACATATGGCACAAATACGGTCGCAATCATTGTTCCCCCGGACACTCGAGTCCGACATGTTCTGCTCTCTGAGTGACGGTACAGTAATGCAACAGGAATCACTGCTGCAGGCTTTTTAACATATAAGAGTGCCGTGAAGGTTTGCTGCTGGAAAATGTGAGGTGTCACTATGGTTTACTGGAAAAAAAAAACACATTAAATGTGCAAATTTGCAGCAAATTATCAAGTTTCATGGATGATAATGAGATCAAACGAGAATGAAATAACTTAGTTTGATTTAGTGGCCGTTGAGAATTGACATTTTCTGCTTTTTCTGCTATAAATAAATGTTTGTTGATGAAGGTTTAACTGAATAGGAGATAAAGTTGTGACTGTTTCTCTTATTTTTCTTGCTGGATATCAAAAGAAACACTTTGTCTCAATTAAATATCCTTCGAGCTTCAGAACTACAACTTTACATTTGAAACACTGAAAAACAATCTGCTGGTTTATGAAAACTGCAGATTTTCTTGGCTGGTTTGTAATAAAAACATAAAAATCTGGGTTTTTATCATGCTAGCTGTGTATAATTTGCTATGTGTTTTGACATATGAGTCTAAAGCTGTTTGTTTATGACTCATTTCATAACATTTCATATGTAACTGCAAAGGTTGTTTATTATCTTTATCCTGTGAAAATCTGCCGTTTCTGTAATCTGTAATGTTAAAAATTCCCCCTCAGATTGCCGAACACATTTGGCCAAACACAGATGTGACATTATCTGCTCTATGTTAATCAGCATCTCTGTGATTTGGGGTCATATTTGTTTTTGAAACATCTGTTCCTGTTGTCGACTCAACTGAAATCAGTTTTGCTCGTAGTTCGTCGGTCACATGAGCTTCTGTCTGTGGCCGAGCAGCTGTGCGTTGAGCTATACTGATGTTTAAAATGAGCATCTACAGAGAAGGCTAAAAAAAAAAGGTGTCACATTCAAGTGCAACGACCACAAAGCATCTGTCACTTGATCCAAATCAGCTGCAAATGTGTATTTATGTCTCTGACACGAGCAGCAAAACAACCCGAGCCCGTATCATTACTGAGGCTGCTGGACTGCAAACAGTGACATCATTTCAGAGCCATGACATCACATCTGGAGGATGATGTCAGTAAATAAAGGTGTGAGAATGTTCCACATTTAAACACTGACGAGAGGGGGTGATTTTCTTAATCACACGAGGCTGCCTGGTAATGCCGGTGCTTCAGCAGAAGGAGAACGTGTCTAATTTAAGAACGAGTAAACAAATCTGTCCAGACTTCCATCTTCTGGTCTGAGCTGCAGAAATCTGAGTCTGAGCTAAAATAAACAAATACTTTCAAGTGATGTCAGTATTTATGTGCAACAGTTAGTCTCAAACTGCACTTTTTTAAAGGATATTTCTGTAAATGCACGAAATCACGTGTTTAGAACAAGTTAGCAATGCCTAGCTGATAATGTAGCAGGGAAGCTAACATGCTAACACAACGCTAACATGATGCACATTGTTAAAACGATCAGTTCAAAGTCAAATAAAAAGTGTCTGAATCTTCTCATCAGTGTTTCCTCTGACACGCCGTGTGTGTGCGTGTGCATGTGTGTGTGTGTGCGTGTGTGTGTGTGTGTGTGTGTGCGTGTGTGTGTGTCACACTCCAGCTGACGGGTGTGTTTCCAAACTAAAAATCCTGCCCAGTGAAGCTTTGACGCTGTAAGACCTGATGGGCGGCAGACTCACCGGACTCACCGGACTCAGGTGTCTGAGCTCTGTAAACAAACAAACCCCCCCCCATCTTCCTCCACACCAGATAACACTGAGCCCCCTGCCCCCCCCCCCACCCCGAGGGACGCAGCACACAGCAGCTACGACACCACGAAGAGGGGAGCGGAGGTGTTGGGGACCTGTTGTCAGTTCCAATCGGCTTGCTCTCTCCGAGGTCCGCTGAGGTAGCCGAGTGAAGCTGCTGCTGCTCGGTTGAGAGGCTGAGAGAAAAGGCTGTTTTCATTTTCGAGGTGGGGGGGGGACGGCGAGGCGCCTCAACTTCCTGCCTGAGCCTCGGCACCACCTCTCGGTCTGCCGGTTACATTAGGCTCCAATTAAGTGCAGCAAACGATAAGGAGAAGCATTGACGCTGCTTAACAAGTTAATGTGAACGCCGTGTGCTTAAGGATGCTCCGGTTAGCTGCTTTTCTTCACACACAAACGCAGCTCTGAGTTTGTTATTCGGCCTGTTTTTGCATCACAGGAGGTGTGTCACTGATCACGTTTCTCAACAACTCCGCTGTGACAGTAGATGAGCACCGAAATGGCTTTTTCTTTTTTTTCCCCCCTTCTTTCTGCAGCACAAAAGGGACTCTGTGATGTTCTGGGCAGTGAGAGCTGAATTACTACATGAGCCAGTCGCTGAGGCTGAGAGACGGAGAACATGAGCTGAAGCCAAACATCCTCCGCCACTCGCCATGAATTCAATTTCAGCGCCCCGCGTCTATCTCAGGTTTCAGCAGGAGAGAATAATTAACCCCCCCCTTTTAGTGACATGTAGCAATTTCCTTAAGTAAATGAAGTACTAATATTCTGAACAAATGCATTCAGACACCTTGCAGGGCTTAGGGGCTTGTTGCCTGGTAACAGCGTTTTATATTAAAAAAAAAAAAAAAAAAAGGGACTGTAAATCCTGATTCGATCTGATGTGATTTTGAATTTTATAATCCCACTTCATCAGATAACAGGAAGGCGAAATGGTCCCAGTCTTTGTGCGATCCTGCGATAAATTGTGTGGAATTATTGAGCTTCTTTTAATGGCGTTTTAAGCTGGAAACAAATGACTCAGGGGATAATGTCAGTATCAGTTCTAAATATAGGCAATTATTTATGGGCCTGTAATTACTGTACATTGAAGTATGCACAGACAGCAGCTATTAGAGTACCTTCAGCTGTGCAGCACCGAGTGTAAATTCTTTATTCTGATTAAAAATATAAACCCTCAGCTTCCCTCAAGAATAAATTAGAATAAAAGGCTCAAATCCAAGGTAAGGACAGCAAAGCTAATACTAGAACATCAGGATGACTTAATTTGACTGGATTAAAACTTAAGTACAAGCGTTTGTTTTAAAAATAAAGTTTCATTTTGGCACTTTTGCAGTTGCATCCAATCTGAATTATAACAAACAATCATGCTAATTTCTGTAGTTCAGAGCTTATAATCGCAACCCTGATTCAAAACAGTTGAGATGCTGCGTGAAACGTTCATAAAAACAGATTAAATCATTTACAAAATGTTCCTGAACTCATCTGTTAATATCTTTTATACTGTCATGCGTTCACAAAGTGGTGAATCTCTCCATCTTTGCTTGTGAATGACTGAGCTGGTTTTGATGATCTCACCTGTCACCTGTGAACCTGTTTACCTGTGGAGTGTCCAAACAGGTGTTTTTTGGAAAATTCCACAACTTTCCGAGTCTTTTGTTGCTCTTTTCCAAACTTGTGTTGTCGAATGTGCAAATATCAGTATAGTTGATGTAATAAAACATGAAATTAGTCGTCTTTTTACTGTTTTTATTGGATTATTTGTCAAAAAGCAGCAAATAATCCCATTCTGTTCCATTAATTTTTCACGCAGCATCTCAGCCTTTTTGGATTCGCTGTTGAACTTCTCCACAGTCGAGAGCGTCTGTATGTTTAAAAGTGAAAAACTGCTGATGTGATTTCTGCCGCTCTGGGCTTTAACACTCAGCGCCTCGACTCTCTTCATCACGCCGCCTCACTTACACAGCAAACCTCACTAAAAATACCTTCACTGAGACGCTCGTTTTTTTGCCAAATGGGTGATTTTCTTGTCAAAATGATTTTGCGCGGCAATAAATACGACACTGTCTGATCTCCCAACCTGGATCTCCGAGGATTAAAGGGTTGATGCAAATAGGGTTAAGCTACCAGCTTTCCACGGCAGCGGCAGGTATTGTATGAGTAAATGACAAATCACATGTCAGGCTGGTGTGTGAGGGCGGCTGTGTGTGTGTGTGTGTGTGTGTTTGGGGTGTTGGTGTGTGTTGGTGACAAACGTTTGTCTTTCCCTAGTGGATTTCTGCTGTATTACATCATAATGAATCGAATTAATGCCGATAAACAGGTGTTTACATGGACTGCATATTGATTCGCCACTGAGGGTTGACAGTTTTCTGATAATATCACGTAACGGAGAGAATAAACAGACACTTTTGACGCAAATGTCTGTTTTTTTATGCACATGAACTAAACTCGGTTGGTAATGAAGCTGTTTAAACAAGACGCTTAAGTTCATTTATACAGAAAAGAAATTAATTTGCTCCAAAAACCTTTGTGGTTGTGAATCTTTCTCGGTGTCAGCTTCGTTTCAGACGGCCCCCACTGTGGGCAGCAGTGATTATCGTGGCCCTTAACTGTTGCTTTGTGGGTGGGCAGGGAGCTAATGGAGGCGATCTTGATGGAGAAGTAATTAACTGTAATCGATGCAAATACTAAGTAGTTAAAACTTCCTGCAGCAACTTTCTTACAGACCTCCTCTTCCTTCATTACCTCATTGCTAATGAAGGAAAAATAACAATCTTATGGTCCGTAGGGCGAAACATCACAATTAAGAGGAGCGTTCAGTTTCTGTAACTTACTGAATGCATAAAACATGAGCAAACAAAATAACCCAAACACTTCATTTGGCCACATAGTCTAAACTTTATAAAAGAGAAACACAAAACAAATCACCGAAACCTAAATGTTGTTTACATCTGCACAGAAATACTCAGCAGCCACGACTACAGTGAGTGAATTAGGACAAAAATCCTCTCGTTTTTCACTTTTTAAACTTGATTTTTGTGCACTTTTCAGATCGATGAGGTAGATAATGGCCAAAAAATTAGAGATGAAGAGGAACATGCATGAACATTCAGCAGTAGAATTGATTCTCTGCATTCAGTCCATCACTGAGCCTCTCAGATCACTGACAGGAGGATGAATCCATGTTTGAGTTTACATGTTTGTTTGCAGGAGAAAGCAGAGTTTCCAGAGGAGAAGATGCACAGAAATCCCTCCGTGAACCTCGGACCTTCTACCTGTGATGCAGACTTGCTAACCACTGAGCCGCAGTGTGTAAAAAAACCCCTCAAAATATTCCATTAAGAAGAAAACACACACACACACACACACACACATAAAAAAAACAAAAACCCAGGGATGAGCCTTCAAGCCTGAGCCTGAAATAACAACAGTGTTGTGCCTCGGCTGGTCCCTCTGTGGCAGGATGCTTTCGAGTGCTGCAACGAGAAGAATTGCTTTCTTAAACAAAACACTTCCCACAGAGGAATAAACAACAGCGGCAGCCTCAGTTCTCCAACCGCCGAGGAGAATCATGTTTCTGAGATATTGTTACCAATTCACTTCATACGCACTACTTCAAAAAAAAAAAAAAGGGATCGCTTCATGTGTGCCCATTTTAAGTGGGTTGTTCGATGCCGTTAAATATTCCGAGTGATCTGAGGATGCACTGCCCACTCTCCTGAAAATGTAGAAGAAGAGGGAGAAGAGAGAGGAGGAGAAAAAAAAATAAAATTAAATGCAGGAGTTTACGACGGGCTGCAGAGCTGAGAGGCTGGAGTGCTAAACAGCCATTAAAGAGCATGGGAGGGCAGCGCAAATGGCCATAACAAATCTGTCCCAGTTTGCTGGGAGGCATCAATTTTGAGGAGTGTTGCTCAAAGTGATTCTCATTTAAATCAGCCTATAACGTAACGACCTTCCCCAGGCGGGAACCTACACTCTGACTACCCCCACCGTCACTCCACCACCCCCGAGAAGAAGAACAAAGACACGAGATGAAAGGAGGTTTCACACGTGGTGGTATGTGGAAGCTGTGGGTTTCTTTTCTTCCATGGGTGGGGTGGTAGTGGGGGGTGGGGGTCTGCAAGTCATGCGGCCTGAGAAGCCGTCAGACGTTCCTGCAGATAAAACTGACCACATAGAAAAGTAATTTGCAGTTGTCAGACGACGTCGCCTCCATGTTGTTAGAGGAGATACAGCAGCGGCCGCGGGGCAGGAAGACTATAGGGAGGAATCTTTGAACTTCCTTTAACCCCCCCCTCCCTCTTCAATACATCATGTTTACATGTTTACAGGCTCCCATTGGAAAAAAATATGTTTAATGCTACATTGCATATGTTCTTAACTGTTAGGCTGCGAGATATGAAGACGGATGGGTCACAAAGGAAAAGAGAAAATATGTTTAAACAGATAAATATTTTCATTTTAGTCTCGTAGTCTGTCGAGTGTGTTCATCATCAGTTATTAATCTGCCTTGTTATTATAATCTCCAGCTTTATAGGTTCTTTGTTTTGCTCTGTTTCTGTGTTATATGTCTTCTTCTTCTCTTATTTTTCCTCATTTGTCTGTACTTATTGTTTTCCCTGTGCTGCTGCATGAGGAGGATAAATAAAGGAGCATCTGATCTCATCTTATTACATTAAGTTCATCAGTCAGTCGGTGAGGTGAAGCCTGATTCAACATTCAACTTAATCTGCGTCATTTTGCAACAAAAGGCTGTAGAGTGAAATTCCGTCGCAGTGCTTTTTAGTGCAGAAATCACACGAATGTATAAATAATGAACGACTCTATATGTGCATGTATTTCTGTGTATGCATGCAAACATGTGCATATGAGGCCTGTTTTCATGGCAGGTAATATCAGTGTAGTTCCTGCAGCCAGGCAGAGGAGTGATATTTACCCACGGCTGGCATTCATGGAAACCGGGACCTGGCCTATCTCATAGCTGCAGGTTAGTCCACCTGGGAAATTCTGTAGATTGATGGTTGGAGTCCAGCGGTGTCTTGCATGCCAAACGTTGCCTTGCCAGTGTCAAATTCTGAATGATTACTGTGGACTTCCCTTCAAAAATTCTTCACAAAAAAGTGTGTGTGTGTGTACACCGGCTGGACTCGGAGGTTTCTGGGGCTGAAACACGACTCGACATCAAATCCTACACGTCCGGAATTGATGAGACTTTTTCCGTTTTTTTCTGACATGACAGCGAAAAAAACAAGCCATTGTTCTTCGTGCGTGATGGAAAATTTCAGTTGCAGGTGATGGGGCAGCTCTTGTGATTGCATGCCAAAAAACACTAGAACAATATGCTATATTGGCAGGCGGACAGTGATATACAGTGAGTTAAAAGCTCTCTGCCACTGAAGTACATCACTGCAGATGCTAGAATGAATAATGCTTTGTTTCAGAGGAAAAAAACGTGGCGAGAGTGCTAATGTGTCGCGGCGCATCATGCAGTTTGTGTCACCAGCAGGAAGAAGAAGAAGAAGAAAAACCAATTCATGCATTTGCAAACGTTAGATTAGCAGTCCAGGACGGCTGCCATGTTTTATGAATATGCATTAACACAATCATGTCTTTATTAGAATTTCTTCCATTGAGATTGGCTGTTTTCCCGCGAGCTCGCCGTGCATTATCTCCCCCATTATTCCTTTAGCATCACCTCCGTTTTGCTGCATTAAAAAGGCAACAGAAACGATGCCAAGGTGCATTTAAATCAGCGTGTGGCAGCTGGGCTCTGCCTTCGTTTGACCCTCATGGCTAACTCCTGTCCCAACCCCCCCATCAGCTCTGTTTCTACCTCCAGCCTCTCCGTGTTTACAGTGAACACAAGGTTGAGCCTTCACGTGGCGTCACAAATGGACCGTGTTAACATCTTAAAACAGCCTTCGATGTTAAACACCGCCAGGGATTTTTATTATTTTAAAAGAAAAAGCTGAAACTTTTGTTCTCTTTGTCAAAAGACGACTCCGTCTAAATGTTGACGGGACATCAAGAGGCCGAGATGCACTTGGTTTGGCTAACGAGGAGACTCCGGGAGGCGTGTCAGGCATAAGCAAAGACAGTCCGAGTCAGTAAGTATATAACCTAAAGAGTGCGGCTCTCAGGACGGCGGTAAAACAGTGCGTCTCTTGATCTCTGTGTACAGGATTTGATGTTCAGCCTTGCAAATAACAGCTGTGAAGAACGCTCACTCAAGGCGTGAGAGAGTGCATCATTAAAATCAAAAGTTTGTTGTGGTGGGAAGATACATCTTCTCCACACCGCTGCCTCCTTTGAAACTGCAGCCTACTGGGCAGCACAATCCTTCACGCTGGGTAGAGCCGTGTCTATTACTACAGATTGGCTCTGCAAATCTCTTGGCAGGCATCATAAAAAAAAAAAAGGGGGTGAAAAGTAGAAGGGAGGGGAGGGAGAGATAGTAATAAAACCTCGCCAATTTCTGTCTGTGACAACATGAAAGAGGGAGGGACAGGTAAATGGAGGCAGCTGCAGTGGGAAATATGGCTTATCTTAGTCTGCCCACCCCCCCCCCCCCCAATCTGAAACCCCCTAAAGGTTTTGAAGATAACCACATATAAGGCTGTGTGTGTTGGAAGAGGGCTGCTTTGTGCAGGTAAGAAATGATCTAATGGAGGAGGAAGAGGGACAGAAATGTGATGCTGACGGAGGAATGTGATAACCTCTCAGGGCAGACGCCTCCCCACCTGCCCGTCAACCTGCACACGCCGCCTCGCGTCTGATTTTTCCACCTTATTGCATTTCCCCCCTTCACCGAATGTCATCCAATCATGGAGCGAAAAATACGCCGTATGATGAAAAAAGCAACGGAGGATGAAGGCTTCGTCGCCATCAGTTACGAAAGTTACGAAACAGCCGGTTCAGATGTGTGTGGAAGAAAAGCAACACTTCTTCCCTGAACTCGGTGAGAGATTGCAGCACATTTAGCAGCAGCGTCCGCAGCCAAACACGTCCTGATGGATTGATCAGTCTCTCTCCCGGACGCGCCGGGTAATTTGGTCCACTGTTAATGCACAGTTGCTGTTAATCAGAGGGTTTTTTTGAGTGTTCGCAGCTCAAGTGAAATCTTTGGACTCATCTGTGTGGAAAGTCTCCCATGAGGCTTTGCTGTAAACTGAAACATGAGCATCGGTGTTGCAGAATGCAAACAGCTCCTCACATCTTTTATTATTTTTTGTTTCTAATGATGGAAATGGTGGAAAAAAGTTCTGCTGATGATCCAGATTTTTCATGCAACTCTCATTAAAATGTCCCAAAAATCAAACAGCAGGTTGCATCGATGGAGGAGCTGATCAGCACGTTTTAAGAGCCTGTTGAGTCGATCTGCAGACTGGACGCAACAACCAATCAGAACAGAGGAATGTGCACCATGTGACTCGTCAGGTTTGAAACCGACAACACACCACTTGACTCGAAGAAGCTCGAAGTTGCTCTTTTTCTGTGTTTTTCTGTGTTTTTCTGGTGAAAACACAAAGAAAAGTGAGTCAGAGACGACTGAGAGGATGGTCTCTGTTTCTCTCATCAGGACTATTTAAGAAAACGTCAACTCGTCTTACAGACAAATAAGTCAAAGCCAAACTAAGCTAAGCTATTGATATAAATCAACACGCTGTGAGGCTGC
>JAQNCA010000006.1:20493678-20506179 GCA_029783725.1 Acanthurus tractus | reverse complement strand
TTTAAATCCTCCTTTATCAGACGGTTATCTTTTTTTTTCTTCTAAAATGATGCAAGTTCACCACAACGGACTGAACGGGACAAACCAGAGAAGCTGCAAAAAGGGAAATATTTAAAGTGCTTGGAGAGTAATTTCATACAAAAGTTTGATTTTACAACTTTTAACCACAAACTCTGAGGAAAATGGTGACATTTTGTTGGTGTGGTTTTTGCTTAAATGCTTCTCTTTCAGAACAATATGAGTTCACAGCAAGTTGAGGTGAATCAATGCCAGAAATGTTCTGATGCACAAGTTACTCAACCTTTTGCCTGGTTATTGTTGGGATTTCTACAAGACGATAATGTGATAATCTGACCATTACATGACTCTGAACTGGACTAAATTTCACTGTGACAACAAATAAAGTGACTTCCTGCAGCATCTGTGAGCTTTTAGAAGACCAGAAGAAGATCTAACAGACAAAAAACATCTTTAGGAATCCAGAAGTGAAAACATACATCATCTGAGCTCGATGAAAGCACTCTGAGAGGAAGTTATACACAGAAATCAGTTGATGCAGAAGTCTCAGAAAAACCTGAGGAGACCTGAAAGTCTCTAAATATAAAGCTGGAATTCTCCTCTTTGCCTCCGTATACAATCACAGCTCTCCTCGCCGATCACTGTGGGACTCTGCGAGCTGAGACTTGCAGTCAGCAGACATTTACTGAGATGCAAATCCGCTGCATGTGTTGTCCTGGAAGTCAAATCATTAGTCAAACCAAAACCATTTCAGCCTTCAGCGGCATGAAAAACGTCTGTCGTCAACACGGGGGCCAGAAAAAGACAGAAGAATGTAAAACAAACTCCAGCGGAGGACCGACATGACAGGAAACATATGGAAGAGGGTCAGTCCGGTCAAAACGTGACAGCAGACACTTGAAGTCAAACACAGCAACGATCCCAGGACGCAACAACCGAGCCGAAACCATATCTGACTATTGATCTTCAGGAATCATTAGGCATGACCAGGAACACACTCTTCATCTGCTCGCCACCAAGTTACTCTGTAACCTCGCCTGTCGTCTCCGCTCGGTCTCACAGGAAACCCGCTGGTGATATAACGACAAAAGAATCTGGAAATAGGTTTCATATTAGTAACTTATTCTGCCATTAATGCTCAGCTACATGAGCATATTAATCTAGAATAAAAGAAGGAGTGTAGGGAAGAAAAACACGGGATAAAGATGCAAAAGATGGAGACAAACTGAGGAAATGAAACTGGATTAAATTGAGCTTCTGTGATGTTTTAATGAGAAAACAGACTTCAGTCTTTGTTGACAAAATGTTGACATCATAATTCTGCATAAATAACTCAATAATTTGTATTAAAAATGCCAAATTTTCTGTGATCCATCTTGTCAAATGAAAAATGTGTTTCGTTTTTTCATGTTTTCTAATGTTTCATTGACTAAATGACCAACAAATAATCAAACAAATTGATCAACACGATGATCAGAGGTGAAAATATTAGTTTGCAGCCCTGCAACAGACGACGGCAACCAATGAAAAACCTTTAAATCCATTCCAGTGACATCTGCTCGGAGCAGAAACACCACAAACTGAACACAGGAAGAACTGGACTTCAAAGCTGAACACTTTAAATCATCACTGCAGGTTTGTGTCTCCACAGTCAGCTGGCAGGTTTATGACCTTGTGCTTCTAGATGTTAATCAAAAATAGGGATTTCTCCTCTGGTACCTGACACCCGACACACTACCTGCCCTGAAACAAATGGCAGACACATATTTTGGCGACCAGTTTGTGAACATTTAGCAGATAAAGAGTCAGATGTTTGCTTCAGGAGTTGGTGGAGACCAGGAGGAGCTAAAAGGTCTCACAGTCTTCAGATGAGCAGGAACATGCTGCATGTGGAAACAGGCCACCGTTCGCTCACATGTTTGGCTTGACAACTTTATAAGGTCATCATGTCGACGCCGGCTTTACAATGAGGATGAACTGATGCGACCTTGTCAGTCACGAAACTGAAACAGACACTCGGGCTTCGGATATCTGAGCCGATACCAGAGTTTGATCAATAAGCTGCACGCTCCGCCGAGTGCAGGAGGCAGAGATCATCACTCTCAAAAACAAACGTGTAAAAATAGATTCAAATGCATGAATTGTTGTTTATTTAAAATAACAGCGTTCATAACCAGCACACCGAGCTCACAGCTGGTTGAGCTGCATTCAAGTAACGTTTAATTTCTCGTCATCTCTGACGCTCACTAAAAAAACAACTGTGGACAAACTCACAAAGATCAGGGAGTTGATTTACAGACACGTCTTTGCTCAATTACTCAGCACCAAAGTACACACAGGGACACACACTAATGCTGATGACAACAATGGAAGACAAAGGAAGATGAATGAGTGAACTAAAGAGGAGCATGCCACGGTATTTCAGGAGCCTCATCAGACCTTTCACTACCGCCGCCGCCGCTGTGACTTTCTCATGAGGTCGGCCTTTATCATCCTGCAAACGGCCCCGGGGCATCCCATGGAGATGCGGGCCCTGCTCAGACAGGTCGGGCAACATACTGCTGTCACGACAGCCGCTCGGCTAAGCCCTCTTTAAAACATCAACACAATGACACAAAGGCATATCTCAGACGAAAAAAGAAAGCAAAGAAAAAAAAAAAGAAAAGGAAAAGAAGCAGGTTTTTTTTTTGTGCTCACTGAAGAAACCCACAGTTTAGAGTGAAATTATAGACAGAAGAAGAAGAAGATGAAACAGACAGACGCAGGGAAACCTGTGATCTGCCAGGAATGTGTTTGAGAAACAAGCTTTATGCACGTTTACGGTGAATCATGAGAGCACATAAGGTAAAGCCTCTGAGCTGCGGTTGGTCTTCATTTGCCTGAAGGGGAACTATTTCACTTAACCCGACTTCTTTGTTCTTGACTAAGTCACGTTTTGCATAACATCAAGCACTGCGTGATACGGCGAGATTCAGGAGAGAAAGCAGCTGAATGTTGGGACATTTTGTCTCCTGCAAAAAAAAAACCTCAGAGCAAACTGTTGCTGCCGCAGACAGGAAGCAGTGTTTTCATGTTAAATATCCACTCGTACGAGCCGAGACGCTTCATTTGAACGTTGAAAACAAGAAGATTCATGAACAAACGAGACAAAGATTCGTCTCATGATGCTAAAGTCAATGATTGACGGCTGCTGCGCTCCTGTTCAGCTTTTTTTTTTAGCTGCATCACGACACGATTCACAAAAATTCCACAAGCACACGAACCAGTTCACTTACGCTATAAAACAATTCTGTTTATGACGGTTAGTGACCTACATTTATTGGCAGCGTTGCAGGCAGAGAAAGTACACAACGTTTTCTGTAACAAGACGCAGGATTGAAACCTGAAGACAGAAAAAAAACAAAGAAAAAAAAGCTGCAGGAAAACAACTGGTAACTCACTGACGTAAATACCTCAAATACTGTCGGGATGACAGCTGTATAATAAACACTGATGTCATTCTGAGCGATAAATTTTATTGCTGAACTGTAAAATATACTTGTATATATTTATATCTGAATTCTTTCCTGGTATCAGCCTTGTTTTCTTTCCTGATCCAATAAAAAACAGAGTATCTGGATGAAGCTTCAGAGAACTTTGAAACGGCACAAACACACAGAAACAGACAGGAAATCATCTGTGATTGCAGCTCTTCTGTTCACAAAGTGCCAGTAAAGTCGGTTCAAAGCCTCTCCAGCATGTGACCGCTCTCATTCCACGTTTGCATAAAAACCAACAGCACAAGTCCAGCCTACCCATGATGCTTTGTGTCGAGCATGTTGCACGCAGGTACAGAGAGGACATCACAACCACGTACAAAGACACCGCCAGAATAAAAGCAGCCAAACTCAAACAAAAAGCACCAAGATTCAACAGTAAACACTCGACTTCCTCCTCTGAAATCCGCTGCAGGACCCAGTTTGAGCAGCAGCAGCTTCGGCCTCAGGTGTCGGGGTCTGCCGCCTGTTTACCAAACACCTGGCAGGAGGCCCGACTACGGCGCCGTTACGAGGGCGTCCGGTTTCAGTTCGTGCTCTTTTGTGACCAACGTTCATTCACAGCCATTTAACTCGAACGCAGCTGTCATGTCTCCGCTGTCATCAGTCGTCCGTGTTGAACAAAGGAGGCGATGGCGTGCTCATGAAAAGCTGCTCGTCCTTTTTTTTTTGTGTCACTGATTTTCTATGATTTATTACGACACGCTCTCCTGTTGAAACACCACACTCTCTGAAACCTTCCTGCACGTTTTCAGGCATCAGGCCCACAAACATTCACTGATAATCTTGAAAAGACGCATCTACAAAGGAATGCGATGGCTGATGGGGAAGAGGACAAGTTGCAGACTTTATCTTAAAAAACCAACCTGCTTCTCCATCATGGGATCAAATCCCGTTAAAACGCCGCACACAGGGTCGCTTATCAAGATCTGATGAATCATGCTGGAAGCCACATGTGCTCAGCTCGTCTCTGACAGAGTCCAGTTTGTGTAAAAACCCAAAATAATTCAGACCAGCAACACATTTACTTTGTACTACACTCATATCAGACAGCACAGCATGTGAACCAGCAGAAAAAATCCATCAGCTGTAATAAACTTGTCACTTTTCCATGAAAATATCAAAATAACTGCTTGCATCTTCTTTTCTGTATCCAGAAAAAACTCAAAACACACAGCGAACCTTAAGAAACACAACAATATGCATTATGTGTGTGTGTGTGTGTGTGTGTGTGTGTGAATGCCATTCAATTTCATAATCCTCAGAAAACACAAATTGAAAGCAACTGCAAGTCAAATATAATAAAATCATGTTTTTCACAATATTAGTACAAATAAAGTTTGATTTGAAGAAATTCTTCTTGCAGAACCGCCACTAGTGGCTCCAAACAGCCCACAGGTGAACTTTACCTGCGGTTCCTAACAGGTCAGGTGCCTGTGTGGGACTTTAACCCGCCTGTGCAGGTGAGCCGCGGCGCTTCTCAGGTAAACAGCAGCTTTTCAAACAGACAAAAAGCGCACAAAATGGTGAGCGGCTCAAATGGTTGTTTGGCAGCTTTGTTTACCCTCAAAACGACTTTTTTTTTTTTTTTTTTAATTTGGCTGAGTCAGCGCCTGCAGCCACGCTACCTGTCCGACCGCCAGAAGTGAACGTAAATACACCGATCACCCGGAGAGGCCGGTCCCCGGTTCAACCGGGAGCCCGGCCATCCCCGGCGGGTCGGCGCAGAATCTCACCCCGGGTTTGACGTCCTCGAACACGGACGCGTCCTCGGCGCCGTCCGCTCCCGACATCCTCACCGGCTTGAGCTGCGTGAAAACCGCCCTTTCTTCTGTGGCGTGCGGCGGATTCATGGCCAGTCCAACACTCGCTGCCATCAACACGATTTCTGACGCAAAGAAAATCTTCTGGTGAAATCGGGATCTAAGATAAATACATAAAAGAGTTCAAGCTGCTAACTGCGACCTATTTCAGCAAAGAAACTGCGGAATATTCCCACAGCCCTCCCCTCTCTTCTGACCCACAGGTAGGTTTTACCTGAGCTCAAGTATGGACCTGCTACCTGGAGCGAAAAGACAGCGCAGCCAATGAGAAGCGAGGAAGGGGACTCGCTGTCCAATCAGCTGCGTGGAGGGAGGCGGACTCACCTGAGCGACTGTAGAAAAGGAGGAAAACAACTGGAGGGCATCATGCAAACTATTGTCCCCTCAACACACACACACACACACACACACACACACACACACACACACACACACACACACACACACACACACACTTCACTGTAATTACATGACAGAAATTACAAACTAAATTTGATCCAAATTTGTTAAACAAATACTCAACAATAAAGTAACTAAAGACTTGTTTTTTTGTTCTTATTTCTTCCGTTTGTGATTTCTGTCATGTTGTGCATTCCTGTCACACAAAAAGAAATAAATTAGTCATGCTGATAAAGTTCCCTCTCGGCTGTGCACACATGGAGTCCATTGTGTTGGACAATAGGCAGCTGAAATCGTAGAATTACCTGGTAAAATTTGTTATCGAGCAGACAGTAATGGCTGACCGGTGGTTTTAACATATTTGTCCTGTGAGACATGAAAAGTTTATTTATAGAGCAGACACAGGACAGTTCAAACTGCTTTACAGGAGCAGAGAAATACATTTGAATTTGTTTTTTTCTCTAAAAGATGAGACCAGTGCAGCGACTTGAGGACAGGTGTAATGTTTTCCAGGTGTTGTTGCAGCCGTCTGAGTGATTTCTACAAAGACCTGTGAAGACAACGTGACAATAATCCAGTCTGCTCAAAATAAACACAGTAAATGTTTTTTCTGTGTGCTGTTTAGACAGAAATCCTTTAGTTCTCGCTGTATTTTAAACGTGGTGGAGGTTTGAATTTGTACATTTTCATGATGTGACTCTACAAATTAAACAAGATCAAGATTTTTGAAGGATCAGTAGTTTAATGTTACAGAATTAAGGTGAGAATTCACTTAATATTTCATCTTTGTGACCAAAAAGAATTACTTCTGTCTTTTCTTTCGTCACAACAACTTTCTGATTTGATCAATGCACCATTTTAACAAATTATGTCGAGTCGTGTGTCACATCTGTAATCTGCAGAACATCCTAATTGAATATATCTTTTTTATTATTTCTTTGTAAGAAGATGACGCACCCTTATACGACTTGGGAAATAAAACTGGATTACTCGCTTTAAATCAAATGTCTTAGAGTCCATGAAGCATTTCCTCAAGCGTCAGCTCCTGATGCAACACAATCAATTTCGTCACGATTGACGAGTGACACGCCGCTAATTTTGGCACTTTTGCTTCGGCTGTTCCTGCCCTTTTTATCTGTGACACTGAATGATGGGTTCATTTTATTTATTTTTAAACAGGAAACAGGTAATTTTGTGGCAAAATCCAGATGTTTTCTGAATTTACATCACATCTGAACATCTTTAGGTGGGTTGTGTCGACCTCTTGTTTATTTAGTTTTGCCTATTTTGAAAGATTTTCATCATTTTGACGAGATTCCAGTGTGAAACCATTCAAAGATCAAGTTTAGGATTAAAAACACACACAAAAAGTTTAAAAAACAGTCATCCTTGAAGCCCGGTGTTAAAACTAACACACTTTTCTCAGCTTGTGAGCTCAGCTTTTCCTCTGCTGAACCACCACAGACGACGGAAACCATTCAGCTGTGATGTTTGTGATGATTTCAAGTCAGAAACTAAACAGTTTCAGTCAGGGAGACTCTCTGCTGTGGACAGACGTATTATGTCTCAAAACACAGAAGAATTACAGCACAAACTTTGTTTTAGAGACAAGTTTGTCAGTGTGGCGCCTTTTATCAAGGCAACTCAGAGTCCTTTACATAAGACATGAGCGACATTATGTCATAAAATACATTCCAATGCTTTCAGCTACAATAAATTAGTCAGATTTGGCTCCAGTCGCACCAAAAAGCTGTTAACCTTTGAACAGACGAGCCCGCATGTGTGTTCAGAGGGTGACCTTTTCTGATATTTAAAGGGCAATTATGACAAAAGATCCAGTTTGTTAGAGTTAGTTGGATAACTAACCCTAACCCAATGATGAAAAATGGCAGAAACGGAGCGTAATATTAAAAAATCAGCAGCAGTTGCGTTAATGTATCACCTAATCAATAAGTATTGTTCAGAAATGACCAGTCCAGTTGCACATGATGCACCGCCGTGTTTCTACGGAAGCCCAGAATGGACAAACCAATCACGGCCTTGTGACAAAAACAGACGTGATGCAGTTAAGTTTAATTTTGCCAAACGATTTGCACATTGTGTTCAAAGTTTCTGAGCTTTTTGGAGTAAACATTAATCATAACAGGTGATTAACTCGTCAGATGTGATTGGCACATTTTAATCAGATGAGTTAAAAAAATACAACTCAGGTGTTTTCTTAGTTTGAGTCATTTCTCTGCTGTCAAACTCCAGACCCGTGTGTGTGTGTGTGTGTGTGTGTGTGTGTGTGTGTGTATGTGCGTGTGTGTGTGTGTGTGATCTTTAAAACCGTGAGAAAATTCAGCACCCGCGTTGAATCTGTTTATTTAGAATAAAACAACAGGTGCTTTCCTGATCTGGTTGAGTTTGTCGCACTGGTTGGCCTGCATATTTTCAGACTGCAATAATACCACAGAAGAACATGGCAAGCTGTGATGAAAGAGACGTGTAATAAACTGTGCTAGTTGAGCATCTGTCACTTGGAAAAGTTCCATGAAGGCTGAGTTTTGCACAACAGTCCGTCTCTTCCCTCAACACCAGCATGGAGGTTAAATCCTGAACCAGGATGTTTAGCATATTAGCATATCAGGGGTGTTATTCTTTATTTCTCTTGTCCTCAAGGAAAGAAAGTGTGGTGCTTCAAGTCAGTGAATGCAAATCAGTAAAAATAGATCTCAAATATAGTTTTATTTCCAAACATTAGGACATATTTACACGTTAGCTCTTTAAAGCTGCGTTAATCACAGTCACAACGGCAGCGCTAACATGCTAATGTTACTGTAAATACAACTTCCATACATGTAATCTCCTTTTATTATGTTCGCAAGTTATATTTGCTTATGAGCAAGAAACCAAAAGTAGGTTACAGCTGAGGATGATGGGAATGTCGGTGGATTTGCAGGTTCCTGTAATAAACCAAATAATTAAGCAAATTTTGAGTTTGACCTGGATAAACTCGTAAATATGGTTTCATTCAGCTTGAGGACGACAAGAATATTCATTCACAACTTCATGATCCATCCTTACTGGTTGAGTACAAATACAGATATCATGGTGCCACCAAAGGAAAACCATTTATGACCTGAGGAGTTAGGAGATTGTGAATTAATATGAATATTTGATAATTTACGCTCTCTTTTTAAAGACGTAACTGCAAAAGTAGCTCGATTCACGGCTTCTCCTCGACTCCTCAGCTCACAAAGACTCCCAGAGTTCATTGCGGATGAGATGTCGATGTGCTGATGTGGCCCCTGCCTCTGAGGGAGTGGACCGGCTGGAGTCACAGGACCAGATCTGTGAATGAGATTAAATTACAACTCTTGAAAATGGGCTTATGCTACTTTTGTCATGCATTTATTACGCAAACAATCACACCATGGGAACGATAAAATAATACTCCACCCACATTCTGCATTGTGTTTGCTTATTCATACTAAAAACTGCTCCGACGGCTCCTGCAGCGTGAAGATCGTCTCCACTGTCCACCCATGAGCCCCGTCCAGCCCGACTGTTCACGTCTCAGCACAAAGGCCCGTAAATGTGAAAGAAACTCACGAACAGTTACGTGTCTTCACCTCGTTTAACACCAGATGTTCAGTACATCCTGCTGCCGTTCACCGTTTGTCTCCCAGCTTGGCCAAAATCCAGTTCCAACCAGAAGATTACAATCATTAACTCAAACGTATTTCATCTCGTACAGACAGACGAGCGTGTTGCAGTCGAGGTGACACAGGTTCCAACAGGTTAAATGGTTTCCAACTGGGAGGTTCAGAAAGACGGAAACGTCAGACAGTTAATGTAAACTGTAATATTTAGACACAGTTTGTCATATTTCAGAAGAGTATGTTATTGTCTCTGTAACGCTTTTAATCATTCAATCAAAAAATTTTAAATAAGCACAAGCAGTTTTGTTATAATATCTAACATCAAATAGGTTTGAGGTCCCAGCAGTGGATTATAAACATCAGTCTGTGCAACTAGACTTTATTTAAATAACAGAATTTTAGATTTGATTCTGGTTGGGATCCCAAATTATCAACAGATGCCAATCAAGTTGCTTTTTCTCGTCCATGGGATGAAATAAAACAAACCAAAACAAGACGAGGTCAAAACACAGCAGGACTTTTTATAGTCAGAGTGAGTTAATGTGGTCGGTTTGTTAAAGGAGCAGCCAGTTGTCCCTATAATGTGAATTCCTGGAAACTAAATGTTTAGCTGCATTTTCTTTTGTGGTCCTAATATTAATAATTTGTTCATATCGTTGGATGTTTGATTTGAAAAAGATCATTTTTCAGTTATTATTCATATTTTCGTTGCAGCCTCTCTTGCTCCCTCATGTAGGAGTAAATCTGTTTTAAGTGTTTGGTCAGTTGTTGTTATTTTGGGAGTTTTTACTGTAAATTTTAGTTTCAAATGGAGAGACGTATTTTCCTGCTCAGCTCTGACTGCTACGCTGTGAACTAAATGTTTTATTTCAAAGGTTAAATAGGGTTAGCATGAATGTTTTAAAGCCAACCGTGGAGTCAAGTTGACTTTTGAGATTTCGGAGGCGAGGCCGAGGTGTCTGATGTCTCCCTTCCTGTCCTGCATCCTCGATGGAATCATAATTACAATAATAACAAAGTGAGCAGAAGTTTGATGGCATCCTCCCTGATGACAGACAAGAAACCCAATGAGGAAACATTAACACGGCCATCAGTCAGTCAGTCAGTCAGTCAGTCAGTCAGTCAGTCAGTCAGTCACGTCCAGCTGCAGTCACAGGGCTCCGTCCGTTAAAAAAACATGCATTTTTCAAAATAATTACATGCAAATGTACACAAACCTCACAAAGCTGGAATTTATTCTTTTATTGCTGGCAGACAATCGATATTGTAGCTTAACGACAAATAGCCAGTAAACCTGTCATGACAAATCTCAGTAAAAATAGACTCTCGCTGCAGGCGTGTTCCTGTTTCCCACTTCAGTCTGATTTATTGCATCAGACTGTTTCTATCAAATTAAGTTCAATCAGAAGCGATAAGCAAACTTTAGGATGCATCAAACAGGCCCATACAGTTATAATGCAGTGTTATGAAATGTTATATGACCGGGAATCTGCTGTCTGTCGGACGGTGTGGGTGGTCTGTGCAGCAGAGTTTCCTCTTTAAATGAAGTGTGTGTTTGGTTAACGCTCATAACCGTTTACAGATTCACAGGAGGAAAAGGAAACCCTAAAAATAAAAAGCAAACAAACAAAACATTTGCATTTTTTCACTTATCAGCCTCTAAAAATTCCGTCTGACTCTGACCTACTGTGGGAGAAACCCTTTGTTTGTCTACACTACTTTTCTACATGAAAGTCAAATGGATACAAGATGGAGAGACTTGATAAGATTGGTGATTTTCCAGTCATGCACCAGAAACTGTTCCACCTGTATCAGATAACAGCAGGCAAAATCAAAACCTAAAGAAAACGATACAACAGCAGACCGGGACGAACGCAAGAAACCTGCAAAACCACTTAAAAATGTGTCACCTGTGGTTTGTTTTCCGTTCTGAACGTGGGCGTAAAGCGCAGAGTAAACAAACACAGAAAGGTGGATTTCATTAAAAACTGTATGAATAAGAACCGGAAACCAAAAAGAAAAGGTAAGAAACAGGAACTAGAAGGAGTTTTATTCTCTTTTTATTTCATGATTTATCACCTGAGCAGAGAAGGAAACCACATCTGAGGAGAAGCGAGCAGCCGCTGGATTCACTGCATTCCTCGCTGCTCTTCTCTCCGGTGGCACTGCGCTGCTGCGGAGGAGGGCAGGTGAGGACACAACACACACTTAACACACTCAGCAGGTTGACGCCCTCCAGATTTCCGCTCGCCGGTTCGATCCCCGGCTCCTCTGCTCTGAGTGTCAAGTGTCCACAAGATAC
This sequence comes from Acanthurus tractus, assembly GCA_029783725.1. Lineage (NCBI taxonomy): Eukaryota > Metazoa > Chordata > Actinopteri > Acanthuriformes > Acanthuridae > Acanthurus > Acanthurus tractus. The sequence continues at coordinate 20,494,457 of JAQNCA010000006.1, read as the reverse complement.
TGAATCCCAAATTCCTCCTGTCTGATGTGTGTGAACGCATCACTGATGAGCAGTTTGGGACTCAATGTAGTAAAAGGATGCATGTGTGAATGAAAAGTGCTAAATAAATGCAAAGTAGCTCATCTTTAAGCTGACAAGGTTGCTGATCAGAGCAGCTGATTTATGATTATAAGACTTGTGGGCTTCAGGTGTCACTTATTCTCAGGTAAAACGGAGAAAAAATGAACTTCACAGCAGAAAATCCTTCTAAGAAAAGCAACCAGGTGAATTTTATTAGCGTCACGAGACACAAAAGGCAGATCAGCTGTGTTGTTTAGGCGTGTTGCAGTGAATAAGAGCTTACATAAAAGGGGTTGTGTAAATCGCAGTCATGTTACCGAAGAGGCTTAATGGTCAAAAGAGATCCACCTGGTGACAAACTGGAAAAACATCCATCCAAGTTCTGTGGAAACGTCCGGCTCGTGAACATCATGTCAGCTCACGCAGGAGACACGTGATGTTGACTGTGTGATGAGAACTCAAAGTGGATCTGAGGAAACTGACTCAGAAGAGATTCACGACTCTCATAAATTATTATTTTTTCTCTTTCAATCCATTGAAAAGACATGAACGTGCAAACCACTGTCATGTTTTTTGGAGCTGTCCCTCTGTGGCTCCATTTCAGAGAGAGATTCTTGGGGTCCTGGAGGCTGTTTTTCAAAGTTTTAATTTTAAAGTCATGTACCTTTGTGATCTAGACGGACTGGAATATACAAAGCAGGATAAACACCTTTTGAGGG